>OZ023326.1:63003880-63211380 GCA_964007535.1 Brachyptera risi
ATATATATATATATATATATATATATATATATATATATATATATATATATATATATATATATATATATATATATATATATATATATATATATATATATATATATATATATATATATATATATATATATATATATATATATATATATATATATATATATATATATATATATATATATATATATATATATATATATATATATATATATATATATATATATATATATATATATATATTATATATATATATATATATATATATATATATATATATATATATATATATATATATATATATATATATATATATATATATATATATATATATATATATATATATATATATATATATATATATATATATATATACATATATATATATATATATATATATATATATATATATATATATATATATATATATATATATATATATATATATATATATATATATATATATATATATATATATATATATATATATATATATATATATATATATATATATATATATATATATATATATATATATATATATATATATATTTATATATATATATATATATATATATATATATATATATATATATATATATATATAATATATATATATATATATATATATATATATATATATATATATATATATACGTATATATATATATATATATATATATATATATATATATATATATATATATATACGTATATAAGTATATATATATATATATATATATACGTATATAAGTATATATACGTAAGTATATACGTATAGGAAGTTGATATAAGTAGCTTATCCATCAACGGAGAAACACATAGCGCGTTTGCCTAGTATTGGGTTTAACGACGCACTGTACTGATGACTCTGATCTATTGGCGTCAGTGAATATATATGGGATGATGGGATGAAAGGTTATTTTATTAGGTGTTTTTGGATGAAGGAGTCGGTCGTGGCCTGTTGTTGAGGAAACATCCCAGGAAACCACAAAAAAATGTTAGAATGGCCGACCATGGCGGGAATCGAACCCCGGTCTCCTGGATGACGGTTCAGTGTATTATCATTCGACCACTCACATCAGTGTAACTTTCTAATAATATAATCAATCAGGGTGAGCCCTAATTAAAAGGCTGTGAAATTTTATAATATCTTGAAGTTCCATGTTTAGGAGTGAAATGCTAGCCTATTAGCATTCATGTAAAATAGCAATGGTATCACTGTGTACCAACATCAATAACATTACTATAACACTGAATGCACAAAAACTGCATGTAGATGCATATGATAATAAGTCTGAGATATTTAAAAAATAAAGGAAACCATTTATTCTGTACCGGTGAAGAGTTTTAAGTAGGTAACTCATGGAATATAAATGTAATGCAATAAACAATGTAATTCAATTCACTCATGATGATCTATTTGAACAGAAAAATAAATCACCAACCAGCTTTTAATTATTTTAATTACTAGAGATGATGGAGATGGATTTTTTTTAAATTGTATTATCGATGAAACATACTCATAAATCATAATTCAGGCATACCGTACTGTAATATAGGCAATATTTTATTTACAGCAAAAACTGTAGAAATGATAAAGATAGACTACAATTTAGAAACTCTATTCAAATTATGGTGTAGGTAGGCCTGGATTACGAAAATAATTGAATGAAAAAATGTATATAAACCAAGTTGGAATTATTGATAAGCGTACGAGAGAACTCGATTTTACCATACTTGCAAAATTATGTTGTTTGTTTCTGCTCCATAGATCAAAGAGCAAAAATACTTATTTATAATTGTGATGAAACTTGCATGCACATATTTCACTCTTCAACTAGATAGGCCCTCTGTATAGTTGTGGGGCAGAATCACTTGAGCCACTTCTGATGGATACAATTTCAAATATTTTGAAAACTCAGCCCAAAGGGGCAAAATTAGAAAGAAAAATACGGAATTCAACCACAAGAATGACAGGTCTACACATTATTCAAGTTTTACATACCGTACATTGGATCAAAATATGAAAATGTAATTTTTCTAGATCAATTAAACCTGTTCAATACATAAAATCAAATAGAACTGCACCAAAAAGGCTTAATAGACTTAATACAGTAGTTTCAAAACCTAGGTATGTCTAGTACATTTCATACAAATATCTTACAATGCTACACCTTATCCACATCCATATGCTTTGCTTTCCTAGCTGAGAATTACAAGCAAAATTTGGAATTCAGTAGTACAATTACAAGTTTTTTGTGTTGCCGAATAGATTTTCTAAGAATCTTGAATAGTTGAGAATCTGTAATGTTTGTAAACACTTTCGTTTTCTTGCCCACTTGGCGTCACAAAACAGAGCAACCTATCAAGTGGGCATTTTTTAAGCAGAGATTTTTAAAATTGCCAATCAGGGTATCTCAAGTTGTAGAGATGTAAATAGTATAACAGAAATGGATAAAAGTAGAAAACTGAAACTGAATTTGTAAGCAGACAAAAGTGAAATCTGATTATGCCTACTAAGTAGTAAGTCTACAATAAAATGTAAGTTAACAACCCATCATACATATTTAAATATAACATTTCTTTTTCTTTAATGTGGTAACAGTTCATTTTCTTTGATCAGAGAAAAAAAGAAAAGTGTGCTCATAACTGTGCATGTCATTGACTTGCATATGACGTGGACAGGAGTTATCGATGTATGAATGATTAACTTTCTCCTTGAAGTAACACACTATTTTTGGGTGGATATAAGAAATGATACAGCTATCTGACCTCCATCACAGCAGACAGGTTCACCTTTCAAAAGCTGGTCTCTGGTATTTCAAGGACAATAGTCCACTAGAGCAGAATTGTATCAAATCACAAAAATATGCCTGGTAAACCACGACAGAGCTACGAAACGCTACCGGTATACATTAAGACAGGCAAAACAATATTGTAATTCAAATAAATGATACGCATCGAATCACGATAGATTTTTTTAAAAAAAGGTCAGATGGTCAGTTGACAATTTTAGTAGATGATAGTTTGAAATTTGAAATTCATTTTTCACTTTTCCTGCAACCTTGAAAAATCTTACTTACCAAGAAATTGTTGCCGAGAAACAATTCCTACTTTTGTCAGCTGTCCCAAAAGTTGAAGAAAACCTAGAAGATAAAATTGTTGTGTTTAAAAGAAATACAAATATACATTATATATTAATAGTTTTAACTTGATTGATACCCAATATCTAGCAGAGAAAATAACCTATCTGCATTCTTAACTTTCTCTTTCTTCCATTACAATATAGCCTTGGAGGATGAAACTATTTTAATTCAAACTCAAGTCTGTCAATTATTTACTGCTGGTAGGAATACATTTGATTCTTTATTTATTAAAGTGAATACAGAGAATACCAGTAGTTTCATCAACTTTACATGAACAGTTACCGTATTCATTTATATTGGGTTTAAGGATGCTCTCTAATGATAACTAATCATAGGCTTGGATCTATTGATGTTACTTAGTGATGAATGAGATGATATGTAAGACTATGGGAAACCATGCACCTCAATCAGGATGATTGAATATCTATTTACACGATTAGGTGGAAGAGCGGTCAATCGACCAAACCTCGCCTTTTTACATTGTATTTCATTTGTAAATAAAGTAAATTATGATTTTTTTTTCATTATTATTATCATGGTGGAAATCAAGCACCAGTCTCCTAAATGACGGCTGAAAATAAATGGCTGATAAATTACTGATCTGCACGTCTCAGTTTCATCACTATTATTATTATTAACTAGCCTCTAATAATTAAGAGCCCGCATCTTGGCTGAGAATGTCTCTCTTCGAAATGCTCGACCCAAGTTTGATGTGTGTTCAAAAGTTTGATTGTGGGTTGAAAAGGGGAAAATATTGAAGGAGTTCCAGTAACCACCGCTAGGTGGAGAAGCTTTCCATTTTATAATTTGGTTCAAAATCTGGTTCCATTACACATTTTGGCCAAGGAAAATGGTAAAACTATAAAATTACAGGCAAATCACTCATCATAAAATCCTACAAAGCCAAAAATGCTGGCTTGACTGTAGGGCTAAGATAACATATTATGTGATTTAAAATATTGATCAGCAAAGTTGAACTTAGAGATGTGCATTTGTAATTCGCTTGTACTATTATTAGGTAACTGGGAATTAAGCAATGAAAACCACAAAATTGGGCACACTTTGATTCAATTGTTGCTCCACAATGAAATTATTATTCAATTTTCGATTCTAAGGCATGTCTAATTGTGAGGGTATTATTTATTCATTGCATTTTACCGCAAGTCCGTAGAGTTTGTAGTTCTTGAGATATAAATGGCAAAAGAGCACCCTGTAAATCTATCCAAGACCGGGCTCTTATATTATGATATTACACTCTTATTGACAAAAGAAATGATTGCTTTTCAATAATGCAATAAGTTGTGGTGTGTAGTAATTTCACAGTTTCCACTTGAAATGTTTAAAAAATCAAGTAGGCCCTATTATCTTTGTAATCTTCAACATATAAAGTCAAGATGATATAGCCAATGAAATAGCCTTCATGGAGAGGCACTTAAAAACACAAACTATCGCATTCCATAGAATTCACTCAATTTCAATTATTGATTAGCAATTTGTATTATGATTATTACAATTAATATTATTAAAAATATTTTAACAATTTTATTGTTTACATCAATGTATTATAGCAAGGAATAATTGTTATAGGCCTACCGAATTTTTTTTTGTTTCGCAATTTTTGTTCTTGTTAAATCATTGTTTTCTTTCCTTTCTTCTCTTGAACTTACCCTTAAAATGAGAAACAGTGAAGTACTAATTTCAAGCTATGCCAAGCTATATTTTTGTGTGTATTTAATATTTATTAATTTTTTATTTCAATACCAGTAGGAGTGAAACACTATATGTCCAAACATAATATGTTATCTTGGCCCTATAGTCAAGCCAGTATTTTTGGCTTTGTAGGATTTTATGATGAGGGTTTCTGTAATAATGTATTTAATGTGTAACCAATAGAAAAATTAAAAAAAAAACCATCATTAGATTATCGGTATTAGATTTATTAAACAGTCGATAGAACAAAATTACCCTACTATAAGAATGTCAAAAAAGGCCTAATCAATTTTGCAAATTCAGTGAAATCTATAACCATTGTTTTTCAAGGGACCAGGAAAATAAAACCATCCATGCAGGAAAACAATCCATCCAGGAAAATTTAGCATTGATTAGGCTATATGGGAGTGGGATGAGAAAAAATTAATGATGCAAGCAGGAAAATGATGGATCCGGGAACGATGCATAGCTAGGTTTCACTGTATGTGTATGCATCCTATAGGCCCTACAATAATTAATCATGAAATTACACAAAACTACGGTACGCATGTACGCCTTACTCGATGAAATTATTTCTTTTATTATTTTATTTTCAGTTAGCCCACCCTAACCAGTGTTGAGGAAGTAACTTTTGAAAGCACTCTGGAATTCAAGATAGGCCTAGGCCTATATTACGGAAACGTATGGGTTTAAAAAAAAATATTAAATCCTTTGTGTAGGTCTACTGAAACATTTGTAAAAAGGCCAAAGTTGGCCTACTTTAAACGTTGCTTGATGGTAAAAATACATATTTATTATGACAGTATTGAGTATTTTAGGTCTGCTATGCATATATATGACATGGTATGTCAAAGCATTTTAATTATTTCGTAACTTGGTATTGGAATTTGGTACTGGTACAGGAGAGATTTCAATTTAAAAAATCACCTTTTTAAATGGCATAATTTCCTATTTCCAAGTCGAGTATTTTTCAAAAGTTACTACGGTAGGTAGCTTACTTTTTCAATCAACTTTTGTAACTTCTAGTTACCGTACCTGTATAAATGGGTTTCGGAAAGTACTTCGAAACTTTAAAAAAATAACTACGACAACCCTGATCCTAACATAATCTACATTCTTTAATACTCACAAAGTATCTGTGAACCACAGCCTCCTTTAATCAGATCATTCTTCTCTCATACTGCCCTTTCACTCGGGGTATGCTTCCCGTGCTAAACGATGTCCAATTATTTTAGTTCACAAAATAGCCGATGGTGCCGTTGTTTCCAGACCATGACGTCACTTTCCAAACACATTCAAGTTTCAGTCTATTTGACATGTCATATCTGCGAAGACACGAACAACTTTGGGAATTTCTTACGAGAATTTGAATCACGCGCGCATTCAATTGGACCGTGACTGAGAGTTTACTGACTTTGTTATGACAATAATATGAAGGATTTTATTCAATAATATTACGGAATATCATCGGGACAAGTTCTTGAATGATGCTTATTGCTTGGGATAACATATATACTGTTCAAGTTTGAACCTCGGTAGTCGGTAAGCCTGAAAGCCCTAGTCGAAATGTAAATATGACATAACCTCAATAACGTAGCAGGAAATTGAAAAATTATGAGAGAATGACATTTGTTCAAAGTTGAAACTTTAGATACCAGAGTGCAGTACATACCAGACCATGTCGTCATTTTTCCCTGCGCGAGCAAATATGCGCAAACCCGTCAAAATAGCCCAAGTGAAAGGACAGTATAAGAAAAGAATGAATAAAGAAGGCTGTGCTGTGAACTTACCTCTATCATAATCATTGGGGCAAAGAGGCCGAACCAGTAAACCATCTCCGGGGTCTTTTGCCGAAACAACAGGCTTGAATTTAGTTGCACACCGAGAGAAATCTAGCCTCTTGAGAACTTCAGGATCGTACAAAGGCTCATTACCTCCGAACATGCCACTCTGCATAATACAAAATAAATTATTACCGGTATGTGTAAATATACAGATTGCTGTGTTGTATATATACAATATACAAGAGTAGTCAAATGAAGAACAAACACAGTCCTAACACAACCTAAAAGGAATTGAAATGTACCCGTATCATGACACTGAGGACGTTAATTAATCCAAGTAAAATGTCTAAAAAAAATAGTCTTATAAAAACAAAAAGTTTGTTAGCAGTGTGATATGAAATCCAAAAGCAAGTGCGGTATCAAAACGTTATTTAATCATTGCCCTCGAGTCAATTAGGGAATGAAAAGCCACGGCTTAGATCCGCCTGCACAATTCGACTTTTTAATCCACGCCTACAGAACTCGTTCTAGCGGCACACGGTTAAGCAGCGTGATCTGATGGTGTTTATGAATATTCTAGGAGCAAAATATCTCAATTGTGAGTGTTCATTGAAGACTAGTGGAGTCGCAGATCAAGACTTGTGAATTACATGAAACATCGTGGTGCCTAGCTAATTTTGTAAATTTTGTAATTTTGTAAAAAGTTATGCCAAGTAGCGTACACACGTAACATGGCAATAAGCACTTCCATATTTATTATTATTATATTATATATTACATCATACTGACCATACTGACCAAATAAAAACTCACACCAGGCTTAGGCCAACAATACAATAGGCAACAGGCACTAGTGGCACTAGGCCCTAGACACAGTATATTTAGCATAGCATGCTAAATATACTGTGCCCTAGGCCTGAATGCATGCCAAAGAATAACAAAGTAGACCTAGGCATATAGGCTTAGTTTCAGCATTGAACGTAGTTATTATAAAGTCAATGGTTTCAGGTTTGGGAATGGTTTGGCCATAGAATTGTTTGTGCAAAATCAATGGTTTGGGGCTTACCTCGTTTAAATGTCCCATCGCTTCGTTTCCTGCTAATTTTGCTATCAAATTTATACTCATAGGACTTATGTGAACGTCATTCCTCAGATATTATCAAACATCTGAGAACTATCACCACCATGCACCTTCGACAACATATGAGAAACGAATGAAATGAAGTATGAAGCGGGCCGTTGCCGTATGGAAGGAAACTGACGTAATATTGACTGGCATTAAATGGGCGGAGCCTATTTTGACAGCTGTTTCCGCCATGTGATGAACATAACGTAAATATGGTATATATTTCAGTTCAAAATAGCGCGTTCTCAATTCCTCAGATTTATTATTATTTTTTAAAATCATACTTATATCATTATAATTGAATGTTTGTACGACACAAACGCTAATTACGCTCAATAGTAAAAGTTTTAGTTCTTGAATTGACTGATATTTTGGTACTCCATCCAGTGGCGTAACTAGAAATTTTGGGCCCCGGGGCAAAATACTCACATGGGCCCCCCGTCCCCCCCTCCCAAAAAAATATATCAATTCAAATCAAATGATGAAATTTCGATATCACTCAAAATGCAACCTCCATATTTCATGTTCTTCCAATTTACTATTGGAGACGGTTAAAATACACTCAAAATTATGATTAAAGTATATTCACAATTATGTCATTCTATGAAACAAAATGGTTCTATTGAAGATGAAGATCAAATAACACTTACTCTTGAGAAGGAAGAAAGTGTGGACTTTTCATCAGAATCATGCAGGGACGTCGTCAGGATTTGTGTATCGGGGGGGGGGGGGGGGCGCACAGAATACATGAATAAAATGACCACCCAGTTGGACATCTGCCGAGCGAGAAAAGGGGGTCTGGGGGGCATTAGCCCCCCAGCAGAGCCCCGCAGGGAATTTTTTTTAAATATGGACATTTTTCAAGAGATTTTTGCGATTCACGAGTGGTTTTGGAGTCATAATTGCATCATGGACATTTTTGAAGCTATATTTTTACGATTTCTCCCAGCAAAGCCCCGCAGGTAATTTTTTTAAATAGAGTCATGTCATTTTTAAGTGTTTTTTGATATTTACATGCGGTTTTGGAGTCCAATGATTGAATCACTATAGACATTACCAAAGTTATTTTTGATAGTATAATCAATATGGTCATGTTCAAAGCTATTTTCGCGATTTCTCCCAGCAAAATTCCCAGCAGTGATTTTTTTGAAATATGGTCATTTTTCAAGTGATTTTTGCGATTCATGAGCAGTTTCGGAAGCTAATAATTGAATCATTATCGAAAAGAAAAAAGGAAGTGTAAAGTAGTGAAGTGTTTACTGATAGAATTCATATATTAATAAGTCATCAACATGCATCATATTTTATTGTGTGTTTATTTGAAGGTCAACATTATATGTTTTTAAAGGAGGATAAGTTATTGGGGGGGGGAAATGCTGATGAGGGGGCGCACCCCCCCCCCCCCCCCTGAGACCCTCTAACGACGGCCCTGGCAAAATGTAGTCAAAGTAACAAGCTCATATTTACTTCAAGTGTTGTAACTACAAAGAAAAAATATGACAGTGTTTCTGACACGATTCGTATGAAATACTTGTTTAATCAAGTTCAACTTGAATTTTCTCATTGCAGATTTTTTTAATATTAAAAAGTATATTTTTTCAGTTATACAAATACGTTCATTATTTTTCGGTAATCGTTGAAATGCATTTCTGATAATAGCACAGCATGGGCCCCCCGGGACCATGGGCCCCGGGGCGGCTGCCCCGGCTGCCCCTGCGGTAGTTACGTCACTGACTCCATCCCGCTAAGATACGTAAAAATTCAAAACTATCTCCCCGAAAATGATGATTGTAATTATAGATGAATCAAATATCGAAAATGACTATTATAATGTTAAATTTCGATATTTTACAATGGAGCTCTGAAAACACAATGGTTCACCCATTGGGTTCACCAGTGTCAATATAACTTCATGTCAGTCAGTTTAACTGCAAGATTGTGAACAAAATTATAGCCTAGGAATTAGTAACTTGGTACTTGACTTGGAATATTTAACAATGATGGCTCATGTGTAAGTACTGCAGAATAGCAGCACTCCCTATGTATTGTCATATTTATGCTTTTTCTAAAATAAATTCAACTTGAATAAAAACATTTATCCAAATTTGTAAACTATACTTTCTTACCAATTGACCACTAGTGATGGGCGTGGCTAATTGCCGGGGCCATCTAGATCTATACTTCATGTGGGCATTTAGAGATACTCTGATAGGTGAATGTCAAATTTCCCACGTAACAAAGCCCATTTGATTGAATGTTTCGTTTAATGACGTTTGTGAGCCGGTCAATCACTAGTCGTCAATTGTTGAGAAAAATACAGGCAACCAACTAATTGCAAGGAAAGAACCAAAAGAACTTTAATATTTATTGTTAAACGCCTGCTGATTCAAATGCCTTATAATAATTACACATTGCTGAACGCAGGCTACTACAGTCAACTTTTGATACACCTAAACATTGTATTGTATTCAGTCTTTATTGTTGCAATAATGTATAATATAGTAATATAATTATGACAGGTTATGATATAATAGTAAATATACAATTAATGTTACAATTGGATAGCCTCTGATACACCGAAAAAATTGTACACCGAAAAAATCGAACACCGAAAAAATCTTACACCGAAAAAATCGTACACCAAAAAAATTGTACACCAAAAAATTCGTACACCGAAAAAATTGTACACCGAAAAAATCTTACACCGAAAATCTCGTTCACCGAAAATGTTATTTTACAGAGTGACTATACTCGAAGGCACGATCCGAGTAGAATGACGATTCAGGGTGGAGCTACTGCATTGTTTTAAAATAGTGGGGGACTATTCCCCGTACGCTAGAATAATATACTATCAAGTATGAAAATATCGTTCTTTTCGGTGTAAGATTTTTCGGTGGACGAATTTTTCGGTGGACAAATTTTTCGGTGTACGATTTTTTCGATGTACGATTTTTTCGGTGTAAGATTTTTTCGGTGTACGATTTTTTGGTGTACGATTTTTTGGTGTAACAGAGCAATCCCTCCTCAATTAGGTGGGGTTCACACTTGATAAGGTGATCTTCCACCCAAACCCTTTTTTGCTGCAACCCTCTTTGGTCCTGACAGATCAAACTCAAAGCTTCTTGAAAAAATTAATATAGCACACAGAGAAGAGCGATATCCATTTGTTTTACCTCCCAAATGTGTGCTACACTTTGTATTTTCAACATGCTAAGACTAGGCTTGCTTGGCCCAATAAACTGACAACATTAAAAAATCATGTATAATTCAGTTCCAATCTGTTGATTCTTTTAGTTGTTTTCTTTTTCATATTTCGAAATAAAGTATTATGATTGATTTTATTTTATTCTATTTAGTATCATGGGTATAAGGGTAGATGGAAGAGCAGATGCTTATCCAAAGCCTTCGACGTAATGGACCACGAACTCCTCTTAAATAAACTAAATTGGTATGGTGTTTACGGGAAAACTGGCGAGTGGATTAAGTCTTATCTAACTAACAGAGCTCAACGAGTTCGGTTAGGTCAGCATGCCGAGTCTCCATACAAATTTGTTAAATGTGGCGTACCCTAGGGATCAATTCTTGGACCTCTGTTATTTTCAATATTGGTAAACGATCTAGCACTATTCTAAATAATCCGAACAGGAAGATATATAATCCAATATGCAAATGACTCCAGTGCAGTTGTCGGAGCAAGAAACACACCCAACCTCGACGAGGAACTGACGGCTACCTTGCAAGACCTTAGTGTCTGGTTCACAGCGAATAAGCTCCAGCTAAATCATGAAAAAACTCAAGCCATCATCTTTTCCTCCAGAGGCAAGACACTTCAACTACCATCTTTTTCCGAGGCAGTTCCCAGTACAAAATTTCTAGGACTTATCGTTGACCACCAGCTATCGTGGTCCTATCACATTGCTAATCTTGTAAAAAAAACTAGCTAAAGCCAACTACATGATTAGAACACTGGCACGACAATGTAAGAGGCAAACGGTTTGCATGGCCTACTTTGCGCAGGTTCAATCTCTGCTTCTATACGGCCTAGTGTTGTGGGCCGGGTGCAGCGACGAACAGCCACAGAGTATTCCGTGCTCAAAAAAGAATAATCCGCTCTATACTTGCACTAAAAGCCAGATCATCTTGCAGGCTGGGTTTTCAAGAACTGAACATGCTTCCACTCCCGTGTTTATATATACTGTCGGTGTGTTTATTTGTCAAAGATAACCCGGACCTCTTTGAAAACATAGAACATCTCCATAATACCGGAGGGTCTAACTTGATTGCCCATGAATATTGCCGTCTCAACTCTACAGTCAGGGGACCATAGTGTAGTCCGGAAGAAGAATTTATCTTCTTAAGACGGAAGAAGACTTCCGTCCCACATCAAGGACTCGAGAAGTAGAATGCAGTTCAAAAGTGAGACCATTAAATTCTTACATACAAACAAGTTTTATTGTATAGAAGACTATTTTAATTCTTAATTAGGTTTAAATCATTGACACCTATAGGCTATTACATTCTATCCTATTATTTATATTTATGTATTATTATTATAATTCTATTTTCTTATATCTCTGACAATGTTTATATAATTTTAATATTGTTCTTTAATAAGAAACGGCAATAAATACAAATACAAATACAAATACAAATATGTCTGAACGTCACCGATTAATTTTTGCTAAAGTCTTGTCTTATAGATTCTAATGTAAATTTTGTAATTTCTGTAATATTATGTAACATACACAAAAATGAATGAGGTCTAATTATGATAACGATCGAGCTACACGGTTCTCTCAACAGTTCCCCAATCTTGTACTCAGGGGCGGATCCAGGCCATGTTCATGGGGGGGGGCAATTTCAGTTTGAAAAAGAAAATGCTACATGAGAACAGTTGTGCAACAGCCCGTTAATGCGAAGCCGGCGAGCCGCGGGGGGCAAGGGGGGAAGGCTCCCTTGTGACCTCGCAGGGAATTTTTCAAAATTACACTAATTTTTAATACGGTTTAGTGTGTTCCAGATGAGGTTCAGATGCCAAAATCATTCTACTTATGAAATTAAAAATGGCCCCCAAAAAACAATATTTGTAGCTGCAAGGTCATTCAGTGTCACAGCACCCCGAACAAGCACTTAATTGCATGCTCTCTCAAAACTGAGTGTCCATATCGATGGTGAATGCAAAGAGGGAAATTTCCCACAGGACATTATTGAAAATGTCCTTCTTTTAATACGATTCTACAAATTTCAGGAACTACACAAAATTTCTGGAAAAGATGAATTTTAAGAAGACTTTTTTCGTCAAATGGCTGTTCCAAACAAATAAAATGCCGAATCAATTTATCATTCAAATCAGTGATATTTGAATACAAGAACATTTACCTCCTCCATCCCGTGATGTAAGTAAAATGTCATTAATTTGGGCTGAATTGAATTAAAAATCCAATACCACTAACTTTCATCGCTAGTCACAATCTGTATTTTTTGACGCATCTTGATATTTGAAAATCCTAGATCTAGCGGCGAAACCGGTAATCTCAATCTTTTTTTTGCGACTAGTGTTATTACTTATTGTTTAAATTTCGCCTTCATTGACCGACGACGGTAAGCATGACCAAGCGGATGATTCACACCATGTTATTGTGACTGAACATTGTAGATGCGTGCATCGCATTCTCGTGAACTGAAAACGTGCGCGGTGCGTTTGACATCAAAATTCTTGTAGTAGCATATAGAATATCGTATATCTCTGCCATCGTAGTCGCAGTATGAATGGTATGTAGATGTAGACCCTATGTGTAGTTATTTTAGACAACTTCGTTCTGATTGTCTCTTGAACGGAGATGCACATACATTACGATGTTCGTAGAGCGATTTATAATTCCACTACATGTAATTAAAATTAAAATATTAAATGGGTATTAAAGAATCATGAGGGGCAACCCCCCCCCCCTTACCCCACAGTATCTGCCCCAGCATGTACCAGGACTTTTACTTTCACTAGAGCTTTTATTAATAGCTTGGTGTTTCAAGCCTCCAAAGTTTCATACTAGAGCCCAAATATTTTTGTTTATTTGTGTTTACATGTAAAGACAAATAAAACAGAAGTAGGATTTTTGAAGTATTTTTCTAGTTTATATGGGAAAGTTTGAACGAGGTAGACTGTGGATTTGAATTTCTTCCTCTTGAAAGAAAGAGTATATTCTATCAACGAGAAGAAATTCAAATCAACAATCAAAACTTACCTCATTCAAACTTGTCCATATACACTAAAAGAATACTTCAAAAATCCTAATTCTGTTTAATCTTTATTCATCTTTATATAATATCTTTATGTATCTTTATCTTTATATATCTTCACTTGATATTTTAAACCATATGTGACACATTCCATAACAATGTACATTGTTCCTTGAATAAAGATTATTATTATTATATTATTATTATCATTATAAAGAATATACCATATTAATTGTACTTGTTCATATAACTTTTCCTGGAATTTTATGTGGAAATGTCTGGTTAGCTCCCCCGCCAACATTGCTGCTTCTGACTTTTGAGTACTGCACGGGTTTTCCATGTAATACCTAAGCCGTAAGTGGAAGCCCTTTACAATTATTATTGCTGAATAATTATTTTTATTATTATTAAATATATTTTTATTATATATATATATTTGTATTATTATTATTTTCATTATTATTATTATTATACATATAATTTCGATTATTATCGAAATTAAATTGCATAACCTTAACTGTGAATATGATATTAATAATAACTGCAACTGCTGTGTTATACAAAAAACTGATCATATAAAATACCTTGGTATCACTATTGATAAACACCTAAAATGGCAAGAACAATCTAAAAGCACTCTATCGAAATTACGAAATATATAATACATATTCTACAGATTAAGAAATATTGTCAATAGAAAACTTTTACTGAGTATTTACTCGGCATTTGCACAATCAATAATACAATATGGTATAATAGGATGGGGTGGGGCTAGTAAAACAATTTTAGAACCATTAATAAAAATTCAACGAACATTTTTGAAAGTCATTCTTAATAAACCAAGACAATATCCAACTAGCCTTGTTTTTTCAACTACAGGAGTTTTAGATCTTGAGCAACTATATATTAAAACAATTCTGACTCACATACACAAAAATTATAGGAAATTCAAAGACGTTGACATGCCCGCCATCCACTGCACGAGGAAAACTGATCAATATACAGTGAAGAGAATAAGAAGAAACAAATATAAAGGTCAAAAACATTTAGACTTTATTGGACCCAAAATTTACAATCAATTGCCACTCTCAATTAGATCACTCAAAAGTTTCAATATATTTAAAATTAAGGTAAAGACATGGATTAAACAGCTGGTAAATGTCTAAAATAATTTTCAAACTTCAAACCTGAAACCTCTGGGTCTGGGATATTATCTGATATGAAATTTTTTTAAGAATGTATAAGAAATGTTTATATTGTTTAAGTCTTCGAAAATTGTTTTAAATTTAAGAAATTGAATATTGACTATACTTATCTAATGCTATTAATATCTCATAACTTTTACCACTTATTCCATTACTACGTATGATACTGTCATCTTGGATTACATTTAATTTAATATTTTCAAATTTCAGCTCACACACAGAGAATTTTCTCTATGTGGGCTTCTCATCTTTATTGAAAAATTAAAAAAAAAAAAAATTGTAAAGTGTGTAAGATGAGAATAAATGAGTTTAAAATAGAAAAAAATGAAAAATGAATGCTCTTACTCTTCTGTGGTATTTTTTTCACGAAATCGATTGTATTTGAAAATTCTGAAGTATTGGATTCATCACAGAATAATGTTGTTTTTCTGAGTACCAAAGTTTTGGTCTGTCATCGGTAGTTTGTGATGTACGCAAACTATCGCTTATTAGTTTACTCGTGTACTTCGGTGCGTACAGTCAATATATCTGTCAGTGGTTCAGTTTTGATATAGTTTTGTACATGTTTTTATTATGTAAAGGAAGAGTGGTCAGGCCACATTGGCCAACTTTTTCAGAAATCCAAACGAGAACCAATCTAAACAAGGTGAATAATAGTCCAATACCAAATTGGATTGCTGGATTGGAATTGAATTGTTCTTCCAATTGATCAACGCTATTCCCTATGTGAAATCGTGGCTCCTCACGCATCGATCTGCAGATGACACGCAATCTTGACACGTAATTCACGATGAATTCAAGGAAGTCGAGAAATCGGAACTTTGGACAATATTCTATAGAATATTGTCCAAAGTTCCGAGCTTCAAATCGGTATGTTCTTAGTTCAAATAACTTCTCTTATTCTAATTGATGAAAATAAAAGTGATGAAACAAAAAAGATATCTGATAAAAGTAATACAAACAATAATTGTTATCCTACACCTTATTGGCTCACATTCACTGTCTGCCAGCCACATGCCAGAATTACAAGTACCAAAACTTACTGAATGTAATTATATACAAAACAATTTTTAAATTTTTTCCCTGCACTGCGTTGTTATGGGGGGCTAACCCACCACCAATTCGGAATTGCATTGACTGCTATTTAAATTACATATCGATCTTCATACGAAATTTTGGGGTATACCAATTACCAACCGTTTAAAACAGCACCACTGCCAGGGCACACGTCGTGATACGTATATCAATTGATATATCAATAGATATATCAAGAGCTTGTTTCACCAATTATTGATATTGAGCAATTGATTGTATCATTATTTAAACTCTTAAAATTGCACATAAATGCGTGGTGGTAAGTTTCCTAACTACCCCTATTCCACCACCTCCCTAACCCTCTGACAGAACAATTTTAACCTAATTTCATCCCCTTCAAAAACACTTCTACTAAGCCCATTCCAGTCCCTACTTGTTCTATTCAAGAAAGAGAACTTACCGACACCTAATCAAGCAATTGATAATTAATGAATTAACATTGTCATAACCCTTTGTTATGCATGTTATTTTTGTACATCAAAGTGATACCTCAAAGTTGAGTACCTCAAGTGATAATTTACCAATAATTGATACTTAATCTGGTAAAACTGGCAACAAGTAAATTATGTAATCATTATTGCTCATTTATACACTTATACACAGGCGCTAAATGACCTCGCTGTCGATGCGCCTTAAAACTCTAATATTCATTCACACTTATACATGCAGCTATACACACAATACACATATTTTAGAATGGGCCTACTCAGTCATAATCATAGAAGATAATATTTTCTACATTTTTTTTATATAGAAGAACGTATTTGCAACTGATTTTTTTATTCACCTTTATGTTATATAATATATAATAGTCTATATTCAGGAATGAAAAACAGGAATGAATTACATTAATGAAATGGCGAGGTTCAGACAAGAAGTCTGTTCTTCCACATAACCAAGTTAAACAGTACAAATTGAGAATAGACACATAACATAAAATAAAAGAATCTAATACAATTACATAAGTTATGCCTATAAATATTAATATTGCATAGAAGTGAATATATATTTCAAATATTGGCATACAGTCAAAAATGAGGAAACAAAAAAAACAAAAAAACAAAAAAAATAATAAGTAGGCCATTACATCTATTAAAATGCTAGCCCAGTACCGTAGAAAGCCTACTTACATTAATAGCTAGTATGTATTTAGTATTTAGCATTTAGAAATTAGTGCTAGCAACAAGTATGAAAGGGAAACAAAGTAGGTTCTTATAAGAACCTATTTTTAACAATTTTTAAGCGTTTATCAACGAATTGTAATTATATATTCATTAGAGGTTAGTTATTTATGGAACTCATATGAAATTGGTATATTTTATTGAGTTGTAACGTTATATAACCTCAAAAGGATATCACAACCCTGAAACTAGAATTTTGGATGAGCGAAGCGGACACTCAACTTCACCATACCCGAAAAAAAAGTGCGTTTTTTTTTTTTTCGCGCTCCACAGGTCAAACGAAAATTCAAAAATCAGTTAAAACTTGGCATACACAAGTGACCTTATCTAATTTAATACTGTATAGTTTTGAGGCGCAATCGGTCGAACCACTTGAGAAAACTCATTTCAAAATTTTCAAAAATCCCATAAGAATAACCCACAGGAAAAAAATCGTCAAAAATATTTCTTTCGAGAGAATTCAAATTCTCTGGGAATTTCAATATAATAATTGTACACCTTATTCCAAATTTTCAGTCCAATCAGACTAGCCATTGATGTAGAAAAAATATATAATCCAATTTTTTTAAATCACTCAAAGCTATTAAGAAACCAATTAAATCCAAGCAATAGGTATCACCAATTGATTGAAAATGATTGTAACAAAGCCTTCTTTATTGTCTTAGAAATTGCAAGGTCTGCTTAATCTCCGCCTAGCGGACAGACGGTGAACCGTCGATACACATTTGGCGGTTTACCGTCAATACACATTTGGCGGTTTACCGTCTGTCCGCTAGGCGGAGATACAGCAGACCTTGAGAAATTAATCAGGAAATAGGATGGCAGTGACATAGTTGTTTGGATCTCAAGGAGTATATATATATATATATATATATATATATATATATATATATATATATATATATATATATATATATATATATATATATATATATAATAACCAATCTAAAGACATAAGTCGATATGTTCTAGCTCATCCATCAACGCGGAAACACATAAAGTGTTCGCTTAATAATGAATAATGACGATATTTATTCCCCCAATTTTGGAGAGAACTAGAAATCATATCTGAATTCATGAAATTGAAATCAATTTTCTTGTCCTCCAGGACCCGGCCTCTTTCCCGAATCGTGACATAGACATTACTTGATTCTGTTTTTGTTTCCTTACAGAATTGGTAATGCCTACGTCATGACTCATATATGTATATATATATATATATATATATATATATATATATATATATATATATATATATATATATATATATATATATAATCGATTTGGGCCTCATCTAATGTTTTACCCTGCATATGCCTATGGATCTGTTGTCAGTGCATACAAACAAACATACCAAAAAACACTAACACAGACAGAGCGTCATGAAACTAGGATGGACATATTTGTGAAAAACCAATTGTTGTTTTGGTATTCGACTTTCATCATTGCATAAACCAAATTCATATCCATTGTGTTGTCCCCACTCTCCACCAACTTGTTCAGACTGTCATTTTTTCAAGGTGAGCTGCTGGTTTCTATTAAATAGGGGTTAGTTTTATGATGACATTCGCAGGGACCGACGTGACACGGTCTTTCACGAACATTGTTCACGAATCGAATCGAAGTTGAACCACGTTGAACTTCAACACGCCCCCAACGAGAGAGCGAAAGGTTGTGGAGTGTGATTCGGCGTTGTGCGTGCGAGCTATTACGTGCGGCTAGGATATTGTGAAATGGAAGTGATAACAATGTGCAATTGCTGTATCTTTAATAGATCAGCGGTCAAGGCTATGAATAATAGTATCTTCAACTACAAAATTATAAATAGGTAGGTAGGTTGAAGTTTTTCTTCTCATCAAACAGCTCTAAGAAAATGATTCTGACATTCCTAACCTAACTTGCCCACCGAGTGCTAGGCCCAGTGGCATAGAGTTTTAACAAACTCGATGCTAGTAGCCTAGTCTGAAGCATCAATACAATTGAAACAAGGCCTGGATGCATATGATAAACTGAGAAAAGAGTTTCTTGATGTAGGCCTAGGACCTAGCCATCGAGTTTATCCCTATAAACTCAATGAGGTAGTGGCAGTAGCATTGAATTTGTAGTGGTTAGGTTAGGTTAGGCAGTAGCAATGGCAGTAGTATCTATACTTAATGGTAGTAGTGCACATTCACTGGTGCACTACCGGTAGCCTACAATAACCTAAAAAATCTAATTTAACCTAAATCATTGAGTTTGTAGAATGTAGTAAATCAAGGGTGTCACATGTTCAACTACTGCACAGCTTGAGAAACTGAAGTCACCGTTGAGCTAGGGTTGGACTCCTGCATAAGGCATGGGTTGTTGTTGATGTCCTTTCACTTGAAATTTACGGAGTGTATATTCGTACGGTCAACCGTATGATTATGTGAAAATAGATCAATACGGTCAGTGACGCCATGACCGCGATGTTTTGGTCGATGACCATAAATCGCAAAATAACGCTCTCCAACAATGTGACGACTGTTGCACATAGGTTAGCACAGCCATTGACTTTATAATAACTACGTTAGAAAGACTGTACATTCTTATGGGAGGCTCTATAATTCTGACAGTTCAAGCTTCACCCGAAAAACAGGGTGTTTTGTCCAGGTGATGCTAGTGTCGCCGGTTGACTAATAACGCCGACACTAGCACCACCTGGACAAAACACCACGCTTTTGGGGTGAAGCTCGGGCCGGCAGATCACGGTTGCTCTTATAGAACTTTAACATTGGAAGAACTACAATCTCAATGGCACAGCTGACTCTCATGCCAGGGATCTGGTTGAATCCCGCCTGTGACTTTTTTTTTCATTTTTTTAAATTGGTTCCTCGAGGAACATGGTCAATTATGTGGACAAAGGCAGGTTGCAGACAGTGGTTTAGGTTAGGTAGGTCAGGTTGGTGTATGAACCTCGCATATACTGCTGGCAGGCTGAACGGAGCTTATGAACATGATTTTTGTATTTTGTATTTGTAAACATTCTTGCAGATGTGCTAGATGCACGGTGGCAAGATATCATTATTCTATTGGATCATTTTCTTGAATTCTAATAATTTCTTTGCAGTTCTTCCTTCTTCTTCCAGCTCATTCCAGTCTCTTATCGTCCTCTGGACGAAACCGTTTTTCCCTATATTTGAGTAAACTCTCTCCACCTCCATTCTTTCTCCTCCCCTATTACTTCTTTGGATCCCCTTTCCAACTCTTCTGCCTAGTTCTTCCCATCCGGTACAGTTGTGTCTTGCTTTGAAGAAGTTGCACAGTCTAGTCCTTCGTCTCCTTGCTTCCAGGGTTTCCCATTTCAGTTGTTCAATCATTATGGTTGGTCTTTCCAGTTCTTTCTGTATCACTCCCTTACTATTCCTAATGGTCCTCCATCTCTTGACTCTCCCCAATACCCTCCTCGCAGCAACCCTCTGTACGCTCTCTACAGCCTTGATTAATCCTGTGTCCCGAGGGTCCCAGACTGAACTAGCGTACTCCAGTGTAGGTCTAATCAGTGTCTTGTATGCTTTGTTTTTGATTTCAATTCCTGTCCCCTTGAGCTGTCTCATAACAAAATTTAATGATCTAATCCCCTTTTTTGACAACTTTCTAATATGATCCCCCCACCCCAAGTTTTTATGCATGTATAATCCGAGATATTTATAACCGTCAACCTGCTCCAGTATGCTTTCTCCCATTCTAAATGATGTCACTTCTTTATTCTTTTTACTTCTGGAGAATTCGACTACCTTACATTTTTCTACATTAAGTCCCATTAGATTTGTATTGACCCAGTCATTAATTGTATCTAAATCACTTTGTAGTTGCATTGCCTCTTCCTGGCTCTCAATTATCCTGTACACAACACAGTCGTCTGCAAATAGTCGGATTTTAGAATTGATACCAGTTTCTATGTCGTTGATGAATATATTGAAAAGTAAGGGTCCGATGACACTTCCCTGTGGCACTCCTGATGTGATTTCAACAAATTCCGAAAATTCCTCCCCCACTTTTACTTTTTGTGTTCTGCCTTGTAGGAATGCCTTTACCCAATTTGATATTCTACTATTTTCTGTAATTTGTTGCAATTTGTTGATTAACAGATCATGTGGCACTTTGTCAAAGGCCTTCTCAAAATCCAAAAAGATTGCATAGATCCTACCCCCCTTATCTAAAGTGTCAGTCAGTTCTTGTGTAAATCCCTGAAGTTGTGTTTCGCATGAATGTCCTTTCCGAAAACCGTGTTGTCCCTTAAAAATCCCCCCGTTTCTATCAATGATTGTTTTAATTTCCAAGTCTACCAAGCGCTCCATAATTTTACCTACCGCAGAAGTGAGACTCACTGGTCTATAGTTCCCCAATTTTGCCCTTTCCCCTCCCTTATGTATTGGAATTACTATTGCCCGTTTCCAATCCTCTGGCACAGTTCCAGAGTCTATCGAATTTTGAAATATTATCCTAAGGTATTTAACAATTTCGTATCCTGCTAATTTTATAAAGTTGTTGTTAATTTTGTCAAGCCCTGGTGCCTTATTATTCTTCAGGTTTTGTATTATTCTCTGGATTGAATTCCCCGTAAATTTAATAGTATTTCTGTATGCTTCCAAGTCATTAGTGTAACCTCCTCTACCCGTAACTGTATTTCCTTTTTGAAAAACCCCACTATAAAATTTATTTAGTGCATTAGCCTTGTCCTTGTTGGTTGTGAACTCTTTTCCATCTTGGTCAATCAAGGTGGGCATGTCTGTGTTCCCTCCTTTAGTACTATTTATGTATTTATACATATTTCCCCAGCTTTTGTTATGGTCACGTTCATCAAACATCCCTCCAAAAAATTCATCCCTAGCTTTTTTCTTTTCCTTGTTAAGTTCCGATCTTAGTCTTCTTCCTTGTATATCCCCTCCCTTCCCCTTATTTCTGTTATGTAACTCCCTACCCTTCCTTTTCATTATCCTTATTTTTCTGTTGTAATATATTGGATCTGGATTTTTTCTTGATATTAGTTTACTGGGCACATACTTCTCTATACTCTCTATGCAAATACATTTAAACTGTTCCCATTTTATATCTACATCTCCCTTCTCTGTTTCCCAGTCCCTTCTTCTAATTGCCAAAAATTCTCTAATTTTGTTTATCTTCGCCTTCTTGTAAAACCAAATCCTCTTTTTTGTTTTAATTTCTTGTATTTTATGTGTTCCTATCAGTTCCACTGTCGGTATTCTGTGGTCACTTATGCCCATTTCGACCTGCGTCCTCACCCAATTCTCTGGTGGCCTCACTAGAATTACGTCAAGAAGGTTGCTGTCTCCTGTCCTTGTCTCCCTTGTCCCTACCCTAACTGTTTGTAAAAAGCCTTCATTCATAATGTCTGTAACAAGGTCCTGCCTCCTGCTTGCACCTATGCCAGTACTTCCCTCCTCCCAAGCTATCCCTGGTAGATTGAAGTCCCCTGCCACTATAATATTTTTTTCATGTTTGCTTTCTCGTCTTTCCAAAATGTATTCGTTTGTATTCGGGGGCCTGTATCCGGCAATTATCGAATATTCTTCTGTCCCCCTTTTTAATTTTATACCCATTAGCTCTACTTCTTTTTCTGTCCATACCACTCTTCCCGCTAATTCAGCTCTACATCCCACCATTATACCTCCCCCGTTTTTATTCCGATCTCTTCTAAATAAACTGTATCCCCCCACCCTTATTTCACTATCAGTAAACCCTCCATCTAGCCACGTCTCGACTGCAACAAAAATATCTGGATTTATATTATATATTATATATTATATCATGTTCATTTGGTTCCTCTAGAGTTTGAATATAAAAAGGAAGATGGTCAATTATGTGGACAAAGTCAGGTTGCGGACAGTAGGTTAGATTATTGGGTTAGGTTAGTGTATAAACCTCGCACATATATCATGGAGCTTATATATCATGTTCATTTATTGGTAACTGGTATCTGGTGCCCTCTAGCAGTGAAAATTACAACTAGACTATCCTCCCGAACGAAGCCGAATGAATCTGGATCTGAACGAATCCTACGTCACTAACATAAACAACCAATGACAACGCTGACCGTACAATCTATTTACGCGTATTCATACGGCGGACCGTACGATTATCCATAGTCTTCATCATCGTTCAATGTGCCTTATTCCATTACCTGCTCATTCGCACCCCCAAACAACGTAGGCTAGGCCCAGCTGTTGGTGTTGATCAAACAATAATAATAATAATAATCTAACTAAACCAATTGACTTAACCAAAACTTCACTTGAATATAAATTGTAGCATAAAAATTATTGTAGGCCTAGGCCTATATGGGCAGGATTCACAATTCTTGTGCTGCGAGAACTCCTATCTATACCGGTAGCCACTTCGTTTTGATTATTTCATAGTCGTACAACATGGCATTTACCAAATTCAGTCTATTATTATTCTTTTTTGTAATTTTACTGATTAACGTACCATGGCCAATTTTTGTCCTATGTTCGCGTTTTTGGTGTTCTCTGGTAGATCTTGTTCATATCTATGGTGTGTAGTTTGGACATTTTGTATTTTGTTTGTTTTAATATGTTCTTTACTCACTTGAAGTTGATGCTTTGTGATCTGACTAAGATGACAAAGGTGGACAGTAGGTTAGGTTAGGGTCAGGTTAGTGTACAAACCTCGCGTACCGTATATCGCCGGCAGGCGGAACGGAGCTTATATACTTTGAAAAAAAAGAAGAAAAAAAGGAAAAAAATTGGAAAAAAATGGCGTTGGACGTTAATCAGTAAATTTACCTTATTTTTTATCATTATTTAAACTCTTGCAATTGCACATACCGGTACATGCGCGGTGGCAAGTTCCAAAACTATCCCACCACCACCCTAACCCTCTGATGGAATAACTTTAACCCTATTTCATCCTATTTTATGTTTAAATATAACGTTAGGCCTGCTACTTGGCCACTTTGTCTAGCTGCCCTCTAGGCCACCTCATAGACCTAGCACGATGTAGTTTTTTTTTTTTAATAACATCGAAACTTGATACAAAATCATTGTTCCCCAATTAAGGCTATGGATGAAAGATAGGATCGTTTGGACGGGGCACCACAAGGGCGATCTTACCACCCCATTTTGATTATTTAAAACTAATGGTCTTCAACACCAGGACTGCGCTGTCTGTGACCATAATTTTTCGCCGTAGATAAAAGTCTTTCAGTATTAACACACGAATGTTGATATCTTCCACTTTGAACTAAGTCTCTTGGGCAATGATCACTTCTTTCCATTGACAGCAGATGTAAAGTTTATCATTATACAAAATGGACAAATTAAATTAGTGATAGGCCTATAATGTTTTAATTAGGCCCATCGCTCTACTAATTAATGGTCGTGGCCAATTAGTACTTCATCCAAGCATTTGCTTCAAGGACTGTGGGAAACCACGAAAAACCAAGTCAGGATGGATTAAAAAAGGTGTTTGTTGGTCGTGAGCTTTTTCTTCCAACTTCTTCTCTTCTTTTCTTCTTTTCTTGTAGTGTTTGATATATATATTTTTTTTCTTCTTTTTACTTCTTTTTTCTTTCTCTTTTTTTTTTCTCTCTTTCTCTCTTTTTTTTCCCTCTCTTTTCCTTTATTTATTCATTCATTTCTTCTCCTCATTCCATTTCATTTTTTTTCTTCATCTTCCTTTTGTCTTTCATTCATTTATTTATTTATTTTTCTTTTCATTCTTTTTTCTTTTTTTTTTATTCTTTCTTTCTTTTTTTTTTTTTTTTTTTTTCATTTTTTTTTCTTTCATTCCATTCATTCTAGTTATTGTATTTGATTATTATTATTCAACCTTTTTTTTCCTTTCTTTTCTTTTTTTTCTTCTTTTTTCTTCTTTTTTTTTCTCTTTTTTTCTTTTTCTCATTTTCTCAATATTAAATGCTTGTGAGTTCTGGGACGTCTGAGGGAAACCATGGAAAACCATCAATCAGGATGAAAAATAAAATTCAAGTTGTTGAATGTTTGTACACACGATGTAGTGATACCAATCTATTTCATCATAATATAAAGAAGGTGACCCAACTCCCATCCTGATAACATGGAAGGCATTTGTGGTTTCTTGCGGTCATTTCAGAGCAAATCATCCCGATTGCCTGTCGCGATATAGCGGATCCCCTTGTGAACTAGATGTAATGAGTGGCTACGGTACCGGTGGCATTGTATATGATTGTAGTTCCATATAAAAGCGAGAGTTGCGCTACAGGCAATTAGGACGATGGACTCAGATTCTGACCCCGGAAATACTTCACTTTCAAGACCCGAGTTGGGGCACCTTCTTTATATTATGATGAAATAGATTGGTATCACTACATCGTGGACCTAGGTTCTTGGGTGTAGCCTCCGATGTCGGTCACCAGTTGCTGTCTTGTGACACCAGGATTCTATTTGCGTACCGGTATATGACGATTCATCAATGGAAAAATGATTTAGTGATTAATGACCGGATTCATTGAGTTCAATATGCAGTAGGACTGGGTTAGGATTTCCAGATGTCTTGGTCTTCCTGGGATTGTCCTCGTTTTGAACTTTCTATCCCGGCATCCCGAGAAATGTTATCCCGACCATCAAATGTCCTGTTTCCGGTTTCATGAAATTGTAAGAAATATGTATGGAATCAGATACTGTTCATATGCTTTTATGACTTTTACTTTTGAATTTTGAAAAACTGCTTTTGTCGCTACACAAGTTATCTTGTAAAATTTCATAGAGTTGTTGAAATTGTTGTTTGTTGTTCCATGGCTCAACGCAGGCTTTCGTTGCGTGTCTATCCAATCCAAAGTCTAACCATTTTGCGCCTTCTATTTCACTTATACATTTTCTCCGTTTCATCATCTCCACGTTGTGAATACTAACCACCTCTCAATTTAGTGATGTCTGTAGAGTGTCAAGTATTATTTAGGTATAATCATGAGGATACGAAAGTTTGTATTTAACCTTAATTTACACCAAATGACCTCGCTGAAGAAGCGCCTTGAAACCCTAATATTCGCAAAAAGAATCGCCACACTTGAAGAGGCTGCAATATTGAATCACAATATTTGTTGTCCCACTTTACAAATTTCACATCAATTTCAAATAACTTACTTTTTTATCTCTAACCTGTACATGCATTCTATCCTACAGAATATAAAGGTGTATTCATTTTACTATGCAGAAAAGAATATATATATATATATATATATATATATATATATATATATATATATATATATATATATATATATATATATATATATATATATATATATATATATATATATATATATATATATATATATATATATATATATATATATATATATATATATATATATATATATATATATATATATATATATATATATATATATATATATATATATATATATATATATATATATATATATATATATATATATATATATATATATATATATATATATATATATATATATATATATATATATATATATATATATATATATATATATATATATATATATATATATATATATATATATATATATATATATATATATATATATATATATATATATATATATATATATATATATATATATATATATATATATATATATATATATATATATATATATATATATATATATATATATATATATATATATATATATATATATATATATATATATATATATATATATATATATATATATATATATATATATATATATATATATATATATATATATATATATATATATATATATATATATATATATATATATATATATATATATATTATATATATATATATATATATATATATATATATATATATATATATATATATATATATATATATATATATATATATATATATATATATATATATATATATATATATATATATATATATATATATATATATATATATATATATATATATATATATATATATATATATATATATATATATATATATATATATATATATATATATATATATATATATATATATATATATATATATATATATATATATATATATATATATATATATATATATATATATATATATATATATATATATATATATATATATATATATATATATATATATATATATATATATATATATATATATATATATATATATATATATATATATATATATATATATATATATATATATATATATATATATATATATATATATATATATATATATATATATTAGAATATATAGGCTAGGGTTTCAATGACAGGTTTTAGAACCAAGCTCTAGAAGTTTTCAGCCCGTCAGTGTTTTGTAATTCACAGGGCAGCATTGGAAGGCTAACATTTCAACGGTGGCATTGCAGTCCTCGTATGAACTGGCCATTACAAGCTCAACAATACCTCAACTGTAGTCACAGATTTTGATTATTTTCATAGGCCTCTGTCGAATGTTTTTTGTCAACTGCAATGTGATTAGATAGAGTTTGCTATAAAACTTCACAAAATATGCATTATTTCTTGTTCATAGTGAAAGGGCCAGTAATTACAGAATATCAATTATGTAGGCCTACAATGGTGAAGTTGCAGTACCGGTACCATAGAATAGAATTATCATATCATGATAATCATATTAAATGTGAAATTATTTTCAAGAGTAATTTTAGAGATACATGTTTGAAAAGACTATATTCAAGATATATATATATATATATATATATATATATATATATATATATATATATATATATATATATATATATATATATATGTATATATATATATTAATATATATATATATATATATATATATATATATATATATATATATATTGAGCATATCTTTGATAACATGTATCAAATTAATATCTTCATACAGAGTATAATAGGGCCTATGGTGTTTTCTTCATGTACTGTAAGCAATAATTTCAATTCTTTTCATCATTGCAGATTCAAAAATTTACCAACTATGGCTGTTGCTTACTGTAAACTCACTGCAAGAGCATCAGTGGGAAGTAATACCTTTAGAATGATGAGCTGGCAAGCAAAGTGCGGCTTTTTGAATCCCAATCAAACCATTGCAGTGAATAGAATAAGTTTTGCTGGAATGCTATCCACAAAAAATGACTACTGGTGTCGTTGGTATACTACTGAAACTGATGACAAAAAGAGATTTGTCTCTCATAGTAGTATAAAACAACGTGATTTAATACATGGTGTTATTAAAGATCGAAAGGAACGTTTTCAAGCAAAGAAAAATCAATTGAAAGAAAGTAGTCAGGACCTCCTGAAAGATATCAAAAAGACTAAGAATGAGATGAAAGAACGAATGGAAGAGGTGATAGAGGTAAGGACAAACTGTGCTCATCATAATTGAAGTGTTTAACCATTGTAATCGAAGATTTTGCCGTTTCCCACTCTCAGTAGCATGAAAAATTAAGATGGTTCCTTCAAGAGGCCAACTGGTACTGTTTCCTTCTTACTCTCCAAATCATACTGGGTCTCACAACATGTAGACCTAGTAAGATAACCTTTTAACTGGCACATGTAGCTGAGTGGTTAACGCACTTGCTTCATGTGATCCAGAGGTGAAGGGACAAATCGGACCCAGTTCGATCCCCTCTACCGTCCATCTTTACTGGGGTTTTTTGTGGCCTCTGTAGTCTAGGCTAATGCTGGGATGGTTCCCACAATATAGGCCACGACCGCTTCCTTACCACTATCCTTCCTATACCCATAATACCTTCATCTCATTATCCCATCATCTCATTAATCATTCATTCGACGCCAGTAGATCTTAGTCATCATTACAGTGCGTCGTTAAAACCCAATATAATAACCTTTTATCTCATCTTCCTCTCAACTCATTCATCGTTCACTGATGCCAATTGATCTTAAGACCATCTAAAAATGAGAAAAAGCACTTCTGAGAAAATTACTATATTTTGAAACAACTGATGCAGAACTATTGGCCTAATTGATATCAAACTGATGAAAAGTAGTTCAACACATTTTGTCCTGTTTTTTCCGTGTAGGCCTACCGCCAAAATAATTGGAAATGCTCGTGTCATACGGTAATTCCACAAAAATGATTGTAAAATTTTGAAACTTCCCAAAGGTTATTTCATCTAGTTATTTCTAAGGAATTCCTGTATGCCACGGGCATTTTTAATTATTTTTCCTGTAGGTCTACATGGAAAGAAACAAGGCAAAATATTTTGAATCAATTTTTCAGCAGTTCAATATCAATTTACTCGAATGGCTCTGCATTAGTTCATTAGTTATTCATCAGAATTGGTTCTTCACATCTTTAGATGGATGAATTGTCTCAATTATCATTACAGTGTTTCGTTAAATCCAAGATGAATATATGGTGGTTCCACATAGTCCTCAATTCTGTTTTTTTTTTCATGTACCAACTGATCGCTGCGATTCCTAATGAGGAATTTGTAAAGTTATGCATCATGTCTTCTATGAAGCCCTACCTCAAATATAGCCCTAGTCATCTAAAGCTGGCCTTCCATAAAAGCGGTATTCGCTAATCGAATTTGCTTAGCGGTTTTTCAAGTCGCCATGATAAAACGACCAATCAGTGACGAGAGTTACGCGATTTCTGATTGTTGAGCTCGCCTCAATTCCACCGCCTTGCGAAAGCGAAATGCCAATCGCGTCCATGGAAGGCCAGCTTCAGAATACAGTGCATTTTGCCATCAGAGATGTAGTGGATGTGAACAAATTTGCTCTAGGCTTATTAATAGGGATATTCACTGATACCGGTAGTGCAATTGAATAATATATAAATTATGAATACTTATTGGTTTGTGCATGCACACTTCTCACACAATTTCAATTTCACATCTGGATCACTTGGGCTATGGGTTAATAGATCAAAATCAAGGTGTGTTTACCTTCACCATTTATTCCAGTAGACCTACATTTCATATGAAATCTTGCGTATCTGTCATTGCATACGCTGCATTATTTTAGTGTATTCAATGAATAGGCTTGGACCTACTTCTTGTACATTTTTTGTTAGATGAGGGCATTGAGTATACTATATGCTATAATCAATGATGAGGGTAGCAAAGATATGGGCCACTGGTGAAAATCAGACCTTAATTACAAGCAGCACACCGATTTGCACAAGCAGTGACCAATCGACTTGAAACTTATTCTGAACATTGGTGTCATACCAGAATAGATCAATTCAATATTGTTTTTGATAAAAATCGGTTCGGTGCTTTTTTTCAGAAAATAATAAATTGGGAATTTGAAAATCCCAGTAAGATGAGCATTGGGTAAAATTTTCAAATTTTCAATTCTATTCAATAAAAATGAAATGTTCACAGAATGTTAATAGTGTTCTATAAAAGTTCCTATCAAGCTAAAAAAAATTGGGCTCGACATTTTTTAATAAAATAAATATAGCCCTCTAGACCTATTGGAAAAATGTGATATATTTAGAGCCTCAGTCAACGAACACGTACTGTGTTAGACACTGAAGGTACGTTGGGCGTGGGTTTGAGTCCCAAATAAGGGTGTGTTTTTGTGAATGTCCTTTCACCTATCATCGCTTCGTCGTTTCATTAGCACCCGCTCATTGATGTCCCCATATAACCTAGCTGTTATTCGGGTCGTTAAGCAACATTGAAATTATAAATTATATATCTAGTTTCATGTTTGTTAGGGATGTTATATGGGTCGGCTGTATAAAAAAGCATAGAAGCGGCCAGGTTTTATCTGGCTCATCTTACAATGCATATGTTGTATTTTCCTAGTAATAGTTTTAAGTAAGCTCTAAAATTATTTGAATGCATTGACTTGAACTATGCGTGCTTGTCTAAATCAGCTTATGTTATTTATACCTATTTCATTTGTTTGGCTCTTGATATATCAAACTACGGTAGGCATAATTGTCTGTAATATCAAATCCATAAAACTATAGTTCACAATAAAATTTAAGTTGGACATTTTTTGGAGAACATATCGTCATAACAATGCATATTGTTATTGTGTTTATATACTGTCGAGTAGATGCCACGTCAGGTTGATAAAGTGCTTACCGTTACCGGTAGTTTAAAGTAGGCCTATCTGTAAATCTCATAATTGGTCTGTTAGGCAAATATGTGCCTAGTTCAAGACGTACCTAGCCAGACGAGTGAATTTTATATGTATATTATTATTTATTATATTATCTGAATGTGATGTTCAATTTTATTTTTCTTGTTTCAGAAAGAAAATATTTACACAATTCCTAATTTTCTAACTGTATCTCGGATAGTGATGAGTCCATATTTGGGATATTTAGTTATACAGACTGATTATAAAATGGCATTGGGACTATTTGCATATGCTGCCATCACTGATGCAGTAAGTATATAACAGTCATTAGAACGTTTTTCTCTTTGGCACTGTCAACTCTAAAGTCAACCATGTAGCAACATGACAGTGATATAGTGAATAAAAAATACAGTTCAGCATTGAGCAACTACTTAGACTTCGTAAAATTGAGTATTCTACTAAAGTGATTCAGTATGTAAGTAAGATATAGGCCTACATGTCCATGTCGAAGCATTAGCAGCCGTTAATGGTAGGTCTACATCAATTTTCCAGATTATTATAACAATATCATCGTTTGACATCCCCCGCTTTGAACCATCACATTTCACAACTCTAGACAGTAAACGAATTCGAGCGTTGAACGCAAGTTGCGTGTTGCTAGTTTCTCAACGCTAAACTGTAACCGTACCTTTACTTTCATTGTTGCACTAATAATTATCATACATTTAAAATTCTAAATAAATTCTAAATAAATTGATGTCAACAATGAATTTGATATTAGTGTTTTCTAGTGACAAGTTTGACCTTGCAGCAATTATAATAGTGCTGGTAGTAGTAGCAAAAAGAGATTTCGTTGCTTCGCTGAGTTGGGATAGTAAAAATCCAAGTTTTACGTAATTGTCGAGGAACAAATTTAGAAGCATCATGTGGCACAATCTTATCAATCTGGTAGAGTTTCTAACAATGGTTGCCAATTGAATTGGGTACAATTAGGTATAATTAGGTAGATGATTTTTGCTGCGTCAGATGAGACATTGAGGACGTAAAGAAATAGTTAACCACCCAGTTCACCACTAAGATAGGAAAGACTTTACAATTAATATTCCTGCAGTGCGCAACTATTTTTCAACTTTAGTTTACTGTTCAAATAGTTCATCATTCTGCAGATGGGCTAGTAATTAGATGAGCGATGGCAAATACCTCTATTCTACTCTTAGGGAGCTTTGTCTGTGTCTTTTTTGTTTGTTCAAATGTTTGTTTGTTTGTAAGCACTGCACTTGCACAGGTCGCTCAGTTTGACTGATTAACATGAAACTTTTCCGTATATACGTAGACTTATCCAACTTGGAACTTATAGTAATTTGGCCATATTGGTTGGACCAGTTTTGAGAAATTACCATCTCAAAGTTTGTAAAAACCCCATAAGATCAGGCTAGGGGTGGGGGGAGGGTGGCAAGAAAATTTGAAAAGTAAAATCTATAAAAAATAAAAAATACAAATTTCTCCTGAATGTGAACACACAAATGAAATGATACACACTATTTGAAGAAAATAATTTAATAAATGGTTTTTATTCAAGGAATTTATGGAAATACGAATTACAGATTCATTGCTGAGATTCACGACTTTCTTAATTCAATATTTACCGAATGTAGTATTTTTTATAGGAGTCAAAGTGTGTTGAGTTTTTGATTATACTTCATACATGTGTATCGGCAGTATCGCTCATCTTACAACGCATGTTCTGGTTTTTCCTAGTGAGGAAAATATGTGTGAATCATTATTTTATAAAGAAATCAGACTACAGTACAATGAATTACTATTGAGCAATAAATAGAAAGCATGTGACAACTTGGAATTGTTCATATTAAATTATTTTGAATTTAGAAGGAATATTGATTGAACTGTCCATAGATATATATATACCCCTATGAACCGACTACTTCAAGTAAAACTCATCAGTACTACCAGTAGTACATTTAAAATTGTGAAGTGTTACTTTATTAACACGAGTAGCTGAACAATAAACAGTACAATAAACAATAGACAGTACAATAAACAAGCATTATTATTATTGCGTTGTAGAGGCCTATACATTTTATTCAGTGCTGACATTACTATGAAACAGACAACTATGTTCTAGATGGATGGAATGATTGCTAGGCGATATCCATCACAACAGTCCAAGATCGGCAGTTTCCTTGATCCGATGGCAGACAAGGTTCTCATAGCTACGTTATTCTTATCGTTGACTTACGTTGATCTGATACCAGGTAATTAGTATTATAGATCCAATGCTGTGTCCCCAGATCTTTTGGTGATGGCCTGACTAGTCAGCGGGAAGGGGTGAGTAGGACATAGATAGGGTATTTTAGGGCGCCACGTAGCTGCGAGATGGGCATATTAAGAGCACAACTACGAAAACGCTCAATAGGAATAGATAAGATGATTTCATAGCTATAATGTAACAAAAGGTATTATTAAGAAAGACATTCCTGGGTATAGTAACTGATGATAAGATACATATACCCTCTAGATAATAATATAAACAAATAAACCTGGACCTTCTGGCTAAACAGTCCGATAATACAGGTGAATCACCAAGTGTAAATGTCGAAATATACATAGATTATTAATTGATTATCTAACAGATAATCCAGGACATTCTGGCTAAACAGGCTGAACACAGGTTCTCATAATTCCATAATCACCTGCTCATGCGTACCCCCGAATAACCTAGCTGTTGGTGGGGTCATTAAGAAAACAATCATCATCAATCATCACAGGTTAATCACAAAATATAAATGTAGAAGTATAGATAGATAATCAATCACCATATAAACAAATAAACTAGGACCCTTTGGCCAAACGGTCAGATGATACAGGTAAAACCTCAAATATAAACGTAGAGATAAAACATAGATGATTATAAAACAAAATAGACTAGTACCTTCTGGCTAAACAGTCAGATAATATACGTGAGTCCTCAAACCTAGTAACCTTGTTTACTTCAAGCAGCAAATTTACTCATTACAACTTGAATTTACAACAAAGTTATAACATTACTGGAAAGTACAAAGAAATGAACTAGTCGAATACCGTAATGCTGAGAAAATCAAAGTAAAAGTTACCAACAGTTGAATAAATGTTCATGAATCATACACTGAATTCTAATACACGTGCCGTTGTCGTGTCCATGTAACACTGTCCCCTAATGTATTATAGAATGTTGGCTAGGATCGTTTTACCACACAAACTATGAGCAACGTACAGTACCTCTGTGATATGTCCTCGTCATTCAACATTTATTCGATAACTCACGGTTAGCAGTAGTCGTAGATAAGGAGGGTTGGGGTATACTAGTTTTCTTGGGATCGTTGGCTGTACGTAGGGAAGGACGCTGAGCTTGCCCACACACACCCTTATCAGTTGAGCTTACGCTCGCTGCTTGTATAACCATGAATCTCGCTGACCAATTACCTCTTCTGTACTCGGACCTAGCTTAACTAACTATATCATGGCTCAGCTTAGTCACATTCCCACAAGGGGAGGAGGGAGTGTAGGAAACGACCAGTTTTTAAGGGAGGCTACTTTACAGCGATCCAGTGCTGTGATGTCACAGCTGTACAATATAGTCTTTACCCGAAGTATCAGTAGGTCTACCTGTAATTTATCCATTCAGTTTCAAATTCTGGTTCAGTATTGTTGCCCTTAATTCATAGATTAGCTTTACTATGCTGTAATATAGTACAATTCATGAAAATTAATTAGAAAATTAAAAACCACTCCATTTGTTAGCTGTTCACAATCGAAGTGATTCACAACTCACACGTATCCAACTATCAAATATACAAATATGAAATGAATTTATATATAACATGAAATAAAATGAAAATACTAAATGATGGATTGTATATAGAAAATGACAAGCTTATATAACAGATGAAGTTGAATGGGAAGAACATTGATGAGAAATTAGAGCTAGATAGTAGGCCTACCAAGAAAAATTCAAAAATTGTGAAAGAAATTAATGAAAATAAAATTCTGGTACATCTTTTTATGCTTTGGAAGAATTGAAGTTACAGTGACATCTAAAATACCAGTTGAGATTATATATTTTCTCAAGTAGGTAGTCTATATAGTAAAAAAGTGGTATAGCAAGTTGTATAATAAGGTTGGGTATAACTATACACTGGTGGGATATACAGACATTATTGGAAGCATTACAATTTATAATTAGTATGCAACATACAGTATTTGTAGAGCTCTGCATCTTGTAATATTTACTGGCACATGCTACCTACTAGGATTTACTCTTGTTACATCTTTTGTTGCAGTTGCGCTAACTGGTATGATCGTCACCCGAGACCTTCTACTCGTTGGTGCCGGTTTCTACATTAGATACCAATCACTGCCTGGACCGGTAATTAGACATATTAATTATTCCATTTTCATATTGTTAATAGGCCCTACCATCCTACTATAGGCCTACATTACATAGATCTCATGTAATTACTGTATTGCTGTATTTTTCAATTTGTGATTGTTAGCTATAAATTTGAAAGTGTTTGCTTGTCGACTAAGCATTCTTGCTGTGATGTCTCACGGCTGTAGTTTTTAAAATGTCAGTTTAATTTTGTTACATTCTGTTATCGAAAAAATATCTAGGTTCATGACAATACAGTGAACCCTCGTTGATCCAAACTCGGTTATACAAAATTTGATATATTTATTTCAAACTTGAAGTCTGTGCCCAGCATTTCTTTGTTAATTTTTATGGTTAGTCCCAGTTTCAGCTAAACCGTAACTTGAACTAATATCTCGACCCTTCAATTGCTTCAACAACTATTTTCGAATTGGATAATTCGAAATCATTAAAGTGAATTCCTTAAATTGATCGTTGTTTTCCCCATTTCCATTTTTTTTTATTTGATGGTTAAGAATAAGCCGAAGCACGTTGAGCTGTTCGCTGCTTTGTTTGTGTCATCCTCATGTGTGCAGTTAGACCTTGACGAGCACGAGATCATGTTGAGGTCGGAACAGTTGTCTGTCAGACTTGGAATGGGCAAGCGCCAATAGAAGCAGGCCATATGACGATCGCGCGTCGTTGGAACTAGTTGAGTACACACGATCAATGAGACCCCTCTCAACGGTTTCTCTCACGTAGTTTTGGCTGGTGGCATTGTTTTTTTGCCTCCGGCAGTACGAAATTGACTACATTCTAACCAGGAATGATGATTTCCGTGGAAAGCAGTTTTTTGGTGAATCCAAATTTTTATGAAGGTTTTTTTTTCTTTTGTTCCTTCCGCATCGGACAAGGCTTATAGTAAAAAATTTTGATCAAATAAACATACCAGTGTAAATTCAGCTAGCCTATAGTGATTGACCAAATTATTGATTGATATCGTTTTGGTTGCAAGCTTGCTTTAGCGTTGGAAACCCATGAGTGCACGCTTTCACGCAGTGAGTTCTCAAGACCGTAGTTTTCTAAATATCAATTTGATTTTTTTCTATTACTGAGACAAGTGGCCCAATGGCTAGCACTCTGAACCATCATTCAGAATACCTGGATTTGATTCCCGCCAGGGTCAACTGTCCCTACAGATGTTTTCGATGGATTTCCTCTGTCGTTTGGGTTCATATTGGGATGGTTCCTTGACAACAGGCCAGGACTGTTCCCTTCCCACTATCCAAAAAAAAAGAAAATAATCTCACATCTCATCTTCCCATCATCTAATTTGTCATGCACCAATGCTGATAAATCTTGGTCATATCAGTACAGTCCACCATTAACCCCAATATATATATATATATATATATATATATATATATATATATATATATATATATATATATATATATATATATATATATATATATATATACATGTATGTATGTATGTATGTATGTATGTATGTATGTATGTATGTATGTATGTATGTATGTATGTATGTATGTATGTATGTATGTATGTATGTATGTATGTATGTATGTATGTATGTTTGTATGTATGTATATATATATATATATATATATATATATATATATATATATATATATATATATATATATATATATATATATATATATATATATATATATATTATATATATATATATATATACAGATATATATATTTTGTCAAGAAGTAAAACTTTCATGGTGGTAGGGCCTACTACATATTCAAGATTAATGCCTGATAGATGTATTGACAAATCCTGGTTCATTTCTTGATGCACAGAAGACGCTCAGTCGATATTTTGACGCCACTCATGCAACTGCACAGCTCCAGCCGACATTCATTAGCAAGATGAATACGTTGGTTCAGTTGGCTCTTGTTGCCTCGACACTAGCAGCACCAGTATTCAATTACGTCGATCACCCAGCGCTACATGCATTGTGGTAAGCCAGCATAGAACATCTATTTTATTTCTAAATTTAGTTTACATCTATTTTAATATACCGGTATATATTTATTTCTGAATTTGGTAAACATAGAATTCCCAACATGTGTCACACAGAGTTGAAATAAAACTGATTCCTCTCTATTTCCATTTTCCACTTCCTTCTACTCCTTCACCCTTTTGATGAATTTGCCAACTGCTAGAAAGCATTGTGATCAACTGTTGCCCATAGCTTGCAGTGGTCGTACGATATACCAATTACGAAATAGGCGAGGATGGAAGTGTGAAGGGTGATTTCAGTTTTGTTCCTGCCAAAAGCAAGAGGTGTGTTGATCATACATTTTTTTTCTATTTAGTAAAAAGTCAAGCCTGCCATTTCCACAACATTTGTATATGTCTTAGTTCTATTGGACATTCAGTGGTCGAATTCGAAAGAAAGGTGGTTCCTTACACGGTTACACCATTCCCCCAAGAAATTTTTGCTTGTATTGTGAACACTCTTTCCCCCAAAAAACATTTTTCCTTTAGTATACCTCCAAAATAAATCCCAAATGTAGGGGAGGGGGTGGAGGTGTGGGCCACTTTTCACGAAATCTTTAATATTTCATACAAATGATCAAATATCTCAATGTTGTTTCCATTACAAAGTTTGGACTTTTAGCCCAATACCACATAATTTTGAAAGCTCTCTCAGCTATTATACTATTAGTAATTCATTTTTCAAAACATATCGACAAAGTGGCCCACTCCTCCCACCCCCGTGGGAGGTGTGGGCCATCAAAGAAAATACAGTGTAAAACAATAGAGTTTGTGTATAAAAACATATTTTTTTGCTCATAATATAATAAGAATAATACTTTCTTCACTTTCTTTCAATAATACTATCAACTACTTTCTTCACAGCAGCCTCCATCACTACCTCTTCTGAAGGTTCACTGTCCGTCTTGAAAGTGCGGCATTTCATCACCATTTTACAAAAGAGATCAAACCTAACCTATAAATGATGAGTGGCCCACACCTCCCCATGGTACAAGTTAGCACTTGGAAGCTGATACAGTAGTTGAATAATAAAAGAAGTTATGTTATTCTTCTATATTATTTATAAACGCACCTAATTAATAATATGTTTAATAAAAAATTACCTTATCTGGCAATCTAGCATGTGTCCTGAGAAAAGAGCAAAATACTGGGAGAAAAATTTTTACTTTGAGGTGTGCATTTTCTAAAAATGCCAATAAAAATGCTGCCAACTGTCCCACATTCTTCAAATTTTATCCACATGGCAGTTGTTATAAAATACACCAACTGTTTGAGTGGTAGTTCTGAATCTTCAAAACTGTGACTGTAAGAAGAAATGGCCCACACCAGTCCTCCCGGGTGTCCATACCTCCACCCCCTCCCCTACTATTTTTCAAGAATGTGATGTAGGCCTATTTTTACAAAATACTTATTACAAGATGGAATAGTTTTCCTTCCTATATACCTCTATTTTCTCTGTATTTATTTACAAGTAGGATAAAAACAACACCATTCTCAACTCTATGTCCGGCTACCACTGATGTGTACTACGTATAACTCTAAAGCTTTTGGTTTTCATTGTTGATACCGCCATCTACTTCAACTTATTAAAAACTTCCGACTTTTCAAGTTTCAACGATGACCTAAGCTTTGCGATGAATTTTGTTGGTAGAGATTGGTCGTACTGTAATAAATGAAGGAGCTTCATTCTAATAGCTATAGTTAACCAACAGTATTGTTGCCTGCAAAGAGACAAACAAGGAAACGTACGATGAGTTGAAATGGTGTCGTGTCACTTATATAAACTAGGGAAAAGCCTAGAAGTATGATTAGGTATCTAGAATAAAAAATATTCTGTCACCTCACAGACCTTGGAAGTACTTCAAACATTTAAAAACCCTACCTACTGCCAGTTGATATTTATATGGTGCTACCTGTTGCATATTAATAATGCAACCACTTGCAACACCTTTTAATCCTAACATTCTTTTGATTTTTTTTTTCAATAACATCAAAACTTGATACAAAATCATTGTTCCCCAATTAAGGCTATGGATAAAAAATGGGATCGTTTGGACTACAATGGTGATCTTACTACCCCAAAGAATAATTAAAAATAAGAAACTAGGCCCTAACTCATTTTACTTAATATTTCATATTCAATCAAATGTATACTTTCGAATTTTGATGCGTTTTCCTCATTATTTCTCATCCAATTACTGTAAAACTGACTCTATTTTGTGTATAATCATTGTTTCTATAGAAATATGAATGTCTTAGTAGTCTCTTCCGTACGAGTTCCAAAAATAATGAGTCAAGAAACACACTTGGCTATTTCTGTATGTAAGGCTTGCTGGTTTAAAAAAAGTAAAAACTAGTTACTTCTAGTAAAAATTTGAGAGATTTTGAAGCATTTATGTTTTTCGAGTATTTTTCCAAAATTCAGAATTTTTCCCTAAAAAAAATGTCAATTCGATTTCTCTGAAAAACAGTCCCAACCTATTCTGGTATGACACCAATATGCAGAAAGAGTTTCAAGTAGGTTGGTTGGTTATTTTTCCTGACCTGTGTCCTGTACAAAATTACAAAAAAAAAGAAAAATCTCGATTTTTTTCAGTATATAGAATGAAGTCTTCGCTGCGCTCATCTAATAGTTTTTGTATTATAAATTGTAGTATACACAGTCATTGTCCACATCAGTGTAAGTTTCAGTACACCCCCTTACAAGCAAATGGACTGAAAGAAGAACTACCGACTCCCAAAACTCAAAAATACAATTTAGAAAAGCGTGAAAAAACGAGGCTCCCCTTTACCGGCCGCCCCATAGATGTTCCAATTTGACCATTGAACACAGTTTCATGTTTCCACAGGTACTTCACAGCACTGTCAACAGCCGTGTCGGCCTTAAGCTACATTGTAACTAAAAATACCTATCGTTTCAATGAAAAGAAGATGAAATGAAAACCAGGTGTACACAAGCCAAGTCTTATCTGAGGAGTTACTATAAGTGTTGTATCAACAGACGAGTTTCTTTAGGAAGCAAAAGGAATATTAAATGCTTCTTACCATTTCTATCCACTTTGTGAAGTTCAATGAGCATTATTGAAGAAAATATGTATTAATAATTTTAAATAGGTAATCATTATTGGGATAAATTATTGCTACTGTATCTACCATTATACCTGTATCTACTGGTAGTCTGTGATAAATAAGGGGCAGTTCTACGATATCTTGATCAATCTAATCAACAGATGAAATTGTTAGAAGCTAGGATGCTGAGGTTATTTTAACTCACTAGTCAGAATGTGAATTAAAATAGCGATGGAATCCACACTGATCAACAACTTGAATAGATTAAGTTATTCTCTCTCTCCACTTCTCCCCATTTGTGACAGTCAACTCATATCCATAAAAATGTACGTATGGTGGCTACACTCAAGTTTAAATCAAGCAACCTCAAATTTACCCTAGTTTACAACACTGTTTTCATCAAGATATTGGCTGCAGTTTAACAAAATCTCAAAATTTTGTTAAACTGCAGCCAATGTCTTGATGAAAACAGTGTTGTAAACTAGGGTGAAAAGAAATTTGAGGTTGCTTGATTTAAACTTGAGTGTAGCCACCATACGTACATTTTTATGGATATGACGTGACTGTCACAAATGGGGAGAAGTGGAGAGAGAGAATAACAGACTATGATAGCTGAATTGATAAGGTGCGTGAATCATCTAAGAGGGAAGGTGGAACTGTTGACTGTCACTAAAATACAAATAAAATAATATTTAGATCTTGGTCACATTCAAATACATTATAATTCACTGCTTAGAGGTTTGCTAAAAAATACCTGTAAATTTTCACTTATTTTCTCTTATCTACTCTCCTTTCACTCTACAGTGAAACCTCTATGCATCGTTCCCAGATCCATCGTTTTTCTGCTTGTATCATTCATTTTTTCTCACCCCACTCCCACATAATCAATGTTGAATTTTCCTGGATGGATCATTTTTCTGCATGAATGGTTTCATTTTCTTAGTCCCTTGAAAAATGATGTATCGAAGTTTCAGTGTACACTATATAGTAACTAATAACTTCATCTCCGCATCACCTGTCACATTGAGAATTTTTATTGACACCCAAGTGTATTTCCTATGGGAACATGTAGTAGGGTACACAGTGAAACCTCTATGTATCATTCCCAGATCTATCGTTTTCCTGCTTGTATCATTCATTTTTTCTCGACCCACTCCCATATAATCAATGTTAAATTTTTCTGGATGGTTAGTTTTATTTTCTTGGTCCCTTGAAAAACGATGGATAGAGGTTTCACTGTACACAGTACATGCTAGCATAGCATATAGCATAGCAGTTCATGGTAGCCTTACTAGAATCTTGGATTAGTATGGGTACTGTACGTGGATATGCTAATTTCTAATGCAAACTCCCTCCAGAACTAGGAAACATGAGGGTGAATTGTTGGATCTTTCAGTTTTGCATGGTGATTCAAGTTGAAATTGTATTGTAAATTGGATTATTGTGATCCTCGAGAAATACTTGATTGATTAGTGTACCAGTTTCTCAGATTTGTGCAAGGTATGTTCTATAAAATTGACTTACTTCACTGTAAAATAATATGTAAATTGTAAATACATATTTTTGCTTTACTTTTATATGCAAGAAAAGTTTATAAAGTATGTGATTGAAACTAAGCTTGAGAAGCCTTATGCAACATGGAAGAAACTAGTGTACTTTGTACCATGATAACTGCACAATTTTGGTTACATGCATTTGTATATCTATAGCTCTGGAATGCTATTGCCTATCCAATTGGTATGTTAGCTATAACTATAATCCAATCATAAATCCAACTTGTTTCCCTAGAGCAATACTAATATTTTCTTTAAATGTGAACAGTGCAACTAAGTGCATACTTATACTACTGCATCCTTCTTTATGCATCATAGTTCTGTATTTATTTGTAATTGCAATAGATTGCAAGTTTGGAAAATAGTTTCTTACTAAAAAAACTCCTGTCTTTATTTTGCAGCAGTCATATTCAAGTTACAAGCCTGTGATGTACCCAGATATTTGTTTACGTCTAATTTTGTGTGTGTCCAAAGTGATAGGTGGAAACATTCTTTTACATTTTTGTTAGAAATAAAATAATATATTTTATGAATATGACTTGAATAAATCAAATGTACCATATACCGGTACCTCAATCAATAATTGCAACATAGACAGTTTGAAGGCTCGTTTCAACAAAATGAGAAAAACTATGAGTTTTTGCAACGAGTGCGTAAAATGTATCGACATATAAGAAAATGATTCGCGTCATGAAAACTACGATTCAAGATGTTGTACTTTGAGTTATTTCCTATGTATAATCAAAAGAATTTTATTTTTAAATTACAGGTATGCAACTGTGATACTATAAATCATTGTTGATTGATATATCATCCAAAAGTTCATTTGTAGGTCTACAGAATGTTCCTTTTAAAAAATGTCTATGCAACAAAACTTGTAACTGCTTCAAGTAATCTAATCCATAAACATTGGAAGAACAAGAAATAGAGGGGGCATAGAGGGAGAGGGTGAATATGTTGAAAGTAACTTTTACATGTCCATCATTCTCGTATCACTTGTTTCTCTTACTCTGTGTTATCATCTATCATTCTATTTTGTTATTATATATTGGCTTTTTTACGGTGCACCATACTGATGGCTACGATCTATTGGCGTCGACCGGTAGATAATGGCATAAGTATGATCCCAATAAGTATGTATATAGGCCTAAGTAAATAAGTATGATGGGATGATGAGATGAAAGGTTATATTATTAGGTATTTTGGATGACGTGAAGGAGTTGGTCGTGGCCTGTTGTTAAGGAACCATCCCAGTATCAACCCAAAACAGAGGGAAACCACGAAAAACCCGTCAGGATGGTCGACCATGGCGGGAATCGAACTCCAGTCTCCCGGATGACGCTTCAGTGTGTTTGTTACCACTCGGCCAAGCGTCTTGGTTCTATCATTCATCTCTCATATCGTCCATCACAAATTGATATTCAACTTGCATGTTGACTCTTTTCATTCGAGTGAAGTCTTATGATTCATAAAATACTTATGGCCGCTGGACTCGGTAGGCCTGAATGTTTTTTTTTTACGACATTATGATTGTACCATCACCTTTTTATACCAATTTTACTCAAGAGTAATGATACCAAGTTCCAAAGTAATACTATTCACATTTATTTGATTATCACTATGTACATAAAAGATGGAAATAGTCATAAAATCTTATAACACTTTTAAGCCTAGGCATAATTATAACAATAGTTTATATAATTACCTTATCTACTACAACTGGAAAACTTGCAATTAAATTTTCTAGGTTGCAACAACATATTTAGGCATTCTGTACATTTCATATGCAAATTCTTCTGTATGCGTTGGATCAAATTCAAGTCCAATGTAGTCAATTTCCAGACTAAATGGACCATTAACCTTGTCACCGACTGATATACCAAAGCTGGTGACTTTTTCTAAAGGTAAAGCGCACTGTTTGTCTTGAACTCGACCTTTGCTAGCTAGGAAAAACTTCGAAAATGGTATCTGAAACACAATTGATGAAAAAATTTGAATTAGAATACGACAATAGGTTCCCGATACACTTCCCAATAATTGTTAATACTTTTCTTCTAGTCTGAGATACATAGAATAGTTTCCTGGCAAGTGCCAAAGAAATAATTCATTTTGGGTTTGATGATGCATGATAATAATGACAAAAAATCTATTGACATTGGTGAATGATGAATGAAATGAGGTGTAAGGTTATTTCATCACATATTGTGGACAATGAGAAAGAAACAAGTCATGGCCTGCTTTCAAGAAAACATCACTGTATTCACTTCAACAACAGAGGGAAACCATGGAAAACCTCCCGTCGACCACGGCAGGAATCAAACCCTGGTTTCCTGAATTACGGTTTAGCGCAAAAGCGACTGATTTCCCCAAATTAGTAGTACTACTATACCGTTGAAAACAAAAATTTGCATTATAATGTGTTATTAACCTTTGCAACTTGCCAGTAAGGTCCACCCCTTGTGAACAGCACATAGTGATAAATATCATTCCACATGATATCATAATAGCCCATTGTTTGGATATTTAGTAAGTACGATCGGCCGTCACCTCGGACACGTAACACAACATGCGAGTACATTCGCCAATCGTGAAAAGTTTCTCGTTTAAAAGATTTCTGAAAAAGAATGCAATACCAAACCTTTATTGACGCTATATGATACGAGTTATAAAATTAAGGTTAAATCATTGATGTTATGCTAAAGGTGCCCAAAGTGTCATTTTTTAAGCTGTTCAGGGAAAAATCAAGTCATTTCCAAGTTTATACATTCATATACTATTCATATTCTACAACCATACAAAATATGTGATACGTAATAGATACGAAAAAGGTACCTCGGCACACCTAGCCACCGAGAAAATTCTACCCCAGCAAGCAATAAATGAAAAATACTTACTCGGGCACGAGTCGACTTCATGTTACAATACCCTGCTTTTTTAATTCTCCCATCCTTTGGTACTTGGGTGCTGAGACTGCCAGTAAACAACGTTTTTCCAGATTGACTTGTAAGTAATTCACAATTACTGTGGCCTTCTCCATGATCACTGTCACTTGTGGTAACCCACTGTGAAAATGTCTTTGGATCAGTGAAATCCCAAACCTTATCCACTTCGCCTATTAAAATGAGCATATCAATCAATATCGGTATTTATAGGGTGAACAATAATGGGTAATGACTAATGAGCAACAGACTATTTAAAAAGGCTCAGGGATAGGCCTATGTCTCTGAGGCGTGTAAGTTTTCACCCCATCATTCTCCCGAGCATAGTTTTTAAGATGATGTTTTCTTTTCAGTTTGTTTCAAAAGAAATAAACAGAATTTTGATCAAATACATGCACTGAAGTCTGAAAGTAGTGATGTGGTGAATGTAGAGAGATTGTGATGGACACTGAAGCGATTTCGTCATCGATCGTGATGATTACTGGTCTGCTCGCTTTTGCAATAGAACCCCAGCAATGCAAGCTTTTGCACCCTGAACTCACATTACCCTAGTTTATCAAATAGCAACTTCATTCTGTTACTAAATAAGTAAGCTAGGTTTACACAAATACTAATTTTTGATAGAAGTGTACTGAACTTATTTATCCGCAATAAGATTTGAAACACATAGCTTTGGCATACCAACCAGCCATAGTAACAATTGGACCAATTCAAGTAGGCCTATGAAATTGAACATGACATACGATTATCACACATCAAGCCTGGGAGTTTGCACTTTCCGCGCAAGCGCAACCCAAAGGACAGTCGGCCTCTGCTACTGTTTGTAAAATCAGTCGCATAGTATCTCAATCGTCCTCACTAAAAGATAACAGTGTGGTGATTGGTACTTTTTGTGAAAGGGCGTAGGCCTACATCAGTTGAATCATCATGTGTCACCGATCAGAATAGTCAAACAAGACTGCTAAACTGAGACTACGGTAATATGGGAATATTAGCCTCAGTTTAGCAGTCTTGTTTGACTCTTCTGACCGGTGACATATGATGATTCAACTAACGTAGGCCTACGACGTTTCGCTTTTTCATCTCTCATACTGGTATCCAATTGACTTTTTATAGACCTAATAGTTTGAAATGTTACGAGTTTTTATTTTAGTTAGGGTGCCTTATATTCCCTATGTATTGAGAAAAACAAACGTTTTCGAGACACACTAGTATGATTTGAATTAGGTGAAGCAATTATATATATATATATATATATATATATATATAACCTTGGAAGATGAAACTCGAAAAACAATAAAAATAATGAACAATAGATTCAGATTATTCCCATATATGCCCATGGTACTAGTACGGTGTAGGACATCACGCCTGAATGTAGTAGGCGTTCAAGGTAATAGTACCTCAGTGTTTCCAAGTAGATCATGATTCTTTGTATTGAATTAAGCCATCGCACATATTTGTTGTGTTACATAACTCACTCAAACACACACATTTCTTAGTTTAGTTACAATGAGAGCTGTGGTTGGAAGCTTGCTTTACGTCAAAAACTGACAGTAACAGTCTGACTGAACGATACCAAAATTAAGAAATCTGAACGTTACAGTAAGATTTAAATTATCAATTTCAGGTAAAAAAAGTATGGTTAATTTATATCAAGCCACACGTCAGGGATAAGTGTAGATATCTTTTTTAGGTTATTAGAAGTAGGCCCAATATTATGATTAACCTTACTCTACCTAAACCTAGCTATCACCTAACAGAACCCTAAAAAATAATGGCATGGTGCCAAATATGTTTCAGGGTAATTTCTTCTAGGTTTTTCAGTGAGGCTTAGGTTGGTTAGGTAAGAATTGTGTTGAATAGATAAAGAACTAATTTTATAGTTCAAACCTCACACTATTCAACTCTTAGCTTACCAAAATGAATGGCATCGCCACTGAGTACATAAATCCTACTTTATCTAGGAAGTGTCTATCGCACGGTAATACTTTGTGAACAAGAACCTCAAAGGCTATTCGCAAAGTGAAAAATGGCCGAATACTTTGAGAACAAGAACCTAAAACTCTTCTCGCACAGTCGAAAAATGGCAAAACGGCCTAAAACCTGCGAGTTATGTGGACAAAGCCAGGTTGCGGACAGTAGGTTAGGTCAGTATCCAAACCTCGCGTTTACCGCCGGCAGAAGGAACGGAGCCGGGTGCTTGCTGCACAACTCACTTTGCGAATAGGGCCGTCCCTTTATCTATGGCATTGCCCAGCATAGTCCCAACGTTGAAACAAATTGGCATGGCTTGGGCCTGCATTAAATTTACTCTGCACTATTACTTTTGCTATTTGGTAAAACTAAGTTAATCTTAATGTCCCTCCCTAATTGGTTTCAGTTTACCTGCTCGGTAGACAAGAATAGGATCACTCTCAAACTTTTCCTTCATTTCCATTTTCCACAACTGTATTTCCTGTTTGAGCTCTTTAAGCCCATCGCGAACCAGCTGTGTTCGTGATGTGTTTGATTTGTCTTGAGGATATCCTCCCTTAAAATCACGTTCCCAAAATGTATAGGCGCTACATGACGTATGAAATGAACACACTTTGTGACAATTTATTGTGATAGGCATGAGCTTATATTTTTTAGAATTGAGGTTAGGAAGTCCATTATGGGATATCTTGGAGAGAAACCTTCTAAACATCGACATTATATTTATCCTATTATTTATACAATAGTGTAGTTTACGCTGATAGACGGACCATTTTGACTTTGAAATATACAATAGTGGGCGAAGCACTATAATTTAACAAAAATGAATGGGATCTTTAGGCCTACATTTCGATTTTAGACCGGTATCGTAAAGCACTGCCACCCAAGGCCCAATACCCCATCAAGAAGCCTGCTAAAAGGTTTCTGTGGCGGTGAATAATGTAATTTTTGAATCTGTTTTTCAGCACTCGAAATAAATTATAAGTTACCAAAATCCTGCACCTAAACTAGGCCTAAACAGTAATAAATTCGGAAAAATTAGTCAATCCCATGAATGAAAACAGAAAATCTCTGAGTTGTTATCAACTATGAAAATGATTGAGAAGCATTATTCACGTAATTATTAGATTTTCTAAATTTAGCAATAATGCCAAAACAGTATTTCTACCATGGGCTACAGGAAGTAAATAACGAGACTTCAAGACTAGGCCTAGGCCTACCATTAGAAAATCCTCGATGTTTTGTAGATGACACTGCCTGCTGCCTAGTAAGCAAAACATTAGCAGAAGTTGTGGCAGAAGAAGTAGTTGATAATGTGTTGAATAATGCCTTAAATCTTGTTTGCCCGTGTCTTGGTACTTTTTCTGCAGATGAATGCTTGAATATTGGTCATGACCAAATGGATGGTTACAGATATATCGATTTACATATGACTCAACTTGACAATTTTGTTGATCAATCAAGCATAGATCAAATAGAATTAATAGCATCCAATTGTAACATATCAGAAGTAGAAATAATGATCCCCCCAGGAGACAAGCAAACCGTCAAAAAATGCAAAAATTATGGTGAAGATAACAATGATCTGTCATCAGAAGTAAGTGAACTCATCGACTATTTCACTGACGTGAACAATGTTGTATTCCTGGAATCTGAGATGACAGCTGAGAATAGTACACATGACGAAAACATGCACAGCGAAACTATTGAAGAAGTCAAGAGAGCTGTCCAGGATATTGTTAATGCTGTATTTGAAACTAGAACAAGGGATGGACAAGGTGACGTACCTGTTGACGATGTTTTAACTGTACTTGATGGAATTGTTGAAACAAAGAATGTTGATCATGTCTTAGCTGCACACGATGGACTTGTTGAAACAAAGAATATTGACGATGTCTTGACAGTAGAAGATGAAATTGTCGAAACCAGGAATGTTATGAATACTGATGACACGATAGATCGAGTGATTCATGGATCTGGAAATGATACAATAATTTATGAAACAGGAAATGATATAGTTACCGGTATTGATAAGTCAGTGAATAATAGTACAATCATTGTTGACGTTGGAAAAGGTCCAATCATTTATGAAACTGAGAACATTCGTGAAGGTACATGTATCGAAATAACTACTGAAGGACAACATGGTGAAGAAAAATTAGAATCACAATGTTCTACTTGCAGTAGGCCTACACAACTGGTAACAAGAAGTCATTGTTCTTTCCCCAATATGGCTCTGTGGGAAGAAGAAGATGAAGTAGAAGTTCAAGTTATATACCACGAAGAAGACAATTATCACGGAGTCGATTCCGAAGAATTAATGAATTATTGTACTAATCTTGAAAAAGAAGTTGAGGACCTGAAATGTGATTTTTTTAAAGAGGCAAGTGATATAGTTCATGAAATTGTGGATAAAGCTATACGCTGCGCAACATTGAAGTCTAAAAAGGAAGAAAACTGCTTAAACAACATCAGTGATCTTGTTCAAATGACCATAATCAACGTTTCCACGTCAAAACTTGAAGTGGAAAATCAAACTCTGAACATAAAACAGTTTGGTGACGACGATCTGAATGCACAAAACTCTAATGCTGGAAGACCAGAACGAACACTGGTCTCGTCTGGAGGAATCGGGGATGTGAAAGTGTGTTGCGGAATAGATAACAATCGAGAAAATTCATCTCAAGAAATACCGTCTTGCAGTTGCTCTAACAAACGCTCACCGGACAATGACCCAACTGAAGACGTAGATAATGCAATGGACCCAGATAACAAAATTAAACAGAAGAGTAAAAAGTGGAAATTGGGTGTCCGAGTTCGGAAATTCTTTGCCTCTGCAATCCGTCGTAACCAGAGCACCACCAATGCATTGCCACACGTTGAAAAGTCTACAGTTCCATAAGAACTCCTCGAAAATTTCGATATAACAACTTCAAAGAATGAGCATTATTAAAACAATTTTCAGTCAAAACAAGCAAAGATCTTTATGTGGGGCAGTAGTGGACACTCAAAAATAAAGTGAATGTAAACTTGAAACTAAAATTAGCTTCTTGAACAACCAGACATCATCTCTGCAGACAAAATAATATTCTACCAAATGATTACTCACATTATACTTCGAATTCAATAAAAAATATATTACACAATTGAATTGAACACTTTTCAAATAACATAGTCGCATAATCTTAGTAGAGATTCAAGTAGATAACAATATATTATGAATAACATTTGCCTTCATTATACATAAGACCAAGGTTCAGAATTACAGTAGGCAGATAAATTCTTGACTTGAGCATTTTCTTCAATTCACTTGCTCAATACTGCAGTTGAGCATATTCAAAACAGGATGGATAATGCAAAAGATTGGTCATGAAATTACCCAACTGTATTGTAATTCTGGTCTTGAGTGTATTGCTACAGTTTGCACTTAGAGTCACAAAAACCACAAATGAAGAATACCGGTAAGTTGAATTGTTCAACAGGGGCGGTTTTAGACAAAAAAAGTTAGGAGGGCCCATCCAAGTTTGCAATATTATATATTCACTTTTTTCATTGAGCGAAGGAATGGGAGGCAGTATTCGTTTTTTCATGTTTACAGAATCCAAATGGAATATTTTCAGAGCCTAACTGTATGTTGTACAAATGATATGTTTTACTACTCACAGACATTTAGCATGAATTGCGTGCGCCGCTCCTTCATCAACCCTCATCCTTCATCCTTCTCCTTCATGACACACTCAGTATAGTTATCGAAAAAAAAGCCGTAAAAACACTTTGAAACATCAATTTCTACACAGTTACACTCTACACTTATAGCAATGAGCACTGAGTTCACAAAATACTCCAATAGACAAGCGAACTGTTCCATAGACTCATACACACTGACTAATGATTCTGGTGCTAAAATGCAATTTTTATTATCATTATTATATCACTCACAGTCCCATGCGCATAATTTCACGGTTTTGGAAAAGGTTGATGTTGGTTTTCCCAAACACATGTATTCTTGTAGGCCTATCTCAGACACTCGGATGTCGACATAAATCATAATCTGTCTGTCACACTACCTGCAACAATGTCTCAGAGTCTATATTGTCTAATTCTGAGAACTGTTTCTAACTTTTATCCTAGATCAGATCGGGTGGCTGATCATTTTACAGTCAAGTATTGTAGAGTTTTACTCCAGACAAGCTACTAGTCTTTCGAGAGTTTTTGTTGGTTATAGTTTTTGAATAATTGGCATCCCAATTTCCAACCACTAAAATCTGAGCAATTTACTTTCTTATTGGAAACAATTCACTCATATGCGGCCGAGACACGTTGATTCGAGCAGATGAATAAAAATCACTCCCACAAACATATCGACGTATCTCGGCCGCATATGAGTAAGTTTCTCTCAATAAAAAAGAAAACTACTTGGATTTTCATTTCCAATGCATATGTACAGAATATTATGATCCCAATTCTTTGACGGCGATTTTAGATCATCTCTGTAATGATTCTTCAACTTCTATTGTTCCTCCGGCGCAGGTAACAGACCCTTCTGGCTACTATCCCGTCAGAGCTTCGGACCTCTCACCCCAACAAAGTCAGTAGAGGAGTAACGTACCGTAGTGCGGAAAAAAGCTCTGACGTCAGGGTCAACTCTCCCTGACAACTTCTGACACATTTAACAAAATTGGAAATTTGAAAAATTAGCTCCCGCGTTTTTTTTATGATGAAAGGAGTGAAAAGTCAGGGGGGCCCGGGCCCGCCTGGCCCGCCCTGTAGAACCGCCCCTGTTGTTCAATATTTCTGATCAAGGAATTAAAATAGAGATAGGACTAGGATGAAGTGGATATTGCAGTAGGATGCATTAAAAATATAAATAATTATACTACACAATAAGGTATATTATATATAGTACAACATTTAATATTCTAGTTAATTCATAAAATACAGATCAATAATACTAGAACCGCTGAAAATGTTTGACCATCGCTTGATCATTTTCTGAAGAAACCACTCAATAATACGATCACTTAAACTCCAAATTCATGGCAGCTTTACTTAGCAACAAAGCAAACTGGAGTTGAAATTTTGAATGCAGCTGGAATGATTACAGTTTACTAGCAAAATCATTTCACTATTATTATTTTCAGTGTTGGAGAAGTTCACTTATAAAAGGAACTTACAAGAAGTTCAGTTCATGTGAAATACATCGATCATTTAGAAAGTTCAAAGTTTGTTTTCGTGGCTTTGCTGTAAAAGTTGAAGTTCAAATAATAAAAAAAAAAAGTTTTTTCAAAAATTCATCTTGAAAATTAGATGGAAAAAGGGTTCAAAAATAATATATGGCTCGCCTGGTGACAAGTGATCACATGATGAAATCCCGAACAGAGAATATTATACATTCGGGATAGACCGTAAAATAGTTGATCTCATTCGGAATTTGGACGCGGAAATACGATAGTGCGATTGTGTCGGATAGGATTATAAGTGTTCTAAAATTATGAACTCACAAATGAACATTTTATTATGTTAAATATCACCGAAAAATCAAATGTGAAGAAAGTTGAAGATTGTTGACTGTGAATGTAACGCGTTTATCGAAAAGTTCAGAAATTACAAACGCGTTTATTTTAAAACTTCATTACTCAACACTGATTATTTGCTTACACAGAGCTGTTAAAACAATATCACTGTAAAGTTTTTATAAATTTAATCATAAATTTCAGAATGTAGTCAAGTTTGCTTATTCTTGTTTGTTTCAACTTTTTACACTTTCACAAGTCCTTGCTCTTTATGTTTTTCTTCATTTTTCTTGTATGGTAACTACTTTTGGAGAACATTCTTAAATTTCCAACTTCTAGTATATCATTCCATATGAAGTGCAGTGAAATATATATTTCTTGAAAGGCATGTGGTTTAATTGATGGTTTCACAATTCACATATAACACAACATGAGGGGAAATTACCTAGTTCACAATTTTTGTTCCTCATGTTCTGAAGTAACCAACAATCGTTTGTCAAAATGAATACAAGCAGGCCTAAAAAGTTGGCAAAATCACAGTTTGAACTAAAATGTATAGATTGTATTGATATGCTCAGTAGAGCAATGATGACTTAATTATATTAGAGGTTTAATTACTCTTCCAATATCAACATTTTTATAAAATTCAATATAACGTGAACTCTTCAAGTGAATGACAAAATCTTTCGACTACTGATAAATTGAAATTTTTAGATTAAGAAATATGAAGTATGTGTAATACAATACTGTACCTAAATCACTTGAAAGTGCCATTAATTAAAATTTAAAACTGCTGCTTGGCCTACTTTTTCTTGACTGAAGTTTGAATTTACGTTCAAATATAAAAATAAGACTGAGTGATTACAATTACAGGTTGACAGTATTTAACACTTCCTTTACATGAATACTTTACTCTGAACAACTGCCAAAAACAATCAACAATGATCGGCAATCAAAAAGAAAACTGAAATATTTATAACTTGGAAAAGAATATAGAACATATTCAAAATAGTGAAGATTCAGAAGTCAATAGGCCCTACAAATAATCTGAGTTATAAGTACCGTAATATTCACTGTTTTGATATCACAATGGTGAAAATACATGATCACTCAAGTTTGGAATAACGTAATGAAGATTGGCTGAAAAATATAGGTTTGAATATTTTAGCTCCAGAACCTACCTAAGTGCATGACCCTATGCGTATTTCATTTGTCCGTTCGTAGTACAAACACAAGTACGTAGACACAATAAGTTTATTGGTTCTTAACACTCAATTGTTTAATCTACTAGCAATTAAGAATAAATTTAGTAAGAAGATATTCTTGGATGAGCAAAGCAAAGACTCAATTTTAAAGTACTTCAAAAAACAAAATTTTTGTTTGTTTTTTGTTTGCCTTCAGGTCAAATGGAACAATTTTTTTATGAAACTTGGCATGCACACATTTCAAAATGATTTCATAATCCAACTCGAGACTGTATTATACAGTATAGGGTAGGACTATAGTTTTGAGGTGCAATTGCTTGTTAAAACACTAATGAGAAAAATAATTTTGAAATTTTGAGAGGGCAAAATATGTATGGAAAATTGATCCTAAGGAATTTAAGCACACGAATGATACACATTATTCCAAAGTATTACATAAATCGAATATGTCTTTTGAAGATAAAAATTATTAGGCCCATACAATTTTTTCTAATTTACTTCAATTAGAGTGATTACGGCCCAGTTTTATCAACTGATTGTTTAATGAGCAAATTTCAAGTGGGATTAAGCAATAGTGAGTGGATAACTTGCTAAAACCGTTGGTTATACATATTATTTTCGTAAGGCCCGGTATTACCACGGCCAGTTAGTATTTATCTGAGAGTTGGTGAAAACAAATAGCATGGGTAACCATGTTGATAACAAGTTTGAACTGTTAGATAAAGGCTAACTAGACTTGGTAATACTGGGCCTAACTCAACTAATAGGCCTAGTTAGCAAACTAACACTTGACTAAAATTTGTAAAACTGACTAAGGCTCGGTATTACCACGGCCAGTTAGTATTTATCTGAGAGTTGGTGAAAACAAATAGCATGGGTAACCATGTTGATAACAACTTTGAACTGTCAGATAAAGGCTAACTGGACTTGGTAATACTGGGCCTAAGGAAGCTATCAACCTGATAAATAGGTAAAACCAGTCAGATTGTAAAACAATTGAAATCAGAGAATCAATAGGTGAATCAGGAAGGCAGTGAGTTAATAGATTCAAAATCAAGGTATGTGTATAGCTTTGCAGTACACTTCATATAAAATATTACTCATCTTACAACGCATATGCTGCGTTTTCCTAGTAGTTGAAATCATATTAGGCAATGGAGCATATGTGTTGTAAGATTAGCGAGATTTTTTATGTAATATACCCAAAGATTCTACACACCTCGCTCGACTTGTATGAAATATAATCGATAACTCTACAAACCTTGACTTGGAAAATATAGAGTAGGCCTATTGGCTTCTGTCAAGTGACGTCACCCATTGTTGAAAGAGACAGACAACAATGTCCACCAGTTGGAATTGACCAATCAGAATGTTTGGTAGGCCTAGTCCACCAGTTCGCTGTATTGCTATGGTAACGATTGTTTGTCATTTTTCACTTGACAGAAGCCTATATAAAGTCATGAATCATAGTGTCATGGTTCTGAATATCTATTATTTAGAGCGATTTGATGTGGAAGATATGTTCAGTAAATTATTTTCTCCTAAGCGACTAGGCCTATTCCGATCTGGATGAAAATTTATAATCAGGAGTATCTTTCATGTGTTTATATTTACTACCTAGTGAAAATTTGATTTTTTTTCAAGAAACTTTCAAATTTGTTCACTCTGCTCAATATTATGGGCTGGCCAGGGTTTTTCCAAATTTCGTAAAAGATTAAAGGAAAAATGATCCAACCGGCTTGGCCCCAAAACTATAGGCCCACAGTTCAAGTTGGATAGTCCACATGTCCAGAAAAAGTTTCATCCTGATTAGTCAAATCGTGTGACCTGTGCAGTGAATACAAATAAACAGACAAAAAAAAAAGACAAAGCACCATAATGGTACGTTCATAGAGCCACGGCAACACAAATTTGCCGTGCCGTCAAAATGATTGAGCCAATCACAGACTTGCCGGGCTTGTCGTTCACTGTGACCTTGAAAGTTGGTTGAAGTTGAATATTTTGCCGGACGATGGACTTGCCGTGATGACGTAGACGATATCACGGCCACTTTTACACTCAAACTGTTTGTTTTGTTTACGGACTATCGACTGTCAAGCTCGATCACTGTCGACGTTGCCATGGTTATCGAATCGATTCGATATATAATTGCCTTGAGTCTGCGATATAACCAATCGTTTTGCCGTGGTAGTATGAACGGTACAAATCATTTGACATCCTACGGCACCCGACAAGATTGCCGGCCGGCAAAAATGCCATGGCGCTATGAACGGTACTTCAAGAGTGATGGAAGTTTTTGCTATTGTTCATCTAGTCAGTATTAGGCCTATATTCATTCTGTTGCAAAGATTCAGTTTTGAATACTGAAATTCAAGTTCTCTGGCCACAACCTGAAATAACATACAGCTTCTACATTACTGCAATGGTATGTCTATTTGCCATAATAAGGTATATAATTAATACTTGGCCTACTCGAGCTGAGATGCTATATTTATTGACCTTATGAATAATGGTAACATGTATGCCAGCATACATATGTTACACATTTTTATCACGTACCTTAGGTGTTCACTGTATTAGCACACAGTAGCATCATATCTTGAATTTTGGCAAACAATTACTTGCAAAAAATTCATGAAAAGGTCCATATCATCGGCCTACTTTTTGCTTAGGGCTTAATTTGTCAATATTGATGAAGACTGAAGAGTTGTTTTAAAAAACTCTGAATAACTTGCATTGATTCAATATTATATTCCAAATTTGAACTAATATTGTTTAGCAGTTACCGGTCTCTTATTATTTTCCAAGTATTCTTCAAACACGGTGAACTAGTGACGCCTTAAATTGATACAATTTTATTTGTAAATCAATTTTCTGGTATTTCAGGTATAGGCCTACTTTTCAACCAACCATCAGCTAGTTCTTATGTGTTGTTGACTGTTTTATCTTTGCATTAATTCTATAAACATTACAGTATAACGTATAAGGAAATCATTGATGATCTACTATTTCAACTCATACTGATCAAGTATCAAAATTAGGTGCGAGCCTATACACTATAATGCCTGCATAACTAGTGTCTGTAATAAGTAAACTGAAACCATATCTTAAATAAATTAAATAACTTTGAAATACGATCCTCACATCAATAATTTAAAATACAGTACAGGCAAATTTGCCAAACGACTTCTGTTATGCATTTCACATTCCTTTTCTACTAATATCATGTTAATTAAGTACATATTACCATCATTGCAGTTAACGATGCGTTTGCACATGCCGTGGAAATACAAGCGACTTGGCGCGTAGAAAAGACAAATTAGGTAAACTATCGAGTACTTTAACAGCATCGACACTGAGTTCTTTAAGTCCACCGGCAGTATTCAGAAGCCGTTGCCCATTGTTGAACGTTGTGTGTTCTTGCGTCGTTGCTCGCTGGCCATTTTTCTCCACGCCTACACGAAACATGTTATTTGTTAGCGCAAATACAACACGGCAATATAACTACAATACTTTCTAGTATAATTACTAGAGACTGGATAATACTGTAATGGCATGTTTTTACATGTAGTAAGGAGAGGATGCAAAATCGTTTGCAAATTAGTTTCATGGCTTCCGGATCCGTTGTACCCGACTTTGATAGGGGCCTACCGCATATTTGGCCTATTTAGGCACTTTTTTGTGCAAATGAGCATATTTGGAGGTTAGATATACTTGTGCTGCATTACTAATCTGTCTCTACTAATTACTATCGGAAAAAAGCTCAAAGAATACCAAGTTTCAAAGTACAGTATGATAATGCCATACATAACAATATAATTGGTATGCCTATCTCAATTCACAAGTAATGACAGTTCTGGTCAACATTTTCCTGTAACTATTTTTACCAAGTCTCGAAACTTTAGACATACCAACACTTGTCAATTAAATTAACGCATATGATAGTTTTAAATTATCTTTTCCTACTTTTTCCATCATTTTTACTTCTTATAGATGTCTACTGGTACTTATATCTCAAATGTTAATACATTGGTTTTTTATTACCAAATGTGTCATGAAATTCGTAAGAGTAGTTCCAGAATATGTTAATTCATGATTGAATCAAGTGTACATTTCATATTTACTTTAAACGTGTTCTATTATATATTTTCCAACATAGGCTTATTTAATATTCATTCACATACCGGTAATTCACCCTAATAGACTTTCGTAAAAACATATGTTGATTTCCAATCAAATACGTAAGTTATAGATATGGTATGAAGTCAGAAATCAAAGTACACGTATTGGAATTCTTCTTAGTATGTATATTATATAATAATATATATATATATATATATATATATATATATATATATATATATATATATATATATATATATATATATATATATATATATATATATATATATATATATATATATAAATAAATATATATATATATATATATATATATATATATAAATAAATATATATATATATATATATATATATATATATATATATATATATATATATATATATATATATATATATAAATATATATATATATATATATATATATATATATATATATATATATATATATATATATATATATATGAATATATATATATATATATATATATATATATATATATATATATATATATATATATATATATATATATATATATATATATGAATATATATATATATATATATATATATATATATATATATATATATATATATATATATATATGAATATATATATATGAATATATATATATATATATATATATATATATATATATATATATATATGAATATATATATATGAATATATATATATATATATATATATATATATATATATATATATATATATATATATATATATGAATATATATATATATGAATATATATATATATATATATATATATATATATATATATATATATATATATATATATATATATATATATATATATATATATATATACATATATATATAAATATATAAATATATATATATTTATATATATATATATATATATATACATATATATATATATTTATATATATATATATATATATATATATATATATATATATATATATATATATATATATATAAATATATAAATATATAAATATATATATATATATATATATATATATATATATATATAAATATATAAATATATAAACATATATATATATATATATATATATATATATATATATATATATATATATATATATATATATATATTTATATATATATATATATATATATAAATATATATATATATATATATATATACTACTGGGCCATTATTCTATAACTTGGAAACAAAATGAAAGCGGCTCATCTTTATTCAATTCTGATGATTTTGTATGCTTTAACGTGGTGTATGATATGGGGCCTGACAGTTACCTTATTTTCATTTCACTTGCACTTATAGAATACAGGCCCTGCGACAATACAGAAAATAAAAAGTATGTTTCTCAAAGTATGAAAGGTGAATAGTTTTAGTAGAAAATGGTACAGTTGAATTGTTATGTTTATGTATCTACTCTAGAGAAACTAAAAGTGTGACCATTGAGATAGATCTTAGTGTACTCACTGGCAAATCTCCAGGCAGCGTTTGAAGCAGAGGTGGATAAGGTCAAGTTATCAAATGTGTTAAGATAATTCAGGTCGAGGAGTGCGGATTGGGTGCCTAGAATAATTATACGTGACACGGCCAATGGGAGATAAACGGTAGGATAGTGTGTCGGTTAGCGGTGGGAGAGAAGTGAAGTGAATTTGGTGAGAAATGAAAAAAAGAAAAACACATTGTGCTGTTAGTTTCTTTGCGACTACAATTCTGAGGCGTGAAAATATTTGCAACAATTCCAGCATCATTCACTAACTACTATCTAGTACCTATCTAGTACCTAGTGATAATGACGTTTCAGTTTCTTTGGACAAAGTTTCAACAGAGAACAGCCAAAGGCGATAGATATACTCAAGGCATCAAGCAATGTTGAAATAAACTGATCTTCACACTACTTCACCTCCACAACCTTCTACCCCCTCAACCTGGAGTGATGCAACCATTCAATAAAAGCACTAATAACTGTATGCGATTGTGCTGCTATCAATAGTCGTTTGAATCAACTACCGTAATTGTTCAGATGGATAGAAAACATGTTGGATCTGAGTTGACAATGCTGAAAGGAATTTTATACAATTTCGTAGCTTCACTACTTAGAGACATAGGCAAGGAGACTAGGCGTGTACAGGAAAAACCCAATTTTAGTTCTGGCATAAGAACAAAGTGTCTTGGTAGCATATCTATCGACCATAAAATGGGCCCGCTACAGTACCGTAAATATTCCATCTAATGTTTGAAACTCATTCACCAGCCTGTATTATTTACACCCCCCCCCCCCCCTCCCCTTTCATCTAATAATGTAACTTTCAGCACATTCATTCGCAGTAGGCTTTGAAAAGTGGGAAACTTGTTAATCAATTCATGCACGTCACTGATTAGATGTCGAGGCATTTAGCACCTTAAGAGAGTCATAATTATTAATCATCATTAATCGTAATAATATGCCCCTTTCAAATCTTGATCAATCGACATTTGAATCAGGATAGCCATGTCACAATGATTGGCAAGTTACTGTAAATAAATTGAATACTGACTTGTTTATGCTCTAGTTGATATAATGATTAGTCTACCAATACTACAAAACATGAGCCTAGCATTGGTCTTGACAAAAACTACTGTGACACTTTTAATGGTATGCCTATATACATAGTGTAAGCGAAGACGTATAGCCAAAAGCGGATACCGAAAACTGAAAAGCCAGTACATAGTAAGGTGGGACTCCTATTGGTAAATGTTTTACTTTTATTAAATTAGATTACGATGATGTTAATACGATTACCATGTGTGTAATAGCATAATTAAATAATCAATGGTCTTTGAGAAAAAAAAAATTTGATGTAAAAAGTAGGCCCAATGCCTAATGCATACAAAGCTTAAAAATACTGACAACCTAAAGTCCATGTCAAGGAGAGATGAGTCTGATGTCCAAGCTTTTTTCCCCGCTAAGTTACCCCCACTACTCGCTTCGTTGGCCAGGTGAGAGGTCCAAACCTCAGCAAAGGGATCGTAGCTCTCACCCTAATGAAGCGAGTAATGGGGATAACTTGGCAGGGAAAGAAGCTCTGACGTCAGACTTATCTCTCCTTGCCATGAACTTTAGAAGGTAGTTATCTAAAATGCTGGTCAAATAATGGAAAAAAACTGGACAACAATACGACAGCAGGAAGAAATACAACTACCGATACATCTCATATTTCCTTATTTTTTTTCAATGAATAAATAAATGAACGTTTGGATTTTACGGCAAGATGATACCTAGGTCATTTTGTTCGACGAGTAGCTTGAGTTTATCTTGAATATTTATTACATGAAGGCTGTATTTTTCAGATGAAATAATACAATTTCAGAACTTTGTAAATACAATAAACAAATAATTTAGTATCTTTCATCATGTCTGTAATTTGACGACCACAATAAATTTAGTCTACACGTGAATGGTAAGTGCAAAACCTTTTTACCCATAGTACCAAGGTCATTCATTATACTACCACACAAGCAAATTTAATTGACCCGTAATAGCACTTTAATTACCTCATCGCTCTGTAGCAGTGCAGTCAATAATGGCAAAGAGTTCTTAGCTAAAAATCAAGATAGCATGCAAATAAAATACATCACTTATTTGCTAAAACATACCAAAAAGATGAAAAAAAATGGTAGGCCACTGTATCAAATATTAAATAGGTAACCATACAATATAATTTTGAATTAAAAAAATTACTCATTCTAATAGAGGGCAGACATTCCAGACGAAATCAATCGTTCTGAGTAGTAATCTATCACACACCAATTTATGTACTTGTATTTGATTAAATTATGTATTGCCATAAGCCTAGCTGTTTTTTTAGTGACAAAGTGAAAAAAAAATATATTTTGAAGACTTTGGTCATGCAAATTAAAGGCTGATGCTGGGCCTCTTTGAGCCTAAATTTTATATACCAATCAATGAGGAAAGTCTACTCATGAAGTGTATCATGCGCATGCATGGATATGTATATTATATGCATGCTTGTTCAAATGTCTTAGATGTTTGGAAAGATGGTGCATGTAGCTACGTGTTTACTACATAATTCCAAGGAATATGTGTGCAGGATAAATTTGACTACCGGTAATTAAATTGTATACCGTAACTACATTTTCTGAAGCGATGTTAATCATGTCACCAAAATCAAAAATAGGCCTACCAATAACGAAGCAAATACTCAAATTGTGAATGGATTGTGCAAAGAGGTATAGGCCTACGGTAATAAAGGAAATTTCCCAATTATATTATAGTCTACTAATTAATACCGATAGAATAAAGTTGAATATAATATACCGGTACATATACACAGATATATATATATGCATGATAACAAAATGTTGACATATGTACCGGTAATACTTTTCACTCGATGTAGGAGAATGTTGGAAAATTTGGTAAATTGCTATCAAACAAAGAAATAGTCTCAAAGCCCCCTTGGATGATCAAAATTTGTTGGCACAATAATTAATGGCCATTGTAATTTGTAAGGGACTTGAACATGATAATTAGCAGCTAACCATCTATTAGAGTATTATTGTATATTCATTGACGTGTACTAACGACTTACGATACTCAAGTAGTAGACTAAGTCAAGGTCACTCCGTCAATACGGTCAACAGGCTGGTCATGTCAACTACTGGCATTAGAATGAAATAAGTGAATATTTCCCTACTTTTAGCAATGTGTTGCAAAAAGAGATACTGTAACATGTGTATGTATGCATAGTAGGAAACATGTTACAACTGGCATATTGTAATTCTTTCTGGCCCTTGATTCTTTAAAAGTATAATAAGATGAAAGATGGCCTCAATTTGAATTGAGAAAATCAGAACCAGGACTATAATGATAAAGTCTAAATACACTACGTGATAGGCAACATTAACGAGATATGTAATTATTTTATATGGTAACCAGATAATCAATAGATTCACTTACTTTTTGTTTTTCAATGAAAACTAATCATTCGAGAAATTATTGAAGAAATACTCAATTTCAACATGGAAATGGCCTTTTTTTTATAAAATCTCATACTACGTCATGATACGATATAAGTCTTCTTATGAGTCGTAACGTTGTTATCAATATAGATAGAGCCTCTTAAAAGCACTTATTTCAATCAAATGAATAGGTTATGAATTATTCATGTATTTTTGTATCATTTTACTCCCATCGTTTAAATCTTGAACTTGTTTGGCTGCCACATTATTGAATCTTTTGAAAATATCATCTGTTTCATCTTGGATTATAGCTATTGTACTGATGAATGTGCTCCAAAACCAATCATATGCTGAAAACTCAAAATGTTCAGTTCCCGCAGTAGGAATTGCACTAGTTTATTCTATTTTGTGTTATGCATTCAACACACAGTAGAAATTATTTACAGTAAACCCTTGTTAATCCAAAATGCAAGGGACCCCAAAAAAATTGATTTCGATTTATAAAAATTTGTATTAACCAAAAAAAAAGAGAGAAATCTCATTTTTCTCATGTAGAATTTTGTTGCTTTCGTATTGCGCGTGAGAAAAGCCATGCCACGGGTCCGTGCATAGTGAGAAACCGTTCTGAGGTCCTTCAATGGTCATGCATACTGAGCATGCTGTTGACGTGAGATGGGGTTGAGATGATTGAGTTTGTATAGCCTGAATGCGTTGTTTTAAAAAATGATTTAGGCCTAATATTGATGATCACTAGACCTGTCAAATCTTCTCCTGACTACAGATTCACGCAGCTTTACGAAGCTTCTTTCTTTCATCAGACGCGCTGCCCTGAATAAAATCGAGCTCAAACTTTTCCTTGTTTGTCAAAATTGTCAACAATGCAGAATTCAGTATTCCACATTCAATTGCAAGTTGATCTTTGGGCAATTCCTACTTATCTACTTCTCGCAATAGCTCCACTTTTTTTGCAAGAGTCAGCTCGTTAAGTTTTCGTTTTGATATCTCAAAACTATTCTTAGAAAGTATGTAATAAAGGTTGACAACAATGCTGCGTGGTGTCACTGAACTGAACAATGTCATTGAACTTGAAGCAAACAAGCTACAAGGTCAAATCCGTAGCAAAAACAGCCAAACGGTACCGGCTATACACGAACAGCGATATCTAGGCCTATTTCTACACGTAAATGGAAGAGGATCTAAATTGGGAGAATAATGATTATTTCAAGCAATATCTTCGAACTATTTCGGATTAGGCCTATCCTATCTGAAACTAGTGTAAAAGCAATTGATGGGTCAAAATATTAGTTCAAATCATGGTTTAGCTGGATTTTGGACCAACCATATTAATTAACATTGAAATGCCTATACCTTCGGCCAGGGACCGACTTAAAGTTCGAAATATGTCAAATTTTGGATTAAACGCGTTTGGATTAACGAGGGTTTACTCTAGGCCTACTTAATAACCATTTCAGGGATAAAAACATAAAGCCAAATGTACGCTATGTGTGCACGTATTTTTGTCTGTCTACAATGAAGTCTCTACGTAGAAGATATCTCAAACAAATCAGAAAAAAACAGTACACTAATGATGACTAATCAATTAAGTGAACGTAGAGGATCACAAGAATCCGATTCACAATTTAATTTGAACTTGGGCCTATATATAATTTAATTTATCCATCTTACAGAACTGAAATATCCAAGAATTCACCCTCATGTTTCCTAGCTGTTGCGAGTCTACATTGGGAATTAGCATGAGTTGCCTATCCATATACACTAGCTATAATCCAAGGTTTTATACAGATAACTGAAACTAAAATGCATGGATGTTGCCTATTGTTGGTGCCTAGTCAAATGTCTAACCTGGTTCCCATACTCAAATCTCACATTATTCTTCCTATTTAACCATAATTTCAACGGGATAATTTTTGTTGAAAAGCTGTCCATCTTATGCAACTTATGATTTTCCAAATGTTGAGTCTAGCTTAAGATTATTTGTTTGAAAAAATTACAAATGTGCTTTTATAGTATTATGTCAACTATTATGTACTTACTACTCCAACATTTCATGTACACATAGGCTGAATCAATAATGTTCAACATGGCTACATCATGTTAGTGCAAAAAGGGACTTACTACATTACACTGAGTGTGCAATTCAGCTCTAGCAAATAGAGACCAAGTTCATAAGCTCATACAGAATAGAATGAAAATACTTACAATCCAACGGATTCACCAAACCGCTGCTTGTCCAGTCAAACTGTGCATCAGGAACCACAACCTGAGAAAAAGTTAACAATACAAGCTGTTAGGGGTGTGCGAATCCATGTTTTTGATTTCGAACCGAATCTTCATAAAAAATACCGAATCCGAACCCGAATCTTTTCAACATGCATTGTGAAGCGTGATAATGGGACAAACCACACTGCTGATCAAGTTACACTTGATCCAGGAAGTGAAAATCCTATCTCAGCATTCTCATAATGACTAGAAACTGCGAGGTATTCCACTGAAAACACGTTTAATAAATGTTTTATCATGAAGAAGCATCATTTTCTCTATTTCCATCATTTTTATTTAACGCGCAGTTATAAACATCGTAGCTGTTTGCTGCATGGCATCTGTCATCCTACTACTGCGTGTTCGTGACGTGTGTGGTCTAACCTTGACAAGGACGAGACCAAAGATCTTAGTATCTAACTTCGTTAACAAAGTTAGATACTAAGGTCTTTGACAAGACTTTCGTTCGTCCGACTCGAGACGGCCGAGCGCCAATCGAAGCTGGCCATATATGACGATCCCACCCACTCGCAGGCTAGTGCGCATCGCACTTGCTCACGCGATCTAGAAAGTTGACAATGCAATGTTGCCACGGTTTTGGCGCCAAGATTTGAAATTTTCGAATCTTTTATATTGGACCGAATCCGAATCTGAAAGTGGATTTGTATTCAATTCGATTCGAAAAACATGGATTCGCACACCCCTACAAGCTGTACATTATACATTCTTATACAGATTGTATATTGTTAAACAATAAATTCCATGTTATCACTGTCACTGAGCATTTAGAGGCCCGTCAATTTGACACATCCAAGGAGGGAGAGCCTAGAACCACAGCCTAGAATGAGCTTCTGAAATAACACGTGGCTGACTATATTATATCATTTCTTTATAGGCCTAATTAGTACGTCTAATTAGCATATTCTATTGAAAAAAAAACACCAATTTCTCAATCTATAACTTAGATGTCAGCACAAGTCCTATGTTAATATGACATAAGTTTGTTGATATATTGAATGCAACATATTGGAAAGTGTAAAAACGCGTATACGCGTCACTGGCCTGTCAGTGCAACCGTGCGTGGAAGCATATATGCGTCCACAGCCATCAAGTGCTTAAAAATAAACATTTTCAGCTTTATTAACTTATGTCATGAATTACGTCATTGATGGACTGTATGAAATAGTTCAAAAATATAGGGTAAAAGTCAACTCTCGTCAACTCAAATTGAGTCAACATACCGAACGATCGAGACCATATTGCGTTGGGCGTACATAATAGTTACTTGTCGACGTCAGAGATACCGATCGTTAATTCTATCAATCCACATATTTATCAACTGACTTTTTGATCAATTAGGAGAATCTCAATGAATGACAGGTGTTCTAACCATGTAGGCCTATCTAATTAAAATAATTGTATTAAATCATTGAAGTTGACAGCTTTTTTGGAATTCGTCTCTCCTATACTTCAGAGAAGGCCTACTTAGTAATTCCTTTCACCTCGAGATGAGGCGTGACTTTGTGCATGAATGCCACCAATTTTCTTAATGAGGCAAACTATCAAATAAAATTGGATTGACACACTTCAGGTTTTTTGAAAATGTTATATTTGCTGTAGGCATAATGACACACTCCGATGATATCAAAGGTCTATTGACATCGGTGAATGATGAATGAGACGTGGGAAAGATGAAATTAAATGCTATTTTATAAGGTTTTTGGGGAAGTGGGAAAAAACGGTCAGTATTCACTTTAACTGTAATGAAAAAGGAAAAAATGAGAAAAACTTCATCATTATGATTGACCATGGCAGGAATCAACTCTGGGCTCCTGAATGATGGTTCAGTACGCTAATGACGGTGATCTACCTGTCGCATTTACCTCAGAATGTGTTGACGAAGTTGCCACTGGCGTGAGTTGTGGTGGCTGGGAAGGTAGCTCTCGGGTTGGCACCAATGGAGGAGGTGTACTGGCTCGCATTGGCTCTAGTGGACTTATGCCCAAGTTGGCAGCAAATCTTGGTACAGATACATTCCACTTCGGGCCAAATAGCTGCAGAGTATCAGATAATGGGTTATTAGTTATTACTAGAGACGTACGAGCATTCAAATTTTCGAATTCGAGTTTCCAGTTTGAGTTCAAATTCAGCTGAACTCGGAAATTTTGATTTTTAAAAAAAGAAAAATGATTTTTTCCGACTTTTAGGGTCTAGAAGTCGTAGACTATTGATAGGAAAATCCTTTAAAATGCAGATTCCCTATCACTAAACATTAATTAGCTGTCGGGCGTCCAGACAAGCACACGACACTGCTGCGTCAGTCCTTTGAAAAGTTAACTACGTTTTGTGTTGCTGTTGAAGAAAAATTACTGTCCAGATAATATGTTTGAGACCACATCTTTATTGCTGAATTAAAATGATTTTATTGACAAAGTGAATATTATTCCGATTGGGCGTAAGTAGTTAATCAACTGTAAACAAATCAGTCAGCTAGAGCATGCGGAGATAATAATTCGTTCATTTCATTCTAGGCCCCAATGTTTATATGTATTGCTTTGACAGGTCTTTACATTACTTTTTACTACCTAATCCTTACTTTTGGTAATTTGACTATTAACACTATGATATTAAGCATTTCCTAAGTGCTTGATGATGTATAATATTCACCAAACTCTGTGTCATAGTGTAAAACAGTTGAGAAAACACTTCACTTGAAGATAAACACATGTCTGTCAGAGAATGCCTAGTATGAGTGAACTAACTACATGCGCCAAACTGCACACACTATATAGCAAATAACATTTTTTTATAACTCAAATCTTTTTAATTCAAACTCTGATTTTTGGGGTCCCCTGAAATTCGAATCAACGATGGTTTACTAAACTATATGCTGGATTTCCATGCACGCGATTCTCATATCGCGCGATACTATGTCGCGTGTCATGGCGGCTCAAAGTCGCGAGGCGGTAGACCACTGACCAATCAGGGACAAGTCGCGAATCGCTTCACGAAAGTTGAGGTTTGTTCAACATTCGAGCGCGCCGCCATGACGCGCGACATGGTATCGCACGATATGAGAATCGCGTGCATGGAAATCCAGCTATAGGCCTACAAACTAGAAACATCATTCTTTTCAATTCGATTTTTTGCGGTCCCTTGGATTCCGAATTACCGAAACTAAATATTTTTTGGCCTAGGACTCTTTTTTTTTGGAACTCAAACCTAGCAATTTTTTCTCAAACACAAACTCGACTCAACATGAATTCTTGAACTCGCACACCCCTACTTATTACCTTCATGCACAGATTTTATTTCCAAAAACAAGTTGTACGAGTACATTTGTCATGACCCTCAAAGTGTTGGCACACCTTTGTAATAGCGGCAGTGTTGTGGAACCAAGATGATTATTGTTTGCTTAACGACCCCACCAACAGCTAGGTTATACGGGGGTACGAATGAGCTGGTGATTATGAATGTATGAAGTGATGATTAGTGAGAGGACATTTACAAAAACCCATGCCTTATGCAGGATTCAAACCCACGCCCAACGGTGACTTAAGTTTCTGAAGCGGTGCCTCAGCTGACCGAGCTACCGAGGGTGGCGTTTGTGGAACCAATTTTCAACATTTTGAATAGTAATAAACTGAAAACAATTAATTTAAATCGTTATAATGACAGACATAATGGGCCCTATAATTATATTTAATAATAATAATAATGATAAAGTTGGAGCTAGGCCTAATATTAGTAATACCGGTACTCCAAGAAGGGCATCCATTCAATATCATTACCGTAGGGTAATCAACGCCCAATAATCATGGACTCCATATTGATTATCAAACGGCGCAAATAGCGTGACGCACCGCTAAACACCACAATTCAATTCAATCTGATTATCAAATAGAAAAACATCAATATTTCAGATAAGATTCGATAAACAACTTGAAATGATTGATAATCGAATATATATCAATGTTCAATAGTCCCACCTAAATTCAGCTTATGAACATATAGGACTAATAAAATGAGTGGTATACTAAAAAACTTGAAAATATTTCATTTGAGTACCGGTAAGGAATTATTTGAAACAAAGAAGCAACTTGTGATGTAAAGCATGTCTTGCTATTTTTGGGTTTCAGTTTTCACCCCTCCCTCCCCAAGGAGCCTGCCTTTGTCAGGCGTGTTGTCGTTGACAAGAAGTTCACCATGAACACCAGTCCTGCTTGAGCTTTTTGGATAGGGAAGAAAATGGGAGAATACTTGGATATGGTAGGGAACAATTCCAGTATGTATTCACTTTAAAAAACACAAAAAAACTCGGTCAGAACAAAAAAAAATACAATACAATCAGACCAATAGTCTCAAAGCTAGGCCTATATACCATTCGCCATACATTAAAAAGGACAGACTAAGAACATGATTAATATTGGTGTGAACCCGTGTTTTCAAATTGTCATGAATATTACATAGCTACGGAAATAGTCTAAACCTGCAGTAATCCTGAATTTACAGGTTCACTCTAGGAATAAAACTTACAATATTTCTGGCATCGATGCCAAGTGAAGTAAGCAGCATCTTATTGGTGGACGAGCTGACCCACTGGTAGGATAATGCGTTGCTAGTATCAACGTCATGCAGGTTTTTCCACACGACGCTGGAGTCAATGATGCGCTGACTTGAAGGAGTCGCAGGCACGTCCTGGGTGGTTGCATTCGATTGGCTGGGAAACAACGTTGTCACCATGGTATCCAGACGTGTTGACAACTACACACAGGTAATCAAACTAGGTAATAAAACATTTCTTGAGATGCCGGGGCAGGAAATTCAAAACAAAGACAATCCCAGAAAAACTGGAATGTCTTGTCACCCTAATTGAAGCCCAACCGTGACTTCAGTACCGGTATTCTAAAGCTGTGCCCTGCCCCTAACCGAGCTACGGAGGGCGGCACTGAACATTAAATAAGTTCTTTCTTAACATTGAACTTCTCCAAAACTAGGCCTGCTTACGTCTTCAGATTGTTCTTGAGTTTCTACATGTAAGATATAAAGCACAAATTACCTACCTGGTCATGATTGGCAACTGAAATGCTTGCCGTCTCAAAATCATCAAAGTCATCATTATTCTCATCATTCACAGTAGAAATGGACGGTAGATGCATTGCTGATTCATTTGCCCAGCCGCTGTCATCACATTTGCTAGCTGGGAAGAAGGACGTTGAATCTTTTGTTGACACAAATGCACTACTGGAGAAATCTGAGAATTCATCATCCTCTATGGGCGGAATATCCGATCTACTTATACTCAAGTCAGCGCTTTCAAAAGCAGTAAATTCATCGAATTCACTGTCACTAAAACACGGTTCAAGTACAGGACTTTCAGAATAGTTAGAAGCTGCTGCTGACTGCCATTGCACATCTGCAGCATTCTCTAATTTGTCCATTTTTTCTATTTCTAACACTGATGACGCACACAACGTAATTCTGCTCTCGTCAGCAAATTCTGCATTGGGATATAATTGTTTGCTCTCATTCAAAGAGTTTATGGTAAATGTTTCATCTTCTTTATCACTTGAAGCAGAGCATGAACTACTTTGGTCTCCACGAGGAGTCAAGGTAATTAAACCAGAAGATAGAGTCGATATAGCAGTATCAGATTCAAAATTAGAAGTCTCATACTTTGAAGGAGATGTTTCAATTTCAGACTGAAATTCAGTGAAATTATCAAGATTAAAATCAGTAAATTCGTTTACTGGAGATATAGACTCGAGTTCAGGTTTAACTTCTGAAAATTGATCACTATCACAATCAGTCAAATCTTCCACTGGCTCTATAGTGGGGCTACAGTAATTATTGAAAGACATCTTACTCAAGGTGTTATCTACGTGGTCTAAAATTCTCTCCTCCAGCTCAACCATACTTTCTACGTTACCGGTAGTACTTATAATGGACGGTAAAGTTCTATCAGTGTCTATCGTCAAGGATTTCACCATAGTCTCATCACTTTCACTCGAGTCTTCCTGACTTATAATGGGAGACATTGAGGTTATTCTATCTTCATGTGGAACAGGTGACGTTTCAACACTATCTTGACTGACGCTGCACAATCCCGAATCAGTTCCCACCGAAACTATTGAATCTTGACTTATCCCATCTTGTTGTAAGTCTCCACTCAAACCAGATGTATCATTCTCTTCAATAACATCTACGTTCGAATCTTGAAGCTCTAAAATCAGATGTGTACCGTTATGTTGTGATGTGTCACTTTTAAAATTGATACTTTCTCTGGGACTACTCTGTATGTGGTCCTCAGTTTCTTTCCATGATGTACTGATGGATACTTTGGATGATTGCGATAAGTCTACACCATAGCTTAGATCAGCGGTGGAAAAATCTCCAAATTCATCATCTTCGTCGGAATCCAAGATTTCGTCATCCATTGGCGGTGGTGACGAGGAGACCATCGGAGGTATTACGTTGGACATGATGCCAAGAATGAAGAATGTGGTCAGAGTGGTGAATCAGTTCAATCAGCACCAGCTGGAAAGTAAATAAGTGATACAGCACCATGCTAAATATTGATTATATTTCAAGTCTCGTGAAATTTTAGATTATAGATCCAATCAATCTACATTATTTGCCGCATTTTCACATACTAGGCAAACGCGAAATATGCGTTGTAAGATGAGCGAGATATCTGAATAAGGTATAATAACAGTCCTACATTTGCTACTTTATCGACTCTGGTATTCTACACACTTTGTCCTTCATTTAATTGCTACTTTATCTTCTCTGGTATTCTACACACCTTGTCGAATATGAAGAATATTTAATGCTTGGGCAAATATCGAATCTAGGAAGCAGTGAATCTTGGCTCATTTCCATATATTTGATCCATGACTATCAATAACGTAACGGGATAAGCAACATGGCGTAAGTCCTATCCTTTTAACATTAGGCCGTTTTCACCATGGTGGAATCAGCGCGCTTTCGTGTACATTTGTGAGATTCGCAATTTCAAATCAAATCGTACGTATTAGGCTCGTATTTCAATATATAGTAGATAGTTGTACAATTGCATTGATTTCAATCTTTCTCGTAGATGATGAGTAATTGTCCAGTTATCAAATGGTAAATATAGCAGTAGGGCTCTTGACTAGGGGACTAAATGCTTTTACAGACGTATTTTAAATTTAGATTGGCTAATCCAAATGAAATTTATCCCAATATTGTTTGATGCAGTTGGAAAGAGCTAGATTCACAGATTGCATTACATCCATTACTTGTATAGATCAACACACAATAATACCAGCAAATCATCATAACATTTGTGAGGCGGCATCCCTTTGATATACGCATGGTGCGAAAGGAAAGCGCCATGTTGCTTATCCCGTTACGTTATTGATAGTCATAGATTTGATGTATAAAAACAGTTATTTGAATTTTTTTCTTCGGAACGGCTGATTCGAATTGCTTACAAAATGGTGGTTATGTGCATCATTTATGTTTGAACACTCGGAGAAAATTTTATTTTTTTTCCGAGGTTTCATTTTTTCAAATTTTATCACCCAGCCTAATCTTATGAGGTTTTTAAAAACTTTGTCATGATATTTCTGAAAATCTAATCGACCGATTCATTCCAAAAATTATACAGTTCTAAGTTGTAAAAGTTGGCCCGTACAAAAAAAGTTTCATGTTGATCAGTCAAACCCTGCGACCTGTGCAGTGCCCACAATCAAACAAAAAAACAAAAAAAACACACAGACAAAGCCCTATAAGAGTGGGATGGAGACTTCACTACACTCATCTAATTATTAATATCTACATACAAGTGTGACACTAGCAACGACTGAAATTGATACTCGAAGAAAGTATCTAAATAAACTTTGAAAGTATAATATTAGTAGGCCTACCCGGTACTGGTATGTACCGGTAATACACAATAAAGCAGTGGGCCTACCGTACACAATACACAAATTTGATCGAGGATTAGTATTCAACGATTACTCAGAATTTCAAATTGAAGCCTTAAAAGCGAGAAGAAATAACAAATGATCAAAATCACACTGCCCACTAAAAGAACCTGATCGCAAAACTATCAGAAAAAAATGAAGAAATTTAGACAATATATAAAGCAAGGAGCAGCACTACAGACATTACGCTGCATGAATATGCTTGAATTCATCAAGTATTGGAAAAATAGGCCTATACAAAAAAGGATTTAAATATGGTGGGGTACCATCATTCAATTATACTGTATTGGGTTTAATGATGCACTGTAATGATACCCAAGCTCTAGGTATTGCAATTTATCAACATTGGACATTATATTCTAGTGGGGCCTATGAATAATGTCAGATTATATCTATATATGGATACGTCAAGTTGATTCGTACTGCAGACTCTCTTCAGAGCTAAGAAACATGAGCATGAACTGCTATATCTTTCACATTTGCACAATGATTGAAGCTCAGATTATGGTATACTGTGATGTGAATCAGATTATTGTGATCTTTGACATTTACTTGGTTGCGTAATTTAGGTCTTCTACCACACTTTTCCCTATTAGTGCAATGTATGTTATACAAAGAAGACTTCAATGTAGACAGAAGAAATGCTATGCCAAAAAAAATTACTTGAACATGTATTTTTGGTTCTCTGTTTTTATGCGTGAAGAGATTTGAAAGTAGGCCCCCTATACAATAAAAACTAAATGTAAGACGGGGAGTGAAATATATAAGATACTAGGCGTAGTGTACTTCGTACTGTGGTAACAGCATATTTTTGGTATACTGTAGCTGATTGTACAGCTTTGGAACTCTGTTGAGTATATTCCAAGTAGATAGGAGGACCAAAAGGACAGATGTAGTGTATGAGGTAGGAGGGATCACACTGGAGTCAGTGAAAAATTACAAGTATTTGGGGGTGGTATTTGATAAACGTCTAGGGTGGGGAAGTCAGATTGAGAGAATAGTAAAGAAGAGTATAAATGCACTAAACTTTGTGATGAGGCAACTTAGTGGGGCAGGTATGGAGATTAAGGAAAAAGCATATTTCTCATTAGTGCATCCCATGGTGGAATATGGTAGTTCAGTTTGGGATCCTTATAGATTAGGTGAGAGGATGTGGAAAGGGTGCAAAGGATTGCAGTTAGAAGGGTTACAGGTAGGGTTAGGAGGTGGAAATGGGTGGAGATTGAAAGGGGGGAGAGGGTAAGAATTTTGGAGAGTCCATCTCAGATGATGTGAGACTTGGGATGGCAGGAACTGGAAATGCGGAGAAAGGAGGATCGTCTATGTAATTTCTTCAGGGTAATGGAGGGAGGGGGGGGATGGCAGGAGCTGCATGAATTAATAGAAAGCAATGAATCAACGTATGAGGGTAGGCGAGGTCATGATAGAGCGGTAGTTATAAAGAGGGCTAGATTAGATGTTGGTAAATTCTCTTTCTTGAATAGGACAGGTAGGGACTAGAATGGGCTTAGTAGAAGTGTTTTTGAAGGGGATGGAATAGGGTTAAAGTTATATTCCATAAGAGGGTTAGGGAGGCAGTGAGATAGGGATAGTTAGGGAACTTGCCCTGCAAATTTATGTGCAATTATAAGAGTTTTAAATGATAAAATCATAATAATAATAATAATAATAGCAGTATTTTGCAGGAACTGCAGTTTTGTAGAAACTATGCTTCTCAAGACGAGGCTTACGATATAATACACAAAACTACATCTTTTGGAACTGTAAATGTTTCAAGTTTGAATGATACAACTGCCAACACTCGTAAATACGAGTAGGCCTATATAGCGTTTAAATAGTGATGTTTGCCCTGCCCTTGACACACTATTAAAAATATGCAAGATGTGACTGTTAATTTTCCCGGTCTAACGGCACATTATTATTAACAATTAATAATTCACATTATAATAACAACACATAATAAATAACGGTAGCAGTACATTATTGCAATTACCTTACATTACATTCAACTAGGGACAATACAACATTCTATACTCAATGCCTAAGCCCTACCTTGTAAATAAACTGTGACCAGATGCTATATAGGCCTACACGACCCGGTCTAACGCTAATCAAGATGTGAATGCTACTTTACAGTATGGTTAGACCTACGGCTAAGCCCTAAATCTACACGAGATGGAAGCAGCCTGACTGTAGAACCATTACTTCAAATGTACTCACAGACCTAGGCACCTGAGTCGGCCTTACAGAAGGTCTAGGGCTTAGGCCTAGCTGACTTAGTCGGGTTAAGTTGTCTCTGTAGCCAAAGTACAAATTCAATTATAGAAGCAAACCTAGAATTGAAAATCCATAGTAATGGTAGATCTGGTCTAGGCTAAGGCTAATTATAAGATCTACAATTATACTGCAACCTACTGGATCGATGTGGCACGATAGCAAAAAAATAGGCTTGGGTCTAATAAGCATGATAGGCCTCTGGCCTATAGGCCATTCCTAGGCTTACAAGAGCCAAGGCAACTAGGCCTATCAAAATATGCCACTGTGGCTACCTGACAGATAAATTGTACTCAAACACGAATTAAAATAACACGGTAACCTCCATTCAAAATCTCGTAATCGATTCTGGACAAATATAGGTGAATAATGCAGTATTTGGCAAGAATTTTTACCTGACATTACTCTATCTCTGCCAGCTGCTTCATGGTCATTACGGATTAAAATGGGCATTGCGCAGGTGTGAAGCCTTGATGGGCGTAGAAATGTCACTGTCACTTGGAAGTTTTCAGATCGCAATATACTCGCAATATCACGAATCGACCCACATAAATCGATCTATCGCTATTAATCGACAGTGGCGATTACGATCCAAGGCCATTTGCTTTGCATGGTTTTGGTACCAAAAAGGAATAATTGGCATTCTGTTTATTTTTACTTACTAATTCGTACTTCACCGTCATTATTTAACTAGGTAGTAACATTGTCAAAATGGCACATCATTATGTGGTTACGGCCCATAAACCGACTGCGGTTACGGTATGCGTAACAGGTAGGCCTTTATATATCTGTTCACTTAACCAAACATAAAGCCACCCTACCAAACAGCATTCTTCTAGGTGTAGGCCTAGGCCTAGGCCTACCATGCAGCTTGCTAATTGATTATGGCCTTTGGACCATTGATACCTATCAATTAAATCTCTCGTTATTGAGTCTATGAAACATGCTACTAGCCATCAATCCTACGTCAATCAATTACCAAGCCTACGTTTATCACACGTTTTACCGTCGAGCCAATACAATTTCAAATATTTTACGTTCATCACGGTAGGGCCTAGGCCTACCCTGAAATGTTGTGGTTAAAACAGTTTGGAAATCGGAGAATGCCTGCCATACTTGTTTTATTATTATTTAACTCTTGCAAATGCACATAAATGCGCGGTGGCAAGTTCACAACGCCTTGTTATTGACCTAGAGTTGTGGGCATGCCCCTTCGAAATGGTTTAGCTCTTTGATCACATATTTCAGATGCAATTTGACAGTTCCAAATCGCTTTTTAAACAGTGTTCAATCGTTTCTTCCCAATTAGACAAGAAATACAGCATATTTGAACTGTGTTGATTTGATTTTCTCCGGCATGAACTGTTTCAAGTAGGCCTACCTAAATAACGACTTCTCATGATGAGACCCACCCTGAATCGTTTTGGTCAAAACAGTTGAAAAATCGAACAATCAATAGGAGAATATTTGGGTTGAAAAATATATAATTCTATAGTGTACATATATATATATATATATATATATATATATATATATATATATATATATATATATATATATATATATATATATATATATATATATATATATATATATATATATATATATATAAATATATATATATATATATATATATATAGAGGCCCATGCAGTGGGCCCATGCATATGGTATAGTAAGAAATGTAGTATAGTAGGCCTATATATAATTTGGGATAGTAGAAATATATAAGCCGCGCCGATCTACGGTCTTACGGTTGCGATAGATCAACTCACTTGGCTCTCTAGGGGTTTTTCATGATGATTAGGGTTAGGTAGGTTAAGGAAGTGTGGAATGGATATCAAGACCATAATTTTGAGTTACAAACCTTAATCTATCTAGTTTAACCCTAACCATCACCTAACATTTCAACTCTAAAGGCCCATCCACAACCGAAATTAGGAATAACATTAGCATTAGTAGCAATATTTGTCTTCTGACCCTCGTGCATTACGTTCACAATGCGATGCATTAGCCGTAACGATTTAGCAGTACGAGTATGCGCAAGGTTTGCAAACTCCAAACCTTGAGCACTGCTAATTCTTTAAGCTTGATGTAAGCACTGACCAATCAGATGTGAGTAAATGTTTGGCGCGCCACAAGCTTCTATCGTTCGGACTATGTCTAGCAGGCTGTCTTGCATCCCAGCTTTTTTCACCCGCCTTCAATTGGTTGTTTGGCCACGCTTTATTTTTATCCCTGTTTATTTTTTTCGAAACTGAATTTGACGGAAAGCTTTGGAATGCAGCCACAGTTTGAGTTGAAGCCATGACACTACAATTGATTTAGAGGGAATCAATGATATAATGTGGCCTACTACATGTGCCCTAACCTAAAAACTATACACAATTCCACTAAAGAAGATGGTGGCTGATCAGCTGATCAATGTAAACAAGCTATCTCATTGGCTGTTTCTTAATGCTAAATTATTGTCGTGAATAGCTATTGAATAATTACATTTTTGCTAATGTTACTCCTTATTTCGGTTTTGCATGTGCCTTTAAACAAGGTAGGCATGGCGTATTATATATTAGGGTTGCCAATCGATATTGAATATCTCGATCGAGTTTCGATATCAAGGTTTCGATCGATATTAAAATCAATTTATTCGATTTTGATTACGTCATTTCGATATCAAAAGTGAATTCGATACCGAATAAATGAACAGCGGGCTGTCAGTCGTGTGTCAGATTGGCCATATCGCCCCCACGTATGTGTTTGCACTCGGTCCTCTGTTTCCAGTATCGGTCTCTTCAGCATGGATATTGGATATCGCGATGTGAACAATCATATAGGTCTATTGTTGTGTCTTATTGAGTCTGAGATCGACTTAAATCCTAATGCTGAAATATAAATCATAATTCTATGTTGTTTATCATCAAACATTTAATTATGTTACCGTACACAGAACAAGTCATCAATAAACTAAATTAGGCGTACATCTATGATTTATTATGTAAATATTTATTTATTTAGGCAATGGATTACCGACAGTACCAAAAAATGTTAAATGAGAAAACATAGTTGTCTGTCTCAAGATATTTACATACCGGTACGCATAATAATATATGAGCAATAATGATAATTTCCTTATCATTATCACTCGACAGTTTCATGACAGTGAAAGAGAGAAGAGAAAACAGAAAACCCTTGTCCCTTATGAAAAATAGAGAGAGAGAGAGAACACTCGCAGTGACAGTCATGTCAAGTCTATAACCTTGGATGAGATCGAACTTTGGACGCCTGACCGCTAAACAAACAGTCTTGACAAATATTATAAACACTTCTGAATTAAATTAATAAATAAATAATGTTGTCTTACGGCGCTTCAACGACGGGGTTATTTGTACTTCAATACTGCGTATTCTGTCTGGGCAATCGCATGTTTGCCCTGTGTTTAACACCGACTACCAACAGTCTCCGTATTATTGTGACCATTTTGTGTGGTTCTCAGTCGCCAGTTGACGCTTGAAGTGTCAGTGTCGATGCAAAGAAAGGTTCTCTCTACGCGTCGATTACAGAGAACCAACAAAAAACACCATTCAGACCAAAAAAGATCGATATTTTGGATCGATATTCATTATCACCATTAAAAATAGAATAGAGTTCTTAATATTTCGACATTTTCGATCGATTTTCGATATAGCACATTTTGGTATTGTTTGCATTTTCTTGATCGATTGGCAACCCCCAATTATTATTAGGCTATATATTTACCAGTATTTGTTGAATCACACTAGTTATTGGCCTAGTACGCAGGCATGCATCTAGTTGCAGGCATCTAAACCTTTTTGTCCTGTTTACCACATAGGCCTATCCTACTTGAGATGTACACTAATTTGACAGTGTCAAATGGCTCCTTAAGCCGTGTCGGAATTCAATAGTGTTTGCTTAACCTGACACGTATCAGACCCGCAATAAGGAATACTAGGACCGGCACAGTAGCTGAGTGGTTAGCTCACTTGCTTCGTGATCCGGGAGGTGAAGGGACATATCGGACCCGGTTCGATCCCCGCCACCGTCCATCTTTACAGGGGTTTTTCGTGGTTTCCCTCTGTCGTCTAGGCTAATACCGGGATGGTTCCCACTATATAGGCCACGACCGCTTCCTTCCCACTATCCTTCCCACTACCCATAAAAACCTTCATCTCATCATCCCATCATCTCATTAATCATTCATCCGACGCCAATAGATCTTAGTAATCATTACAGTGCGTCGTTAAAACCCAATAAGGAATACTAGGTCTTAGTTCGACACTCATGAGCCTTGACTTTGTGTCAACGTAGACAACTCGCTAGGATTGCAATAATATTTACGTCTCCAAAATGTGAATACCAGTAGCCACACAATTGTAAATGCTATGTGGAAATTTTCAGTGTTATCCAAGCTTTGTTGCCGTCCCCGTGACTCAGTCATCTAACGCGTACTTTGCTGGAAATTGAAGTCACGTTGGCGTGGGTTCGAGTCCCACATAAGGCATGGGATTTTGTAAACATCCTCTCACCTATCGTCGCTTTATCGTTTCATCATCTTCGCTCATTCATACCCCCGTATAACCTAGCTGTTGGTGGGATCGTTGAGCAACATTAAAATAAATAAAATGAAATAAATGTATTCTAACTCTAAGAATAGAACCACCGTGGGTGTTGTTGTCGTTCAAGTGCTCCAATAGATAGATCGGATGGAAGAATATTGTTTTGCATGCATAGATGCCGGATATTAATTCTAGCCGACCAGGAAACTAGGCTTATTAGTGGTTTGTAAATTGTGGCGTGATATTGATTCAACTATTGAAGTTTTTAGTATTGAAATATTGTTGAGTATTGAACTATTGAATAGCTTATTGATGTTAAATAAATGCAGATTATTATTTATCATTATTACTACTAGGGGCCTATTGCCCACGGTAATAAATAAAGTGATAAAAGTAATAGACCCATACCGAAATTTCGTATGTACATATTGCAATTTAATAACTATATTTGTTTTCCACTTTTCACAGGTCATTTCACTTCGCCTAATGATCTCAACCTTATACTGGCAAAAAATAATCGCCTTGAGATCTATCTAGTAGGGCCAGAGGGCCTAAGGCCATTGAAAGAAGTCGGTCTCTATGGCAAAGTTGCTGTCATGAAATTCTTTCGACCTCCGGTAAGTTATATTTTATGCTCAAGGTTGTGTGTGTGCCTAGACGCACGCACATGTGTGTAGTGTGTACCGTATATATATCACGCACGGCTCGTGAACGTTTTTAATGAGGCCTACAAAAAAAACGCATGTAAAACCCAAATTACCCTAAAGGGACTTTGCCACAGTTTGGTTAGCTATTTTTTCAACAATACGCAATTTGAGCGTCAAACTGGAGGCTCAGAGACTTACCGGGATAGTAAATTCAGGGCCTCTTTAATACCATGAAGTGACAATAGCGGGTACAGCCGGTCACGGCAAGAATGTAGTAGGCCTACATTGGATAATTGTGATTGGAGAATCATGCATTTGCGCCAATTTTGTCAGCTAGAAAGATATCAAAGTTACCGCACTGCTTCTTGTGTAACCTTTACAAGCAGAGGCTCGACCTTGCGCGTACATTATACTCAAGGCTAAAAACATTTTCTTGAACTACTCACAAAAAACATCAACCCTTAGATGAAAACAGGCATATACATTTTATTTTTGATGTTACATTATTAGCTGCATTCTGACGGTAGGGGCCAATGCCTAGAATAAGTTCAGGAAAAATGAATATTTAAAAAAATTAAAGATGGTCTAAGATTGATTCTCCATCTGCCAATGCACTGTAGCACTTGAGAACCGGCCAAGATGTAATGTAGCTAGAAAATTAACATGGAAAATGGACAAATAATTACCGGTACCTCGTTGATGACGTGCCTTAAAACGTCCAACATTCATATATTCATTCCAATAACACGATGAGCAACTGACCGTGCGCTATTCGTGAATCCACAAAAATCTATCTTGCTCTTACTAGGCACTGATGTACAGAAAAGTAAGATGATACAAGACTTCCAGGTATCTATGAACCATACAGTTCTACCAGTCGCAGAACATGCAAGAAATCTAGGACTGAAATCTAGGACTGACAATAGATAGCAATCTTGGTTTCACAAAACACATCCACAACATCAGCAAGTCCTCTTATTGCAAACTCAGATCCTTGCGGCCATTCAAGTCCCTCCTTCCACCCTCCACAAAATTAACCGTGACTGAAGCCTTAATTATTTCCAAGCTTGACTACTGTGACACAGTATAATATGGTCCTAATCTGAGCTTCAAAGATAAAAATGAATTGCAAAAAATCCAAAATGCTTGTATCAGATATTCATACAGCCACATAAGACAGAGAGACCACATCACTCCAACAATCAGAAAAGCAGGTTGGCTCAAAATGGAGGAAAGAAGACAGCTTCACATGATCAATACTACTCACAAAATACTTGAAACTGATGTAGGCCTAGAGACCTTTATACTGTACATGTATACCTTTATACCTGAGGACGAAACTAGTATGGCGAAGTGACATTCACCCAAGACTTACCAGAAATAACAATCAACTCAGTATTCATAAACACAAAACAACTAAATTCAAGGCCGTCTTCACACACGGTGCTTCTCTGCTATAGCAGTCCCTGAAAAGCTCAAGACATTGAGCCAAAGTTCATTCAAAGCTCCAGTGAAGAGGCTACACAAAGATTGGTATTTAACCGAAGGATAGAGAAGAAAAGGAAGACTGACCTAGCAGCGCAAATAATTCATTATAGCAAATCTCATTTCATAATATTTTTTCAGACCATATTTCATACTTTACAATCTTTATTATTCATTACCTCATTATAATCATGTAATTATTATCATCATTATTACCAGTATTCATCATTATCTCACTAGTCAAACGCGAAATATGCGTTGTAAGATGAGCGAGATATCCGAATAAGGTATAAAAGTCGTTGAAGTAGTTCTACCCTTGCTACTTTGTCGACTCTGGTATTCTACACACCTTGATATCTGAATAAGCTAGAAGAATCGTTGAAGTAGATCTACCCTTGTCACTTCATTGACTCTGGTATTCTACACACCTTGATGCATATATATATAAATCTTTATTAGACTATGTCATGTTATACATGATTACCTTTTGACACATAATAATAATCAAATACAAAATTAATAAAGTAGAAAAAACACATAATAATAATAAATCACACATGAATGATTGATAAAAAAATGATCGTAGGAAATAATGAGAGAGTAATAAACAGTAGCGTGATATGAACAAAAATAATATGAACAGAGATATGAAAATAATTGATGAGCGTAGCAAAGTCTCCATCCCATTCTTATAGGGCTTTGTCTGTTTTTTTTTTGTAAGCACTCCACAGGTTGCAAGGGTTGACTGATCAACATGAAACTTTTTTTGTACACGCAAACTCATCCAACTTAGAACTGTATAGTTTTTGGAATGAATCGGTCGGACCGATTTTGAGAAAAATCATCTCAAAGTTTCTAAAAACCCCATAAGATTTGGCTGGGCAGAAAATGTTGAAAAATAAAATCTCTCCAAATGAGATGAAATTTTCTCTAAATGTGTATACATAGATTTTACACATTTTCACGATTTTGTATGCAATTCCAATCAGCCGTTTTGAAGAAAAAAATAAAATAACAGATGATATTCATCAAATATATCATAAAAATTATGACAGAATTAAGTTGTCGAGATTCTCTGCTTTCTAGATTCAAGAGTTGACCAACAATGAAGTATTTTTTATATACATCAAGGTGTGTAGAATACCAGAGTCGATGAAGTGGCAAGAGTAGAACTACTTTAACGACTTTTATAGCTTATTCAGATATCAAGGTGTGTAGAATACCAGAGTCGATAAAGTAGCAAGGACTTTTATACCTTATTCGGATATCTCGCTCATCTTACAACGCATATTTCGCGTTTGACTAGTATAAGATACTTCATTGTTGGGCAAATATTGAATCTAGAAAGCAGTGAATCTCGGCAACCTAATTCTTTCATCATTTTCATGATATATTTGATGAAAAAACTCAGTTGTTTTAATGTTTTTCTTCAAAACGGCTGATTAGAATTGCATACAAAATTGTGATGATGTGTAAAATCTATGTGTACACATCTATGTGTAAATCTATGTGTACACATTCAGAGAAAATTTCATCTCGTTTGGAGAGATTTTATTTTTCAACATTTTCCGCCCAGCCAAATCTTATGGGATTTTTAGAAACTTTGAGATGATTTTTCTCAAAATCGGTCGGACCGATTCATTCCAAAAACTATACAGTTCTAAGTTGGATGAGTTTTGGTGTACAAAAAAAGTTTCATGTTGATCAGTCAACCCTTGCAACATGTGGAGTGTATACAAAAAAAAAAAAAAAAAAACACAGACAAACCCCTATAAGAGTGGGATGGAGACTTCGCTACGCTCACCTAATTATTATTTCATTTTATTCGTTTTGTTCATATTATTTCACTTTCTTTCTTATTTATCAATGATCATACTATCTCATTACATTCAACAATATTCATATTATCATATTTCATTCATTGTTGGTTACATGGAAGAGCAGATGTACTAAATATCTGAATATCGCCATTTTTTATTGTTTGTAACAAAAATAAAGACAATTAATTGTATTTGTATTTATTTGTATATTCATTCAGAAAAGTGGATACAAAATATGACCACCAGTGGCAGGTCACTCCACGCTTATAGCATCTCAGCTTTACCAGTTGCACTGTCGAGTTGTACTGTAGGTTGTCATAATTTTGATATTTTTAATATTTTTCCTATTTTCACATTTTTAGAATGCAACAAAAGACTTGCTCTTCATCGTAACAGCACGTTATAATGCCATGATACTCGAGTGCATTTGTAACGGAGGAGAAGACTTGGAAATCATCACTAAAGCCCATGGTGATGTTTCGGACAGAATCGGTAAACCCTCAGAGACAGGTATATTGGCGGTGATCGATCCGCAGGTAGGCCCAAGTTTTATTTATTATTATCTTTCCACATTTAATTTCCTTTAGTTTAATAGCTTTTCATCCATTTTGATTAGCATTTCATTTTATTCTCATCAAAAGAATACAAATCATAGACAGTAAGTAGCCTACCAATAGAATTCACTAATATGGATAAAATACATTTATTGTGTACATTCAAATAATTCAAATAATACATTCAAATAAGATGAGATTTCCCTGTGCGTGGGCTGAATACTATAGTGAAATATTCTACTGAAACTATCCAAGAAACCCAGTAATAATCTAATAAAATATAAAGTGGTGAATTGGTGATTTGATGAGAAAGGAATACTGTAGTAATAAAAAAAAGGAAATAGATTAGATAGCATAAGAAATGTGTGCAAGAGTGCACTTATCTCACTAGGCTGGTATGCCATTACCGTATATTGGTACCGGTAATATGATTACAATGCACTGCAAGTATTTTTTTTTTTTTTTTTTTAATAACATCGAAACTTGATACAAAATCATTGTTCCCCAATTAAGGCTATGGATGAAAGATAGGATCGTTTGGACGGGGCACCACAAGGGCGATCTTACCACCCCATTTTGATTATTTGAAACTAATGGCCTTCAACACCAGGACTGCGCTGTCTGTGACCATAATTTTTCGCAGTAGATAAAAGTCTTTCAGTATAAACACACGAATGTTGATATCTTCCACTTTGAACTAAGTCTCTTGGGCAATGATTACTTCTTTCCCTTGACAGCAGATGTAAAATTGATCATTATACAAAAAGCACAAATTGAATTAGTGATAGGCCTATAATGTTATAATTAGGCCTATCGCTCTACTAATTAATGGTCGTGGCCAATTAGTACTTCATCCAAGCATTTGCTTCGAGGACTGTGGGAAACCACGAAAAACCACGTCAGGATGGATAAAAAAAGGTGTTTGTTGGTCTTGAGCTTTTTCTTCAAACTTCTTCTCTTCTTTTCTTCTCTTCTTGTTGTGTTTGATATATATATTTTTTCTTCTTCTTACTTCTTTTTTCTTTCTCTTTTTTTCTCTCTCTCTTTTTTTCCCCTCTCTTTTCCTTTATTCATTCATTCATTTCTTCTCCTCATTCCATTTCATTTTTTTACTTCATCTTCCTTTTGTCTTTCATTCATTAATTTATTTTTTTATTTTTCATTTTTTTTTTCATTTTTCATTTTCTTTTTTTTCTTCTTTTTTTTCTCTTCTTTTTCTTCATTTTTCTTTATTTTCTTTTTTATTTTTTTTTCTTCTTTTTTTTCCATTTTTTTCTGCAAAAAAAACTGCAAGTATGAATATGTATTTATATATAAGAAGGCTCCCTAATGAATAAGTATGAAAAAAAGACCACTAGCTTCAGTTTTAAATTTAAATAGGTCAATTCACAACAGTAGAAATAATAACAATTGAAAACAATAAAATATATTTAAACATTATTAAGTTATCAAATAAAATTTGATAGTTTGGTGTCTATAGGAAAATAGCCTTAGGCTTGATATATGCATTGGGTAAAACGGAAAGAATTAGAACAGCAGCTTACCGAGTTACATAGGTAGATTGGCCTACTCATGGTGGAGAGCCAGTGAAAGAACAAAGCTAGATTAAATAAACAGACACGCGAGATTTTTACGTTTCGGCTATTGCCTTGGTCACAGTAGTTTAGTTTGACTATCTACTCTACAGTGACCAAGGTAATAACCGAAACGTTAATCTTGTGTGTCTTTATATATAATCTCCGTGTTCTTTCAACGGCTCTCCATGGTGAGAAGGCCTATCTACTTATGAAACTCGGTAAGCTGCTGTTCTAATGCTTTCCCTTTTATCCAATTCATATAAAATTGATTAGTTACTAGGAAAACGCCACATATGCGTTGTTAGACGAGCGGATAGTTATAGTATGTCGATTTTTTTGTCAAACTTTTGCCTACATTCGCCAATTGGGTGGCATTTAAGTTATAAATGGGTAAAAACTGCTTCGAGTGATACTAATTCAGCACATTTTAGGTTTTTTATTCAAAATGGCTGACCCGATCAAGCTGAAAATTTCCAGAAATGTGTACCGGTATCAAAATGTAATTCAACTCCACGCAAAATTTCATTTTTTGGGAAAATGAACTTTTTTTCTGCTGTGTCATTCTATTGGGTATTTTTGAAATTTCTAGAATTCATAAAAATAAAAGTTACCACCCGAACTATACAGATCTAAGTTAGATGAGGAACCATAATGAAAAAAAGTTTGACGTTGATAGCTGTAGCCGTTTGACAGGTGGAGAACCGACAAAAAACATTTAAAAAACATAAAAACGAACACCAATTTTTTTCAGTATGTCAAATTGAATCCTCGCTAAAGCTCGTCTAATTAATGTATGGTGATACCCCCAACATTGTTTCTCCTTCACTAGGACTAGATAGATGTAGTTAATTCTTAATTATATAATAATATAACATGGTCAAATACATCAAGAAACAATACTTGATATAAAATCAAATATGTGAAATAAAATGATAACATACACGTTTGATGATACCTGCGGCCTCTTGATAACACAATTTATCCTCAGCTTTTTTTCAATAGTTGTTGATCTTGTTGTCTTGAACTTATAAGCCAACTGTACTTTGATATCTCTTCCCAGGCACGAGTAATAGGACTGCGCTTATACGACGGCTTATTCAAGATAATACCTCTCGACAAAGAACACAGTGAACTCAAGGCCACGAGTATTCGGATGGAAGAATTACAAATCCAGGATCTAGCATTTCTCCACGGATGTCAAAATCCAACCATTATATTTATCCATCAGGATTTAATGGGTAGACACGTTAAGACAAAGGAGATTTCTCTGAGGGAAAAAGAATTTGTAAAGGTAATTCGTATGATTGGTAATAGGTAAAGGTAATTGGTAAGGTGCCGGGCAATTATATACACAGAGGCCCTAGTAGGCCTACTACTTTATTTTATTTAATCACATTCATACCAGGTTACCATCTAGGATCATCTTCAGCTTCACGCATATTATCCATCATTTTTACTTTCATTATTGAATTAGCTGATTCTTTATTACTAGGAAAACGCCATATATGCGTTGTTAGACGAGCGGATACTAATGGTATGTCGACTTTTTTGCCAAACTTTTGCCTACATTTGCCAATTGGGTGACATTTAAGTTATAAATGGGTAAAAACTGCTTCGAGTGGTACCAATTTAGCACATTTCATGGGTTTTTTTCGAAATGGCTGACCCGATCAAGCTGAAAATTTTCAGAAATGTATATCAAAATGAAATTTAACTTCACGCAAAATTTTTTTTTTTTTTTTGAAAAATAAAAATATTTTCTTTCGTTTCTGCTGTGTTATTCTAATGGGTATTCTTGAAATTTCTAAAATTCATAAAAATAGAAGTTACCATTTGATAATGCCACAAAACTATACAGATCTAAGTTGGATGAGGAACCATAATGAAAAAAAGTTTGAAGTTGATAGCTGTAGCCGTTTGACCTGTGGAGAACCGACAAAAAAAATATGAAAAAAAAAACATAAAAACGAACACCAATTTTTTCCAGTATGTCAAATTGAATCCTCGCTAAAGCTCGTCTAATTAGTAGGCCTACTGTATTAATTAGCATATCTTGGTTAGTTTATTAATATCATATTCAGAATGAATAGGTTATAGAAAATATAAATGCTATACATTTATGGTAGGCCTTGTGTTAGTGTGACTGTAATATTTAGGGTTGCCAACAATAATCGATATATCGATTTAGATCGATATTTTCTTAAACTATACGATAATCGATTCAATCTCGGCGATACGATATCAATATGATTATTTTCAATTATCGAAATGAACATTCTTTCCTTTTCAAACTTGCTATTTTTACCCTCTATGTGATTGCTCCAATCAGTGTATGTGGCGCGAAAGTTCTTGTTTTCTATTGGGCACTCGAAAGCCAACAAGAAACGCTGTTTGCAATGACGTCATAGTTGATATGCGCAAGAAACGAAAATATAGACTTGGGCCTATCGCGCGGTTGGGTTCAGGGTTGTTTAGGAGATACAGTACACTGGTACAGACTGCGACGCACTTTAACCTATAAAGGGTACCGTATTGTCAAGAATATAAATATAAGCCGAGCTATGCGACAACGAAACGACTTGTGACAAACTGTTGAGAGAGGCTTCAATTGATTGCCGTTTTCGAGTGTTTTTTTCACGCTAAACAGTGTCGTGCTTGTCTAGGTCTGACCGCGTCAGAGTAGCGCGTAGTAGGAAGACACACACTATGCAGCAAACAGCTTGACGTGATAATTACGTTTATTATTGCGCGTCAAATAAAAATTATGGAAATTGAGAAAATGATGCTTCTTCATGACAAAACATTTATTAAACGTGATTTTAGTGGAATATCTCTCAGTTTCTAGTCGATTCCGTTATTATGAGTCTAAGGATGTAGTAAGCTTACGCCCAATTAAAATGAGCAAAACAAGTATTTTTGACCGATTATAGGCCTAGGCCGAGGGTGACTTTTGGGCTTGAAATTTCGAGGAAAACCCTCTGATTAAATTCGGAACTATACGGTTTCTATAATTAGATAAATAATGAATTCCAGATGTACGTTGTTACTTGTACTTTTTTTTACAGCTCAGAAATCTGACTCTTCCTCTATCCCATTATCTTTCTACCCCTCCCTGCTAGGACCGAGCTCCCGCACGTGGTCCAAGGTCAACCACTTGTCAATAAATCAATCAAAACAGCTGCTTAGACCGCAATTTGTAACAATAATTCCCATGCGATACGATATTTTGACATTCGATATGATTATCGATTAGGAGAAAAAATATCGATATAATACGATTAATAACCGATGTTAAGTAAACGATAATCGATATGAGTTTTCATATCGAACGGCAACTCTAGTAATATTACTTGAATCTTGAATTATATTCATTTATTTTTAAGCACTGGACCATTTTGATATTTTTGTCAAGAAATATCAACTTTCTCTATTAGAATTTACTATTTAGAGTAGATCAGGTCTTTCAATGATAATATTTTATCACTGCTTCTAGGCTTGGGCCTACATCTAATCTTTTACAAGATATTACAACCAACAGCTTACCCAGTTTTTAGCCTACAAGCCTAAAAAAATATACAAAATTCACAGTGTGTGCTCATCACTTGTATGTCACTGATTGATAATTTCTCATACAATTGAATAAACATCCGATGTTGGACATTCCTACGAATTTGGCTCCAAATCATAATCCGATCAAATTCCATTATTGTATGCAATTTTTCAACATACATGCATGCATGCCAAGTTTCATAACAATTTGTGCTTTTGCTTGATCTGTTGAGCGTGAACAAAAAGAAAGCTTTTTCAAATGGTAAACGCTTTGCGCATTGAATAAATACATATAAAAATAGAGTGACAGGTGAAGTGCAATTGATTACTTGTATGTTTGCGTTGAATTATATTTGTGTAATCGTGTCTTCAAATGTAGACGTTGTATGTTGTCTAGATACCTTGGAGGCAAGACAATGTCGAGACTGAGGCTTCTTTGGTAATTCCCGTCCCAGAGCCTTTATGTGGAGCTATCATCATTGGACAGGAGTCAATCTTGTATCACGATGGTACAACATATGTTGCAGTTGCTCCTCCGATTATCAAGGTAGGGGATATTTGCTAGTATTTAACTCGGTCCAAGTGAAGATTAACACTTTTTGTTCAAGGTCTTTCCACAGATATCAAGGATGTGTTCAGTTGGCAGTGGATGAAAACCAGCATAGAAAATGGAGACAAAAATCATGTCCAGAACTAATTTTAAATGAATAAATACAGGTGCCAGGACTTGAATCGAACATTTTCAATCGTACTCATAATTGAAAAGACTGTTTGAATTAGTTAGCATTTTCAATAGAGCCTTTGAAGAATCGTATGGATGCAGGCACTTACTTTAATAAAAACACAAATTAATTGATAATAATGAAAATTGATAGCACCTGTGCTATGTTTGGACCAATAGAATGCTTGAAATTTATCTTTTCAAATCAGTATAGAAATACCGTGCAACCTAGAATGTATTAAGAAGACACCAACAATACAGCATATCAAACATGGTTGCCTGAAGGCTAATATGTGTCGTTACTAATAATTATTGATCATCACCTGAACAGTTACATTTTTATTAGTAGTAGTTGTGGAATTGCTATTTCATGGGCAGTATATTATGATACACTTTACTCTGTGTAGTCCAGTTTAGCCATCTATTTGATTTTTTTCTGATGGATAGCAAAGCACCATCATCTGTTACGCGCAAGTGGATGCGAATGGGTCACGCTATCTGCTTGGTGACATGGCCGGACATTTGTTCATGCTGCTGCTAGAGAGGGAGGAGAAGATGGATGGCACGGCAACGGTCAAGGACCTCAAAGTGGAACTGCTCGGAGAAATCACCATTCCCGAGTGCATGACATACTTGGATAACGGTGAGTGTTTTAGATAGTAGGCTAATAGCATTGACCATAGAGTATAGATTACTACGTCCGACGCTAATAGATCGTAGTTATCACTACAGTGTGTCGTTGAACCCGATATAAATTTTAAAAAATATTATTACGTAGGCCATTCACTCTCATGACTCGGAACGGCCAAGCGCGAATAGAAGCTGGCCATCTAACGTTCGTTTGCTGTCAAAGATGGCCGAATACACACGATCAGTGATTCAGTTCCTTGCACATGTGGCATCTAGCTTTCTCTCGCGCTCAATACGAAATTGCTTCAATTCTAACCGGGAAGTGTGATGATTTTCGTGGAAAAGGAGTTTTTGGTTAATTCGAATTTTTATAAATCGAAATCACTTTTTGGGGTCCCTTGAATTTCGTATTACTAAGGGTTTACTGTATAAAGGAATATTATAATTGGGGCAAGAATATTACTGGTACAGTGAAACCTCTATGCATCGTTCCCGGATCCATCGTTTTCCTGCTTGTATCATTCATTTTTACTTGCCCACTCCCATATAATCAATGTTGAATTTTCCTGGATGGATGGTTTCATTTTCCTGGTCCCTTGAAAAAACGATGGATAGAGGTTTCACTGTAATTGATAATGACATGTCATATTTGTATCCTGCACTTGGAACCTAATGCTAATTAAAATATAAATACATTTTAGGCTTTCCTTATATAAGTTTTACTTTTCATGTAGGCCTAATTGCATATTTTGGCTTTTTTCCTTACATTATATTTGGGCATTTTCAAGTCATATTGTCTTATTCCAGTATAATTTGCCAAACTATAATAATTTAATTAATTTTGGTCAATACAAAAGTAAACTTGGATTTCAAATCCAATTTACATCTCATACACTCTGAAAAGTTGGTGTTCAACATAGGCATGTGTTTTGAATATATATTTAAATATTGTATTTTGAAATATGTATTTTGAAAAGAAAAGAATATTACAGTGAACCCTTGTTGATACAAAATGGAAGAGAACAAAAAAAATGATTTCGGTTTCAAAAAATTCAGATTAACCAAAGAACTCTTTCCACGACAATCGTCACTCTTTCCGCTTGGAATTTAGTTGATTTCGTACTGTGCTCGAGAGAAAGCAACGATCAGTGAGGCCCTAGCAACGTTTTCTGTTACTCAACGTAATAGAAACCTTAACCAAAGAACTCTTTTTCCACAACAATCGTCACTCTTTCCGCTTGGCATTTAGTCAATTTCGTACTGTGCTCGAGAGAAAGCAACGATCAGTGAGGCCCTAGCAACGTTTTCTGTTACTTTACGTAATAGAAACCGTTTGAACTCTTTGAACGTCATACGATCATAATGATACGTCATTGATGTCATACTTCACCTTTTTTCTAGTCATTCTCACTAACTCGCTTAGCTCCGACAACGCGCGATGGTGCTTCTATTGGGATAAGCCATCCCGAGTTGGACGAACGAGTGTTTCGACCTCACCATAAATCTATCTTGTGCTCGACAAGGTTAGAGGCTAGAGCGCACTTGGATGACATGCACAAAGCAGCTGAGCTGGCTTTGGCTTATTTTTACGCATCAAACAGGTTGAAAATTGGGAAAAGAACTATTAATTCAAGGAACTCATTTGAACTATTTCGAATTATCCAATCCAAAAACGGTGTTAAGGCAATTGAAGGGACGAAATATTAGTTCGAATTACGGTTCAGCTGGATTTCGGATTAACCATATTAATTAAAATTGAAATGCCTATAGGTACCTTCAATCAGAGACCGTCTTCAAGTTCGAAATATGTCAATTTCGAATTAACCCAGTTTAGATTACCGAGGATTTACTGTAATCTCAATTTCTTGCCCTTTTTGTGATTTTATGGGCCTAGGTCATATATGCCCATATATTTTTTCAGTGCATATTTCTGGGTTTTTTATTGCATTTTATGTCATACTTCACCTTTCTTCTACTCATTCTCACTAACATCCTAGCACTAATTAAGACGTTGCAAAGGTCAACTATTCCTTTTACATCTCATTAGTTTGCCATCAAGCTTTCAAACTTATATCATGTGTCACGTGTTGATGTTCAGGTGTGGTGTTTGTCGGGTCGCGGCTCGGGGATTCCCAGCTCATCAAGCTGAACGTGACTAGCACCGAAAGCGGCTCGTTTGTCAAGACAATGGAGTCGTTCACCAACTTGGCACCTATCGTTGACATGGTGGTCGTTGACCTCGAGAGGCAAGGCCAGGGTCAACTGGTCACGTGCTCGGGTAAGTGGCAACAAGCGTCGCACCAACTACTCGAAAAATTATGCACAAGTTGAGTGCCATAAGTTATGAGTTCATGCAATAACTGTTTTTTCTTTATTTTACCATTTTTAAAATGATGATTATTGTCTGCTCAACAACCACATCAACAGCTAGATTTTTTAGGGCTCCAAATGAGATGTTGATGAATCTGTGAAGTGATGATAAGTGGAAGAACGTTTACAAAAACCCATGCCATATACGTCACTTGAACACACATCCAACGTAACTGCAGTTTCTAATGCGATGCCTTATCTGACTCAGCTACGGAGGGCGGCAATATTTTTATTTATGTATTGTTACTAGCGATGACAATGGACAACCAATTTCTGGACGCTCGCTTTTTTCAATCACAAGTTCACAACCGAATCAAATTATTGAAACTGGGTGTTTGCCCATTTCTTCCCTTAAAATCATCACTTCTCCCAATTGATTTGAATTCAGTCCATTTTGTATTTGTGCTTGTGAAGTCATGCTATGTAGGGTAAAACTATACTTGAGAAACTATTGGTAGGGGCTTGATGATTATATCTCATCAAGTATATTTTGCACATTGCAAATGGACCATCACTGTGTGGCAATAAAATCACAATAAATAACTTGTTTTTACTGTTTTATACAACTGGGTGTCCAAATTGCCACATTCACTACCCGGTGTCATCCCATTGTTACATGTACAGTATACAGATGAAACAGTTGGCAGTAAAAAAGTTACATTCATTATTCACAATCTTCTGCCACAGAAAGTTGAGTGGTCACTACACCTCAATCTCCCCTACACATATATTTGCTCTATGACAATAATCTTATATGAATCATACTCCTTTGTGAAAAATCGTTTGCCCATTTGCATTTGAAAAGACTGTTCACACCCAAACCTGATGTAAGGCCATGGATTGTCATATCAGGCTAAAGCTTAGGGTGGTTACGTTAAAGTTCGTGGGTTTGTTGGATTAATTGGGTTACCGTAATTCAAGTTACATCTAGGGCTGTGCGAGTCTCGAAATTCTCGATGGAGTCAAGATCAAGATTCGAACTCGATTGACAATATTTTCTCCCAGATTGAAATTTAAAGATTAAAATTAATATGCCCATAGATTGTAGTCATCAGTAGGCCTACAGTGCATCATTAAACCTAATACAGTAGAACCTCCTTAATACGTTTCGCTTTAAGACGTTTTTCGCGTTAACACGTTTTTTTCCACAGGTCCCAGAATTGTCTTATGGCATTTAATGTTAAATAAAATTCGTTAGTACGTTTCTCTATAACACGTTTATCTCGTTATTACGCTTGAAAATGTGATCCCTTGAGCATTATTTATTCCATAATACGTTTTTGAACAGTCCCTTTCCCAGTTTTGTTTCATTGAAAAATGTTGCAAATGTACGTAAAATTCTCCGAAATCTGTACCCATGCACCTGCATTGGCGTTGTGCAGGTGGCCTTTTTGCTTTTTTCCCGGTTGCTTAGCAACGGTCGCAGTGCATAGCAACGGTACGGTACAGAACACGTGTTACTGTTTACAAACGTATCATTCTACCTCGTGTTGTTCTTGAGTGCACTACGAACGCAGACAAAGCTCCTTTGAGCTAAGATGTCTGGCAAAAAGAAGGCGCTATCGCTAAGTGATAAACTACGCATTTTAAGTGAAGTTGATAGAAATGTAGGAATGACTCGAGTAGCGTTGGCAGGCAAATTGGGTTTAGCTGTATCAACATTAAATACGATTGTCTACAAGCGAAAAATTGTTGAAGAAAGTGCTGCAAAGAGTGGAACGTCGTGTGCGAAAAGATCTCGAATGCGTCCCGGTCGCTTCGAGGATCTAGAAGAAAATCTCCTACAGTGGTTTAATCAAAATCGTGCAGCGAATATACCCATTAGTGGACCGTTACTTATAATCAAAGCAAAAGAAATTGCACTGAAGTGTAATGTGACCGTAGACTTTCAAGCGTCGAACGGGTGGCTACAGAAATTTAAATACCGCCACGGTATCACTTGTAAACGCGTGTGCGGGGAGAGCGGTGCTGTAGATCCTGAAACCGTCAGGATATGGAAGGAGGACACTTTGCCATCGCTTTTACAAACCTACGAAGCGAAAAATGTTTTTAATGCAGACGAGACCGGACTTTATTTCAATATGTTGCCCGACAAAACGCTTGCCATGAAAGACGACACGTGCCACGGCGGGAAGAGAAGTAAGGAAAGATTGACCGTATTATTATGTACGAACGCCGACGGATCGGAAAAGTTGCCGGCACTAGTAATTGGAAAATTCGGGAAGCCTCGGTGTTTCAAGAACGTCAAGACATTGCCGACGAAGTACACCTACAATAAGAAAGCGTGGGTGACTACAAAAGTGTTTACGGACTGGCTCCACCAAATAGATTCCACCATGGGGTCGAAAAACAGAAAAGTGTTGCTGATTGTGGATCAGTGCTCCGCTCATCCACCAGATATAGTTTTGAGAAACGTTACGGTGAAATTTTTTCCGGCGAACTGCACGTCTGAATTGCAGCCGCTAGACTTGGGAATCATCCAAGCCATGAAAATGAAATATCGGCGACGGTTGCTACAGAGAGCGATTCAACTCATATCCCTTGGCCGAAAAGAAGATATGAAAGTGAACGTCCTTCAAGTAAGTTAAACATCTGTTGTTATTACATTTTTGTACCATTTTGGTGTTGTACGGATATTACTTTATAGTTTGATTATTAATTTATCCTGCGATATTGACGCAATTGTTGCCATGCCTAGCCTTGTATAGCCCTATTGTTTCTGTGCCATTCACGCCCGAGAGTACGGGCGATGAGTACCCGGCAAGTGAGGCCTCGATTCCCGGTAGACGGGAAAAAACGCGCTCGGTCACTTCGATATTACTGTGTTGGCCTAGCTGTGTTGCAACCTGTGCTTCTTCAAAGCAAGACAAGTTGCCTACCTAACAGGGTAATACAGGGGACCGTAATCATGACTTTTTTTGTTTGTTTTAGGCAATGCAATTTATTGCACATGCTTGGAGTGAGATCACGGCGGAAACAATCACAAAATGTTTCAAGAAGGCAGGTTTTTTTACTGCCAATTCAGATGTGGACGACCCAGATGACGACCCACTGTTGGATGCAATTGACCCTGAGGATTGGCAGGTTCTGGGAGGAGGGGCGCTAACTTTTGAAGAGTTTGTAAATAGTGATAGTGCTGTCATAACTAGTGACTTAATGGATATTAATGAGATTATTAGGGATCAGCAGTGTGGGAATGAGGAGAGTGATGTGGAGAGTGACGATGGTAGTGAGGCAGGGCCAGCTAAGTTTGTTGAGGCTTTGAGAGGGTTTGAACAATTGCAGAGTTTCTTGCTGAGTCGTGATGTTGAAGACAGTACATGTATACAGAAAAATCTTTCAGAGCTATATACAGCCTTACTGAACGTCAATACAAAACGCAGCGTTCAAGCTAAGATAACAGATTTCATGGATCAGTAATTGTAAGATGTGTAAATGTAAGAATGTGTGAGAATGTGTGTATTTATGAATTATTTTGACTACTGCTCTTTGGGCATTGTTTTAGTTTAGGCCCTATCTGTAAATATATGTATATATATATGTAAATAAATATACATTATTATGTTGAATATCTACTTTTTTTCCTTTTTTTTTTTTTTTTTTTTTTTTTTTTTTTTTTTTTTTTTTTGGCCCTTTTTTTTTAGGGTGATATTCATTAGTACGTTTTTCGCGTTAGTACGTTTTTTCCTCATTCCTCCCTGAAAAACGTACTAAAGAGGTTCTACTGTATATTAAAATTTTAAGTCTCGAAATACTTTCCGGTCTTGAACTATTTCGAGCGAGCGAGGAAGGATAAACTTGTTATCTTCTTATCATTTGATAGATTTGTATTAAAAATACAGTGTCTGAAACTTGTAAAAAAGTTTTGTTTCTTTGTTCTTCTATTTAATTTTGGCAAGGATTGAGTTCGCTCGCTTGACTTCAAACTAAAATTGTGCTCAAACTTGCTCGGGTCTCGTTCAAAAATGAGTCAAACTTGCTGGGAACCCACTGGAATTAAAAAAGCTCTGCTCGCACAACCCTAGTTACATCCAACAACACTGAATACCCAGCTCTGGCTGCAAATAGGTAGTCCTTGCCATCTTTATTGCTGATAGTTGATAATGATAGCTTGTGACTCCATATTGACTGCTATTTCTCTCTTCATGACTGACATGCAGGAGCCTACAAGGAGGGTTCCCTGAGGATTATCCGGAACGGGATTGGTATCCAGGAACATGCCAGTATTGACCTGGTAGGGATCAAAGGAATGTGGCCACTACGAACAAAGAAGGATAGTCCTTTCGACGACACGCTCATTATCAGTTTTGTAGGACAAACAAGGTAGGCCTGATTCTTTCGTCATCGGTATTTCAGTAAAAAGTACTATTCGGCCGTAATTGGCGTTATATTCATGGTTATATCCATGTACCACTTGGGACCCAACACCGCTCTATTAATACTGAGACGGGTAGATCAGTCGCTAGCTTGCTGAACCATGATATAGGAGACAAAATTTCAACTCCCGTTGTGGTCTACCATTGTTACGTGGGTGTTCATGGTTTCTCTCAGTCATTTAAGTGAATACAGCCAAAGTTTTCTAAGAGCAGGCCATAACCGTCTCTTTCCCATCATTCCAAGATACGAAAGAGGGTTATTTACTAAACATTTTAGCCCTACAGGCTACAATAAATTGAAAATGAAGAATTTCAGCAAATACCAGTAAGGAGTATACGTATATATGATAGCATTTCAATTTGATTACAGTAGGCCTACAACAAATAATAGTTGAGCCTATCTCATTTATTAGCATCATCATTTGTTCCAGTATCTAAAGTGTGGTGTTGCTATTTTCAGAGTGCTCACGCTGAGTGGGGAGGAAGTAGAGGAAACCGACATAACAGGATTTCTTTCCGATCAGCAATCGTTCTTCTGTGGCAATGTAGAGTATGACCAGATGCTGCAAGTAACACCTGCAGCCGCCCGACTGATCTCAATGGACACGTCTCTCCTAATACAGTAAGCATTTCGCTAGTCGCGTCACAAAACTCGGTAGAAATTTAAAGGTTGAAGCTTGTTGTCAAGGCAGTAAAATCTGAACAAAATGAAAACAAAAGAACAGAATATTCAACCTTGTATCTATTTCATATATATATATATAGAGTTGTAGGAATATAGTTTTTATTTTCAGCTTTCATAGTGTGAATTTCTCAAAATATAGCATTTTGTAGCAAAATACTCAAACAAGGATTAACGTTATACAGCGGCTGGAAAAATGGAATTTGGAGAACAATTAGTTCCTCACACATATGAATAGAGTATTTGTGATTCATTGTATGATCAGAAATTGACTGGTTTTGGATGATTAAATAAATGCAGCACATAATCACAATTAGTCCAAGTTTGGGTTAACTGGTATTTAACTAGGCAAACGCAAAATATGCGTTGTAAGATGAGCGACATATCTGAATAAGGTATAATAACAGTCCTACATGTGCTACTTTATTGACTCTGGTATTCTACACACTTTGTCCTTCATTTAATTGCTACTCTATCTTCTCTGGTATTCTACACACCTTGACGAATATGAAGAATAGTTAATTCTTGGGCAAATATCGAATCTAGGAAGCAGTGAATCTTGGCTCATTTCCATATACAGTCGAGCCCACATATAACGAACTCGGTTTTAACGAAATTTCGGTTTTTACGAATTAATTACCATTCCCCTTCAAATCTCCTATCCTTACAATGTTGAATAAAGACCTATAACGAAGTGATTTATATTTCAAAATTCGGTTATTACGAATTTTTTGTCACTTTACAGCATATTTTGCTCATTATTTTCAGCTATTTCCAACAAAATATTTGAAAATCGGAGCATTTGCGTGAATTTATTTTCTGGTTAATTTATTTTGAACGGACTGTAGGCTACATCGTAGCAGCTGGTGACGCGTACAGCACGTGGTCATAACTCTTGCTGCACCCCCCCTCCCCGTCCCATGCACAGTGGAACTGCCCATAAACAAACATTCACTCAACGCGCACTAAATAATAACGTGATGGTGACATCTTCAATGACTTTGTTTATCTATTTTTTGTTTACATTCCTTCATTTCCATTCGTGATAGTGTCCTGTAACCTAGGAAATAAAACACGAGAAGTGGGGAGTGGTGGTGTCATGTGATGGCAGATGATGAGTTCTTTATGAAAGGACATTGTTGTTTTCTATTACTTTCTACAAACATACTAAGTGATGATACGATGCGATGATAATATGTCACCTAATACAGTACTATACTAGGGCCTAAGTCGTAAATGTAGGCCTATTTTTATAAATCTCTAAAATTCAAGTGCTGTTATGAAAAAGAGCAATAAATCTCTATAACGTAATTCTGTTTTTACGAACAGATTTTTATTCCCCTTGAAATTCGTTATATGCGGGCTCGACTGTATTTGATGTATAAAAACAGTTATTTGAATTTTTTCTTCAAAACGGCTGGTTCGAATTGCTTACAAAATGATTATTATGTATATCATTTATGTTTAAACACGCAGAGAAAATTTTTTTTTTCGGAGAGGTTTCATTTTTTCAAATTTTCTTACCCAGCCTAATCTTATAGGGTTTTTAAAAACTTTGACATGATATTTCTGAAAATCTAATCGACCGATTCATTCCAAAAACTATACAGTTCTAAGTTGTAAAAGTTAGCCCGTACAAAAAAAGTTTCATGTTGATCAGTAAAACCCTGCAACCTGTGCAGTGCCCACAAACAAACAAAAAAACACAGACAAAGCCCTATAAGAGTGGGATGGAGACTTTGCTATGCTCATCTAATTACAAATTGATGATAAATATGTTGAATTGATCTAGTAATTGAAATGAATTAAATTGATTATAAATATGAACTAACGAAGATTGTCGCTTTGGCGCCCGTCCTTCCGCACTATTTTTCAAGTTTTATTTTATTTTTTTACGTGTCTCTAACTACCGGTATTCAAGTGCTTAATGAAAATATCTTTTTTCTCCCAGTCGTGTCTCATATTGCAAATGCCACACATAGGTGGTGGGATAGGGGTAGTAAGGGAACTTGCCACCGTGCATTCATGTGCAATTGCAAGAGTTGAATAATAAATAATAATAAATAAGTGGGCCTACATTACCGCTTATAAAAAAACTTCTCACTTCTATAAGCATCAGCTCGCTGCTGTATATTTAAGCTCTTACCACGTCCCATACTAATGATAACACTGATTGATGATGGATATTTGATAAAAGTTAACCGTACTACACGAAATTTTCAGCAACAATGAACAAAGAAATAGAACATGTAAGCAAATTCAGTTGATAGGATATTTGATGTAAGACAGTGAGAGTTGTGCGCACGCGCTAGATACGTGTTCGCATGTTGATGCGTAGTGTAGAGGGGGGGGGGTGACAGTTGACGCACCATCAAGTTTCTAGCAGAGTTGCGGGAGAGTGGGGGGGGGTTGCATTCCAATCCAAGCAGTCACGCTCAAGTACTGCATGGGCGCCAGGCGGCCATGGCCAGTCAGTCGGCTACAAGCTCGCGAATAGACCAGACACGACCAACAATGAACGCAAATTCAAGATTCTTTCGGACTTTTTTTTTCAAGGAGAGAGACTATAATTTTCACAACTTGCCCTTGGGTTTTCCACTTGCTTTTTCATTTACACACGATAATATTTTATACAATTCTCGCCTGTACAGCTAAATATCATAGAAATCGTGCATATTTCGTGAAATACCACAAAATACACCACTTATCGTTGAATACTCTGAAAAAGACACTCATCGTGAAATATAGTGAAATATAATTTGATGTTAAACGAGTCGAAATGTTATGATTTATGAAACACAAATATAACCAAAAGGATATGGTATTTTTGAATATGTAGATTTCATCGCCTATTTCGTTGATGCTAAATTCCTACATATCTATTATCTACATATATAGTAAACCCTTGTTGAGCCAAAATGGAAGGGACTAAAATATTTGAATTTGATTTATAAAAATGTGGATCAACCTGAAAACTCCTTTACCACGAAATCACTACTGTTCTCAATAAGAATGTAGGTAGTCAATTTCTACAAGCTATGCTACAGGTCAAAACTACGTGTGAGAAACTAGAGGGATCACACTGATCGCGAATACTCGGATTGCTGATGAAGCGCGGTTGTCATGCGTCTATTGACACTTGGCCATCCCGAGCCGGACTGACGAACGATTGTTTCGATTCAACATGTTCTGATACTCGTCAAGGTTGGACCACAGTCAGTAGGATGACATACACAGAGCATGAAAATGGGGAAAATGACGATTATTTCAAGGAATGCATTCAAACTATTTCGAATGATCAAATCTGAAATCAGTGTTGAAGCAATTGAAGAGTTGAAATTTTAGTTCCAATTACGGTTAAATTATCGAATAAAATAGCCTACATAGTCGTGATAACTTTTGTGTGCACTTTTTTCTGAAATTCAAATTAGGCCTAAATGTCTACAAAGCCATACCAAGTGAGTAGGTTGGAAGAAATTTCAATTCGAAATTCGAAAATAATGAAAATTTGAATTATCGAGATAAATTGATATTGAAATGTCAAATGTGTCATTGGCTGGGGTGAATTCATCACATCAGTTTGGCGCAGAATTTGTTATCAACGAGGGTTTACTATAGGCCTATGTATAGTCATATTGTATATATAGCCCTGCAAGCTATAATTGCTAATGTACTTGTAAAGCTACAGTGCTTGATTGTTTCTCAGTGAGTGGAAGCCTCCGTCTGGTAAATCAATCAGTATTGTGACTTGCAACGGCGCACAAATACTCTGCGCCACCGGCAGTGAGCTTTACTACCTGGAGATATGCGACAAAGAAGTAGTGCAGAAGAGGTGAACCACTTTTATCTCAGATTTTTCATAATCGTAATTCATGTTCATGAGTTTTTAGTTTTTGTCATTGTGGGATGGTGTGTTGTGCTTGTTTCTTAAACTTGTGGTGTTCCAGCACAACTATAATGCCCCATGAGATTGCGTGTATGGATATAACTCCGCTTCAAGAGGGCAGCACCAAAGCAGATATCGTTGCCATTGGTCTATGGACAGATATCTCTGCCCGCGTACTAAAGCTCCCATCACTCGAGGAGGTCAACAAAGAGTTCCTCGGAGGAGGTGTGTGTTTTTCTGCTATTGCCAGTAATCCACTTTTCTATCCCACTCTTGGAAGATTGTGATGGGCCTATAATACTTAGTTTATAATTGATTATTAAGCCTGTACAGGCTTTGGCAGGTTTGGAAATCTAATAACTCACTTTGACTGTTTTGTAATTTAATATTCAAAAACTTATTTGGTGATAACTACTTGACTTTCATTCAACTATTTTAATTTCTCTGCCTTCAAAAATTACTGTACTGTAGTTGTAGTGACTTCTTACAAAAATAAAAAGTCAGTTATATCTAGGGCTGTGCGAGCAGAGCTTTTTGAGTTCGAGCGAGCTTCGAGCACTATTTTAGTTTGAGCGAGTTCGAGCACAAATTTTAGCTCGAGCGAGTTCGAGCACAAATTATAAGAAAATTGTATAGAAAATTTAATTTAAAAAAAAAACTTCGTGAATAAAATCATATCTTGAAATATAGCAGGAATATCAAAAAAACGATATGACCAACCCTTGAACAATACTTCGGCAACATTTTCGTGAAAAAATTGAATTGATAAAATTATTGTTTGAGAACGAAAAATAAATGTCATTGTTGAAAATTTCGTAAAAAACAAATAATCATGTACATTGTTGGTTTTTATTTTATTTTCATTTTTTTGCAGTTTTAGCATGATAGTTATCTTAGTGCAAAATTTGAAGTGGATACAATCAATATTAAAAAAGATGGCCTCGAAAATCATCACTTCCTGGTTAGAATTACGACAATTTTGTATTGCATACGAGAGAAACCGGGCGAAACTACTTGATAAGTTCGCTACTGATGAGCTACTTGATCGGCTAACTTCGCCGATGACGACGCGCAAACTTTTAACATTGGCGCTCGGCCGTCCCGAGTGTCTTGGCAACACTCGTGATGACGTTTTAATCTGTCCTTGAAGAGTTTGTGGAGGGGGAGGAACTGGGGAAGGTAGAGAGACGCGTGTGCGTCTCTGGTGATTACTACGACTCAACTCAGTCACTCGGGAGTCATTCAGTCCGGTGCAACTGACATTGTGAAATGATGCGCGTTGCATCTCAGCATGCATGCTGCATGCACTCATCTGCATGCACTCAGCAAGTTCTGTATGCAAAATCGAATGGAGAAATGCAGAAACAAAACTTTTTCATAAGTTTCAGACACTACATATATATTTATTATTTAATACCAATATGTTGAATGATAAAAAGATTACAAGTTTATTCACGCTCGCTCGAAAACGTTCGAGACCCGAAAGTATTTCGAGACTCGAAAACTTTTTCATAAGTTTCAGACACTACATATATATTTATTATTTAATACCAATATGTTGAATGATAAAAAGATGACAAGTTTATTCACGCTCGCTCGAAAACGTTCGAGACCCGAAAGTATTTCGAGACTCGAAATTTCGATCTGGAAAAAAGTCTTTTCAAGCGAGTTCGAGTCTCGATCTCAACTCGAACTCGCTCGAAAATTTCGAGTCTCGCACAGCCCTTGTAATATCCTAGTCAAAGACTTAGAATAGAGTAATACAAATTCAAAAATCTCCGTGTGGGGCTGAGCCTTACAAACATTTTGCTTTTTGAAGAATATTACATTTTTAGAAACATTGATTTTTAGTTCATCCTTGTCTTGCCATATCATCTGTCACACTTAGAGTTCTTGTCTTTGAGGTCACCTTGTTAGTTTTATGCCCGGAGATAATGCTTCCACTTCTGTTTTGTTTTAGAAATTATCCCTCGTTCGATTCTAATGACTTGTTTCGAAGGAATCAACTACTTGCTATGCGCGCTTGGCGACGGATCTATGTATTATTTCACGCTTCAGAAACACACTGGTGTTCTGTCGGAAAAGAAGAAGGTATGCACAATATGCAAGTCATTCTCTTGCACTTATGCCTGTCAAATGTTTTGGTATGAAAATGTATGAGCCTGTTGACCAGTTACAGTCATATTATTTCAACAATGTCTGACTTCTCGAGTCATATTTACTTGCATCATCAGAAACTTAATTACTTCTTAGAAGTACTTTCAACCCTAAATGCTCCTATTATCAGACACTTCAACACTTCCCGGAGAACTAGAATTATCTATTTCCTCGTCACTGCTAGAGTTTTTGTAATTGGATATTGGAATTGTCTAAAATATAACTTATATCATCAGTGCACTTTTTTTAATGGATTAGAGCTGCATGACAAAGGCAGTGAGTGACTATACTCAATAGTTTCAAATTATAGGGTGGAGTTCGAGTTCATTTCATATAAAATTATAAATATCTCGCTTATATTGCACCGCATTTGTTGCGTTTTCTAGTTTCTGATATTTAAGTGTTTGCATATTGACGAAGCTTCTAGTTGGGTGTATAGTATAACATGGTCGTAACTCCGTTTGTGATTCATGTTTGTGATTCAGGTGACGCTAGGCACTCAACCAACAGTCCTGAGAACTTTCCGTTCACTCTCAACAACGAATGTCTTTGCATGTTCGGACCGACCGACGGTAATCTATTCGTCCAATCACAAGCTTGTCTTCTCCAACGTGAATCTCAAAGAGGTGAATCACATGTGTTCGCTCAACTCACAAGCGTACCCTGACAGGTGAGGAAGTCAAGACATGTCCTGGGAGATCACTAATTGTGTTGAATAGATCCAAGGATTAAACTTGTTGATCATTTTGGATAGTCCTCAATTCACTAATCACAAAATTAATGCTTGCTAAAACTGTCATGAGATAGTACATAGGCCTACATTAATTACCATGTTTTTGATAATATTATGAATAAGCCTACTGTAACCTCTTTCTGCATAAACCCTTATCGATTGTTTTGGGCAATACCATACAACAACAACTTTGTAAGCCCTACATTGAAACTTTTTTATCATTCATAATATACAGACCTACATCTCAAATCCTTGAAAATGTTGCAATTAATAATTGGATAATTTTTTGAACCTTGTTATTTGTAAATAATATAGATTTAAACAATCTTATGGTCTTTTTAAATGTTGATCATTCATCTTCAAGCAACTAAGCATTATTAGCTTGGGGTCAAGTTACCTAACTAGCACTGGTAGCTCAATGGTAAGATAAATGCACAACATGCAACCTGAATCGCGTCTTGGTTCGATCCCCGCTACCGTCCCTCTTCACAGAGGTTTTTCGTAGTTTCTCTGTGACCCAAGAAATGCCAGGATGGTTGGCCCCTATGATACAGGCCATGACCGCTTCCTTCCCATTACATAAATAATCTTCATCTCATCAATCATTCATCTGAGGCCAATACAGTAGTACTTAGTTATCAGAACAGTGCGATGTTGAACCCAATTATATACATAAATATTAAATAGAAATTATATAGGTCTGCAGATATACGTTTGAGGAGGGCATATGAATAAAATATAAAAGTAAAGAACAGGCAGGCATTCGAGACAAACTCGATTGTTTGTGAATTTTATCACGTGCTTAATTGACCTACGGTTTTTCTTCAGTAATAAAATTTAACAAATATTGAATTGAAATATTTCAAAATCTACGATGGTGAGAAATAACATCGTGAATGCTTGCATTTTTGGTATGCTAATACTAAAACAAACAAGCTACGAGAAACTTAATCCTTTGCATAATCAATCACGTACCGAGCTCAGTTCGTGTATTTGATCAAGATTCTGTATGGGCGTAAACCTAGACCTTTTCTGTAGTTACAAAATGAAACAAAAATCATCCACAGGAGCACCAACAGAAAATGAATGAATGGTTGGACAAGATACTGGTGTCAATGTGAATTAAGAGCATTATAATTCACCTTCAAAGTCAAAATAACATTTGAATAATTTAAAATACTAGAAAACCTTATGTAGGCCTATCTTCGTATCCATGGTGTAAACAAGCTCTGTAGCTAGCTAGTGTTGCACTAATTGAACTAGTGCTAGTGAACTCGGACATACAAACGCGTAAGTTAGGCATTTTTACAGCAGCACTTTAACAAACAATTAACAAACACAAAAGTGCAAGGACTGAAGAACCAGTGCAGTACAAGCAGACCAATTAACGTTTAAAAATATTCACTCATTCACTGTTACGCCTAATTTAAGATTTTTTTCTTTCTATAATTAATAATGAAAATACTTCGTTGGGGTGATATATAAAACGCTTTTCATATAGTTTAATTGCATTGATTTGTGAATTGTTGGTCCATTTTTATGTTAGTGAGACCAAGTTACCTTGGAGATAGCAGCGTAGCCATGATTTTTTTTTAGAGTACTATTCTATCGACAAAAAAGGTTGTGACCGTGTTGTTTGATTAACGGTAATTTTGCACGTAGAAGGTCCAAGTTGAGGTCTGTTTGACCTGTAAATCCTTACATGATCTGAGTCCAAACTATGTGAACTGAAAGTAAGAAGTACAGTAAAGTGAGGTAGGCCTACAGTGCAAAGTTTGATTACTTGTTACAGCCTTGCACTTGCAACTGACAATTGTGTCACGATCGGGACAATCGATGAAATACAAAAGCTGCATATTCGAACAGTTGCACTCGGCGAGTCACCACGAAGAATAGCGTACCAAGAAAGCTCACAGGTAGGCTGGTTATTAGTTGCCTGAGAACATCCTCAAACATCCAAGATGGAAATTAATGTATATCTCTTCATTTTATAATATTATAAGCACAATAAATAAGACCAATTTATACAATTACATCCTGCATTAAATTTGTTGTATTTTTGCATTCTTCCTGTCATTTGTCACGTATACATTTGGCTGGTAGGCACCGTAGTTGCAGAATGAGAAGTGATGTATCGGTGTTACCGTTACAGTGGAACCTCTTTAGCACGTTTTTCAGGGGACCAGACAGAAAAAACTTACTGAAGTGAAAAACTTACTAAAGAAACTATTTAACATGTGGGAGCTTATAGATGGGATCAAAAAATAAAACTTACCAAGGTGAAAAATGTAATGAAGAGAAACTTACTAAAGAGGTTCTACTGTATATTGCAGTATTTCTTTTATCTTCCACTTTTCAAATTATTGAATTTAATCGTTTCCATACTTGTTCATATCTTCACTTGAATTCAGTTGTTTCTCTCATCTTCAGTTTGACTTTGTAAACATGATTTGATGCGATTCACTTGTGTTTTGAGACATCGTTGGTTTTTGTTGTCATTATGTTGGGTTTTCTGTTGCACAGACGTTTGGTGTGATATCGATGCGGATAGACATTCAAGACGCTACGGGTTTGAATCCCGTACGGTCGAGCGCCAGCACACAAACCCAAAGCACAACAAGCTCATCCTCTATGGGCTCACTCTCTTCACTGAAACCCGGGGCAACGGGCGGTGCAGCAAATGCTTCAGCCGAGCTCGGGCAAGAAGTCGAGGTTCACAACTTGCTCATCATTGACCAACACACATTCGAAGGTACGATATCATATGTTATAACAGGTCCTGTCTAGTTTTCTAGTAGTGCTGTTGAACGGGTGGCTCTCAGCCTATGGGCTCGAACTCAGCGTCAGAACTATAATCAAAGATGAGAAAAAATGTTCAAATATTGACTGAAATTGGAATAAATGTGTACTTCATGAAAAATTAATTCAATATAGGCCCTGGTCTTTGTACATTACTGTATGACTGATGCAGATGGATTGATCCAATGTGTGATAAACTAATAATCGACCATTATGATTGATTAATTGATAATCGGCGGTACATTCACATTATAGTATTTCAGTGTCATTTCAGTACAGTTATGGTACGGTAGTGGATGGTTATGCTGTGGTATACTTGTGGTCAGACAATGGTCGATCAATCCAAATTAAAGTACATCCTGTGTTCTGATGAAAATCTACTGACAAAAACTACGAAAACTGACAGACTATGTACGTACGACAATGTAATGTACTTACGTAGAGTATGGGGATTTTATCGATCCCGAAAAATCAAGATTAAATGATCGATTTGATATATATAATCGTCTTAAAGGGAAAGTCAACTTGTTTTATATTCTCTATTATGAACAGTCTTGTTTTATTATGAATTTTGGTAAAAGTTTCATAAATTTATCTCTTCTCCTTCAAGAGCTATTACGTTAATATTCTTGCATGTCAGTTATAGTGGATTCCAAGAATTGTTGACTAGCCATGGTCAGTCATTCATTCCACTCCCATCTTAGCAGGTGCAATTCTGCTATTCACGTGGTTCTGAGAACTTTAAATTCCCGAACAATACATGCACTTATAGTTTGTTTCAGACTTCACAACCAAAGAGACGTATTGTCGACCTTGGCTTATGGTTTTTGAATTGCGTATTTGCAATTGCATGAATACAATAATTCGTAAAGCAGTGTTATGTTATTTAATCACTCTCAATCTTAAAATGTGTATTTCATATGTGCTCATATAGTTTATATTTAGAGCTATATTGATTTTAATTTACCGGAAGTTTTTCAACCAAACTTGGGCTAACGTTAATACTTATTGAATTTAAATTTATATTGGATATGACTGATCGGGCAATCCAACCGTATCGATTCGAACCCGAGTATTCAGATAGTGAAATAGAAGTACCGGTAGTGCAAGCTATAGAAGAGCACAGGTTGACGGCAAGATGTCTAGGAAGACGTGAGCATCGTTTATGGTGTATGTGTGATAAGTGCAAAGTTATGCCAACCGTCCACGAAAGCTTGTGTTGTAGAGAATGTGAACGTATACTATTTCAAAGGTTAGATGGAATTTTATTTGCGTAACACAAAATACAGATTTGCATTCGATAATTTTATCTAAATATGTACGGTACTCAATACGTTACGCTACCAAATAATTGAAAACAAAACACGAGTAGGAGAAAGAGAATAGCTCTTATCGACGATATACCCCCAAACAAAGTGTGGCGATTAAGTTACAAACAATTCGTAATTAGGATTCATTCAAATACGTCACTTGGGAAAGGCAACAATATAGTAATTATTCCGTCTAGTGTCCTGTCGGCAAGCAATGAGAGAACAATATCCAGAAGAACTCGAGTCAAATTATACAGGGTTTATTGCGTCACAACAAGGCAATAAATACTGAGTGGCCGGCTGTGATTAACCAAATTATAAGCATTGGTTATAAACATGGTTATAAACACTTAAAATAGGGTGGTAAGATCGCCCTTGTGGTGCCCCGTCCAAACGATACTATCTTACATCCACAGCCTTAATTGGGGAACAATGGTTTTGTATCACGTTTCGATGTTATTAAAAAAATATATATATATATATCATAATTCAAGTTGGAATATTTTCCTAATAATAGTTTGAAATGTGAAAAAATCCTTCGAACTCTCATATATTATGCTCCTCATTATGATGTATTCTGAGGTGCGCATCGCGAGTAATGTTTTAACTTTTAATTCTTGCATCGTTGCACGTGGAATAGGTGCAATGTTTACAATAATACAAAACCATGAAAAAAACATTTCAAAACCTTGAAATTTTGATGTGGTTTATATTCTTCTGAAATAGTGTCAGTCTTCATTTTCGAGCAAGTCTGAGATTTTTGTCATTATCTCATATGATGATCCCGTTTTTTGGCCTTTCAAATTCTGAAATGACACTGCACCCGGTTTCAAACGTGGACCAAATCTAAATGCATTCGGTATTAATTGACATTGTAAAATGTCCCCATGTAGGTATAATCGCTTTCAAGAAAATTTTGACGGTTTAAAATTTGTCATATGTCTTTTTTAATCCAAATAGCGAATTGTTTTGGTAATCTATCATGATTAGAAAATGAGTGATAACGCACTGGTTTAATATTTTTTTCTGTATAGTTATTGCAACCGAATACACAACAACCAGGCATTGCACTTAGCATAGAACTACTACAATACGTCTCACGTATACCGTAACTAACGGGAAACTGAATGAATGGATCATTGTGAGGGGAGGAGAGCGACTTGACCACCGTACGTCACAGATCCCCATTTCCAGGAATTAGCAAATACTACCACTGCATTTTTCTCCCGGACGCGTCAACTTATTGAAAAAATAAAAAATACTGTATATCTTGAAATTATGAATAGAATACAAATCTGCAATCTACAAATAATCTCCAAATAACAAGTTAACTTTCCCTTTAATCGACATATTTTGTATACTCTCAAGCATTGACGACAGAATTGGTATGGAGGGGGAGAAGGGCGCAATCGTCAATAATTTCTTTGTAGGCCAATGTGTGTTAATGATCAACAAGTGACACAAAAATTATGTTCAGTTTAGCTGATGTGATCAATTGGTTTCAATCTGGATAGTCAATGTGGAATACAAACCTAAAGCTAGTATTGTCTGTGGCCGTAGAAATCGAGAACATTGAACATCAGCACATCGAACGTCAAACACTTTTGAATAACCATCATGAATTTCTTTCATTTCATCAACATCAAAACTTGATACAAAATCATTGTTTCCTACTTAAGACAAAGGGTAAAAGGTAGGATCGTTCAGACGGAGCACCACAAGGGCAATCTTACCATCCCAAATCGAAAATTCTTAGTATACGCAGTACCGTAGTACAGTTAATCCGAACTCGGTTAATCCAAAATTTGACATATTTCGAACTTAAACCCTGTCCTCGGCTGAAGACAGGCATTTTAATGTTAATTATTCGAAATAGTTTGAGTGAGTTCCTTGAATTGATAATTATTTTCACCGTTTCCATACTTTTTATTTGACGAGTAACAATAAGCCAAATGTTTGCTGCTTTGAGTGTGTCATCTAAATGCACTCTGAGCCTCTGACCTTGACTAAATACGTCGAATACAAGATTTATGGTAAGCTCAAAACACTCATTCGTCAATAACACTCGGGATGGCCGAGTACCAATGAAAGCGGGCTGTATAACGATCGTGTGTTGTCGACTAGCCGAGTATACACGATCACACGATACACTCAAAAGTGGTTTGTCTCGCACGTGTGGCATAGCTTTCTCTCGCGCGCAATACGAAATTGCTTCAATCCTAACCGGGAAGTGGGATAATTTTCGTGAAAAAGGAGTTTTTTGGTTAATCCGAATATTTTTTAATCAAAATAATTTTCTGGGGATCCCTTGCATTTCGGATTAACGAGGGTTTACTGTACAACTACCCCATGATATCGTGGTACTTGCAAGGTAACCAAACTCAATGATAATATCTCAGTTCTAAAAAGTGTATTATGAAAGTTTATGAGTATTAAAAAGTTCCAACTGGTACCAAAAAATGAATAAGATTGATCCTTCAATTTCAGAATTGATTCAAGGGTTAATCAGTCTTCAATCGATCCTACGATAATCCATGTTATCCCTGGTAAAGTGTATGAAAAAAATTGCTGTAGAATATGTGTAAATTCAATTTCAATTTCATTAACAACCATTTTATGTGTATGCAAATGTTAATTTTTGTTTTTGTAATATTCTCTGGTATTGTGCAGTTCTGCATGCCCACCAGTTCATGCAGGGTGAGTACGCTTTGAGCCTGGTGTCCACAAAGCTCGGCGACGATCCGAACACGTACTACATCGTGGGCACTGCGCAGGTAAACCCCGAGGAGAGCGAACCGAAGCAAGGTCGTATCATACTGTCGCACTATCACGAGGGCAAGCTAACCCAGGTGGCCGAGAAGGAGATCAAGGGGGCTTGTTATTCGCTTGTCGAGTTCAACGGACGACTACTTGCTAGTATTAACAGCACGGTACGTTACGTGGCTTTCTATTCCATTTTCTCCGTTATTTAGATTATTAAATTTAGTGAAACTGTTGGTGCCTATTGCATAACATTCAAAAACTGAACTTGGGCTCATGTTTTTGAGTATACAAAGATGCCTTCCAAAATTGGTTGGAGATAACATGAAACATACCTAATAAATTCTCTTTCTTCAGTACCGTATTGTCCCGAATATAAGCTGGGGGTTTTTCTCGAAATTTCAAGCCCAAAAGTCACCCTTGGCTTATATGCGAATCTCGGCCTATAATCGGTCAAAAATCCTTTTTTTGCTCATTTTAATTGGGCATACCACATCCGCACACTAATATCAACGGAATCGACTAGAAACTGCGAGATATTCCACTAAAAACACGTTTAATGAATGTTTTATCATGAAGAAGCATCATTTTCTCAATTTCCATCATTTTTATTTGACGCGCAGTTATAAACACAAGCACGGAGCTGTTTACTGCATGGCGTCTGTCATCCTACTAGTCTATTACGCTCTACTGCGGCTGCGTGACGTTTGTGGTCTAACCTTGACAAGCACGAGACTCTCGTTTGTACGTCTCGAGACAGTCGAGCGCCAATAAAAACCGGTCATATGACAATCACTTGAGGCACTTCTCACCGGTTTCTCACAAGTCGTTTTTACGTGGAAAAAAAGAGAAATTCTTTTTTTAATTACTGATCTAAACGTTTGGGGGGTCGGCTTATATTTGGGACAATACGGTATATAGCATTGAGAATCTCATATTTTCTCTGTTCCATTTCTTTATAAAATTGAAAAGTACGGTAGGTAATCGAATTGAATCACACAAACACTCTTGTAATATTTATTATTTAGCCCACACTCATTTTTTTCCAGTTTCAAAACCAGGACAACCAACCTATTTTTTCAGTTATCTCAATTTTCATGAGCATACTGAAAAAAGCTAAAATATCTCTTTCCAACAGTAGGGCATATAAAAAGAAAAATTACTAATTGGTAATTACTAGAGACAGGATAGTAATGCAATTGCATGTTTTTAGATATAGCCAGGAGAACATGCAAAATCGATTATAAATCCTTTTCATGACTTGAGGGTTCGGAAAATATGACTTTGATACTGCATGTTTTGCTTATCAGTTATTTTGGCACTTTTTCTTTGATAGTGCTTATTTTGGCATATTATGCTGGCATGTTTTGCTTATTTTGGAGGTTTTCTGACACCAGATAATATTGAGCAGATTCTGTTAAGCCACTGCAAGGTAAAAAGTAGTACGCTGATGTAAAGTGATGTTTGACGTATTATGGTATTAACTAGTCAAACGCGAAATATGCGTTGTAAGATGAGCGAGATATCTGAATAAGGTATAAAAGTCCTTGAAGTAGTTCTACCCTTGCTACTTTATCGACTCTGGTATTCTACACACCTTGATATCTGAATAAGCTATAAAAGTCGTTAAAGTAGTTCTACTCTTGCCACTTCATTGACTCTGGTATTCTACACATCTTGACGCATATAAAAAATACTTCATTGTTGGTCAACTCTTGAATCTAGAAAGCAGTGAATCTCGACAACTTAATTCTGTCACAATTTTTATGATATATTTTATGAATATTATCAGTCATTTTATTTTTTTTCTTTGAAACGACTGATCAGAATTGCTTAAAAAATCGTAATAATGTGTAAAATCCATGTATACACATTTAGATAGAATTTCATTCCATTTGGAGAGATTTTATTTTTCAACATTTTCCGCCCAGCCAAATCTTATGGGGTTTTTAGAAACTTTGAGATGATGATTCTCAAAATCGGTCCGACCGATTCATCCCAAAAACTATACAGTTCTAAGTTGGATGAGTTTGCGTGTACAAAAAAAGTTTCATGTTGATCAGTCAACCCTTGCGACCTGTGGAGTGCTTACAAAAAAAAAAAAAAACACAGACAAAGCCCTATAAGAGTGGGATGGAGACTTCGCTACGCTCATCAATAAAACTTTGAATGTATTTTTAAAAAGTATCTGCATATTATTTTCCCCAACTTGCCAATTCCAAGTGCATTCTATAAGTTTGTAAGCCTTTCAATATTGATTATTATTTATTTCATTGTGCTATTTTGCAATTTGTATACCGCTAATAGTGCATATTTGGCGATTTGATACTGCTTATTTTGCTTATTTTGGCATTTTAATACATACTGCTTCTAGGGCTTATTTTAGCATGTAATAGGCCTACTGCTTATTCAAAGGTTTGATACTGCACTACTATCCTGTCTCCAGTAATTTCTGTAGTAATATTCAAGGTATATGGTCTGGTATGGTCTCGTATGGTGTTTGAACTTACCATACTACCGATGTCGAAAAATGTACCCATTAATCGTTCAAATATTTGTGCTTTCGGTACCGATTGAGACACACCTAGTAGTGATACAAGGAAATAACTTCGTTTACATAAGAACACAAAATTACCTTGACGTCCGCTCAGCTGTCGGAAACATTCACCTGAAATGCCAATATTGAGGTCTATAGGAGACCTGTCATCTGGTTTCAAATTTTATACTAGGTTGAGCAGCAATTGGTTGGTTCAAGGACAGTGCCCAGTAAATGTAACCATGTTGAAATGGTTGAGCACCATTAAGCACGGTTATCACAATTGCCTGTTCTGAGATGGCCAGCTAAAACAGATTGTCTACTCATGTATGTTTCACACGAATCGCGGTCCAACTTCGGTAAATGTCGATTACACGTAAAATGGAGTAAGGCTAACGGGAATAAGTCTGAGGGAAAATATAATCAAACTTTGATATGTTCAATATGCTATATTGAAGGTTGAAGATCGAAGTTACTAGCAGATGACAGACTTGACGTCACCTATTTACTACATTCCCATTGGTTGTCCGCCGCTAGTTGGCCATTAGAGTGGTGTTTCTATAAGCTCTTGCTATGCTCATCAACCGAACTTCAATCACCAGTAATTGAATTGGTGTCATGTTCACCTTGACCATTTCAAATCAGTTGGTCAAGTTAGTTGGCAATTGGGACATCTGGAGTTGTCCGTGTGTACCTTACTTTATAGACCGGCCGCAGCGCTCTCAATACATCTTGGCTGGGAAATTATAATTTCTCAAAGTTCTTCTGTTTGAAGGCAAATGATAGATTTACTTTGTTCAAGCTAAACGCATTTATATTTCAGGTGCGTTTGTTTGAGTGGACTGCCGAAAAGGAGCTGCGGCTGGAGTGCAGTCACTTCAACAACATCATTGCGCTATATCTGAAGACCAAAGGAGACTTTATCCTTGTGGGCGACTTGATGAGATCGATGACCTTGCTTCAGTACAAGACCATGGAGGGAAGCTTTGAGGAGATGGCAAGAGACTTTAATCCCAACTGGATGACGGCTGTGGAAATACTCGACGACGATACGTTTTTGGGGGCGGAGAATTCAGCCAATTTATTTGTCTGTCAGAAGGACAGGTGAGCTCCTGTTTTTCTCCTCTGTCCCTGTTTTCGTGTTGAATTTGAGATTTTGTTCAAAATACCGTAATGACTCGAATGTATCTAGTTTTGGGTTAGTTAACGTTTAAGTGTGGATTGATTTAGTGAAATGTCCATTTTTTGGTGATATGTTCGGAACAGTATAAGTTGGGTCACTTGAGATACACAGATCTCTTTAATACATTCGAGGTGGCATATATGTAAGGTCTATAGTAAGCCCCCATTGATTTGAATTCCAAGGGACCCCCAAAATTGAAATCAGAATAATTTGAATAATAAGCATGTTATAAATGTTTTGTTTTGTATAGTTTAGTTGGTAGGCCTACATGTGTTTTGCTCTCCTCCTCGTGCCCCTCTACCATACCACATAAATTTACTCCTCAATTGCCGACAGCCCATGTGTAATCGGTCAAAATCATAATAGTTCTGAATAGTTTCATGAATTACCTATTCTAATTCAAACTTTGAACCTATTTCAAACTTCCTCAGAAAACAATATCGAGAATAAACTGTGTCAAGATTTCAACTGAACCTTGATACAATATTTTCGGAAAAATAAAATAATTTTCTGCCGCTAGAGGGGAAATACGGTAACTCCACAATAGACGCATACAGTCTTGGAAACCTCTATCCATCGTTTTTCAAGGGACCAGGAAAACAAAACCATCTATCCAGAAAAACCATCCATCCAGGAAAATTTAGCAAATTGATTATATGGGAGTGGGGTTAGAAAAAATGAATGATACAATCACGAAAACAATGGATTCAGTAACGATGCAAAGAGGTTTTACTGTATTGCTTATCTTAGATCTTGTTGGCTCTATGATCTGAAAGTGTTGTCCGTCTCCTAGTGCCGCCACTACCGATGAGGAGCGCCAGCAGATGCAGGAAGTGAGCCAATTCCACCTTGGTGACATGGTGAACGTTTTCCGTCACGGCTCGCTCGTTATGCAGCATGCGGGAGAAACCGCAACGCCGACGCAAGGCTGCGTGTTGTTTGGGACGGTCAGTGGAGCCATAGGTGAGCTGCTTGTTTTGACATTATTAAATCTATGAAGACTAGTCGTACATTTTAGTCCACATGTTGTTGAACATGTTGTCAACGTGTTACACGGTGCTGAACTCTCACGCCGTAACTTTTGAATATCAATTTGAGTTTTTGTTTCATTTTACTACCAACAAAATGAGCTAGGCTACGTCAATACATAATACCATCAATAATATCATCACATTCTGAAGTTAGCACGTGATTGACTATCATAATAATGGAGTTCATTCTCAATGCAATTATGCTCTTAAATGATCATTGTAGGCCCAATAATATCCACTGAAAGAAAGTATGACTTCGAAGGGTTGAAGGGAAAGCTGACACTATACTAATTTTCTTAATTGGTCAACCTACACATATCCTGAAAAGGCCGCGATTTGTTTGCAGTAAAAATACGCCTATGTAGGTGTAGGCCCTATGTGTATCTGATGTATATTTTGTTGGCCTAGACAACATTTTTTGTGTACTACTTTATCGAGTCTACAGTAATTCTATATTCTGTTTATTAATGGATATTGAAATTTTAAACAGGCATCTAGTAATTTTCTTGAATGGACAGAACAATAGGCCCTAGTTGATGGTTATTGACACTTGAAAATTTAGTTGTAACTAGGGCTGTTCAAGTCTCAAAATTTCCGAGCGAGTTCGAGTCTCGAAATACTTTCGGGTCTCGAACTATTTCAAGCGAGAGTGGAAGGATGAACGTGTCATCTTTTTATCATTCAACAGATTGGTATTAAATATACAGTGTCTGAAACTTGTGAAAGAGTTTTGTTTCTTTATTTCTCCCTTTGATTTTGAATATGCACTTGCTGAATAATTACAACGCACATCAACGTCTCATACTGTCAGTGGCACTGTACTGACTCCGTGTGAGTGAGTTCTGCTGAGTCGTAGTTACCACCAGACACGCATCTATCTCTCTTCCTCAGTTCCTCCTCGTTAAAAGAACGGGTTTTATAGCAGGAATTCGAATAAACCATAAAATGATGAATTCAATAATATCAATAGACCATAAGATAATGAGAAGTTTGAAATGTTATCTTTTCCCATCCCCACCAATAATGTAACAACTAAATATTTGAACTTTTTGTTCACCTGGTGAAGGCAGGAAGGCCTTTTGTGTCTTATTCAATGAAATATTGTGTCTATTCTCTTCTCTAATGTGTTTCAAATTTTAATTACAATTTTAAAGAAATATTTTGTTACATTGTAGTTCAATTTTTTGGGTTCTTCATTTCATTCAATTGAATTTCTAAACTTACTGCATTTCTAATCGCTGACTAGAAATACTGCTTTGACTCCCAAGTCATTGTGACCACTAACTCATTGAGACCCATTTGCAACTCTGATCGAGTAAAATTGATTCGGCATGGCTGTGTGATCTTTCAGGGCTAGTCACACAGATTCACACGGACTTCTACGAGTTCCTCCACGAAGTAGAAGAGAAACTGAAGCACGTAATCAAGTCGGTCGGTAAGATCGATCACAGTTTCTGGCGAAGTTTCAACATGGATAACAAGTCTGAACCGAGCCAGGGTTTCATCGACGGTGACCTGCTCGAGAGCTTTCTCGATCTAACGCAGGACAAGATGAAGGAAGTCTCAACAGGCTTGCAGGTGATTGTCATAAGAGAGCTCTTTCTGTCACTCATTTGTCATCCCGGTCTTTTAATTTGCATCTGTTGATTAACCTGAGTCGAATTGATGTCATTTCCATACACTTCGTATATTTCGTATATTTTTTTTGTAAAAAGGCTACAGGCTCTGCTAGACGTGTAAGCTTTCATGCCATGAACTCTCAGATTGTAGTTTTCAAAGTGTCAACCCATTTTACCCTAACTGATATTTTTTAATTTTGTTTCTATAGAGAAACAAACTGGATTTAAGCCAAAAATAGGAACTTTACAAAATATACATACTGAATTCAACACATGGTTGAATATGCAACCAGTCTTGAATACCTGCCCACTCTTTTAAGAATACAACCTGGAATCTCTCCTACTCCAGAACCCCTGCTATGAATGCTATTTACACTATATTATGCTATTTTACACTTTTTGGGGGTGGTAAGATCGTCCTTGTAGTGCCCAGTGGAACCAATCCTTTCTTTCATCCAAACAAATGAACAATGATTTTGTATCAAGTTTCAATGTTATTAAAAAGAAGAAAAAACTTTGAGCTGTAGAAATGTCCCTTCATATTTTATAACCCACCTCATTAGAAGGGTTATGATTTTGCGCTAAACAACAATGGGAATACACAATGACCATTACTTATTGCCGCAATACGGAGTTCTTTTAGCAAACATTAAACATCATACAAACAAAGTCTCTTGGAGTTTGCCAGGCCAGCATAATTTTCATAGTGGTTTCCTGGGTAAAGCTGGAACCAAAGCAGCATTTTTAATACATAGCTGTAGAATGAAATTCAATATTTAAATGTTCACACTTGCAATCGCAAATGACCTCGCTGCCGATGCGCCTTGAACCCTAATGTTCATAAATTGTTAAATGTTCTTGCTTATTACAGGTGGACAATGGAAGTGGTATGAAACAAGACGCAACAGTTGATGATTTAGTGAAAATTGTTGAAGATCTTACGAGAATACATTGAACAGTTGATCGATCGAAAGTGATACAATAACAGTACTGTAACAAGTTTTAACGATGATAATTTGCTGGAGCTTACAACTAGACCTACATTAGGTATGGTACCTTAAGGAATACTTGAGCAACGAAGTTGAGTTCATTTGTCTTTCATAGTGTTGAATTGATTCTTTCCCACTTCTCAAAGTTGCATACTGACTCTCGTCAGTATAACCAGTTATCATACTTAACTATACCTGGATGATCTATTTGATTGTACTATATTCAACACTAAACATTCAAGTTGTGGTATCCCTGTTAATTGGATTATTAGTGCAACGAACAATTCATCTGCAATACACAATATTTGTTTCTTTGTACAAATTATCCGTACTTGCGTTTTTCTTGAAACCTTGTTCAGCCCAACTACCTTTTTCCTTCCGTGATAACATCAAAGTAAATTTACCTGGATATGCGTAATATATTCATCAAGTAAACCTACTGTAGGTCTAGAGAAAATTTCACTCTTTAGAGAAAACTTGGAAGTAGGCCTACTGTACCTGATTGTGTGTAGTACAGCATTATGTTTTCAATCAAACAAGAACTAATATTATTACAACCATTTCATTGGCACCACAGGCATTATAACTTTACATTACCTGCTACTACTAACAAAAATGATCAACCACTACAGTACAAGCAAAGGTTGAGGTTAAGATCCTATGAGATACTTAACATTATGAATTTACAGGCTCTGCTAGACGTGTAAGCTTTCATGCATACCATGAACTCTCACAATTGTAGTTTTCAAAGTGTCAACCCAATTTACCCTAACTCATATTTTTTCATTTTGTTTCTATAGAGAAATAAACTGGATTTAAGCCAAAAATAGGATGTTTATAAAATACACAATATGTACTGAATTCGACACATGTTTGAATATGCGACCCGTCTTGAATACCTGCCCACTCTTAACTACGGTAAAATAAATTCAAAATTCAAAACAACAAACCAAATTTCTTTCAAGTTCATAGAAACATACATCAGAACAATAATAATCTGTCAAAATTTAATTTCAATCGGATAAAATTGAAATTCTCAGCTTATTTGCTATTCTTACAGGAATTTACCTAACTTCCAAACTTTTTCAGAAAAAAGCGTGGGACCATTTTGTTCAAAAACTATGAAAACCTATTCTGGAATGGTAACATATAACAATTTCCAGTAAAAGATTCAAGTCAAGATTAGTTACTTTGTCTATGTGATCTGTATGTCGCGCTCGAAATAAGAGCTCAATCCCCAATTTTTTGTAAGTATAAAATGAAACAGAATTCTTCGCTATGCTCATCTAATTACATACCGTACATAACATAATTAGTTACATATATTACATGTGATATGGGAGGGTGTACTAAACGTTTTTAATTAGGAAAACGAAGCATACGCATTGTAAGATGAACAAGATGTTTGTATGAAATGTAATTGAAAACTAGATAAACTTCGATTTTGAAGCTATCAACTGGCTTCATTATGTCGCTCCAACTGATTGTAGGCCTACTTGTTGAAGATTGTTACGCATCTCCAATTGCTCCAACATCTTCAAGCACCATTATTGTGTTTGAATTCTCAGTAAATTTACATCTTTTGTAGAAATTCTTCTTCCAATTTTTCCCTCTGGATTATTCTTAGGCCTATTTCAAAATTTTGAATTGGTTTGCCAGTAATGGTACAAGCTATTGTGCCCCAAAATTCTACAGTATCCTGTCGGATAATGACAAATGTGCTTCAAGTTTCATCAAAATATATGTTCTTGCTTGACCTGTGAAGCACAAACAAAAATAAACAAATAAAAAAACACTTGCATCTTTTTGAGTAGGCCTACGGTACAATTGAGTATTGCTTAAACACATCCAAAAATATTTTGGGGACAAAATGTACGTATATGCTTGAAAGTACAAAAATAAATTCCTGTAGAATATATTACAAAAATTAGTGAAATTCTGTGAAGAATATTTCATATCCCAATTGTAGACCATATTGATTGGTAAACCATAATATACCATTAATGCTCATTCATTTGACTTTCTCAAGTGGAAGTGTTCCTTGTAACCACTTCATAACTTGATCAACTCCCTCGCCCGATATTGCACTCGTTTCTACAATGGTAATCTCTTGCGGTACTTCTTTACGAAGACGAGCAAGCTGCAACATTAACAGAGCTTCGTTCCTCATTTGCCGGTACGAGGCATCCATCTTCGATAAGACCAGGAGAATCTGCAGATGAGAAAGCCATTGTAGGCCTATCAGTAAGTAGGCCTACTCATTATAAATGAGAAACCAAATAGGCCTATCACTTTTCAAAAATTATATGCTGGTATGAGGTTTGCCTTACTTTCAATTCTGGTTACCAGCACAAAATTTGGTACAGAAACCTCTATACTTAATGGTACAGGTACATAGCTAGAAAATACTTATACAATTCCAAATCAACCAGGGCGCAAGCCCCGAAAACTACTCCTAAACGAGGTTTGCCCCCCGGTCGATTTTGAATTGTCATAGTGGTTATCTAGCCCTGTACCAAATTAACCAGAAATGTAATATTTTTACCCTTACTGACTGCACTAGGCCTAGATGTAGAATGGCTAGCTAACAAAATGAACGCTGTCTATGCAGTCAAAGGCCGAGACAACCAATACAATTAATAGTAACGATAGGTCATTGATTACCTAAAAATTTGAAGATTTTAGGCCTATATAATGGGCCTAGCAGAATATTGAACACAGTTTATTAATACCTTTGTTTTCTGAAGTCTTGGTTCTCCCAAGATGGTGTACAATAAAACCCCTGCAGCAGCAATTTGACAAAGATTACTTGCATCAACTACATAAATAATTTTATTGGTGTCATTGTAATAATTCTTCCAAATAGGTGCCATTGCCCCCCCAAGTTCCCGTATGGTAATTTCTTTTTGATTTTGAAATATGATTGATGTGAGATTGGTTCCCACTGTGGGAACAGTGTTCGAAGTTACATCAACAGTTTTCTTATTTTGCAACTTTTTTAATAAAAGAGTTTTTCCTGAACCTGTAGGTCCTAAACACAAACACGTCATAGATAATTTTTAAAAGACAAATATTATATTATTATGTCTCGGCCTAACCTTCGGTTGATAACCTTTCCTGCATACGACAAATGATTAAATAAGTGCAAGTACGAGTGGCGAAAGTCGATGGTGGTGCTATGTGTGCCTCAAAAAAGCTTAATAATCGTGTGCGCTAGCCTGCAGCTAGGCCTATGCATTTTGTTGATCAAAGTGACAAACAGTTACCATGGCAACACTTCGTTTGCCAATCGTGGTTCACCCACTGCCTTCTACAGTGCCTTTGTCGTAGTCAAGACTCGAACACAAATTTACCATCGATTGAATGTGTCAACGGTTCAAAAGTTACATATTCAGAGTTTCAAACAATGCATTTTTGTTTACAAGTTCACGACCAAGTTACAAACCTCGATTGTTGAACTTTCTATCCTTGAATGATTCACCAATGGCAATCACCACGACCACTAGTCACAACCCGCACTTCGTTGGACGTTTAAAAGGCGCGCGCATCATATCAAAGATCTCACTTTCTGAGCCTACCCCGTGAGAACTTCAAAGTTGCGCCAAACGGTGAATGGCTACAGAACGAGCGGAGACGCGTAACGTGCTTTATAACGTTTATTTGAATTTTTGAAGTAGGTCTATGCTGGAAGCATCTAGTGAAGTGTCTTGAATCTCTGTTTTGTTCTACTACTAGATCGCTCTTGATGTTGAGTGGAACTGGAATAGTTAGCCTAGTTCTACTTGAGTAAGTTGAGATAATTTCCGCTTGTAGCCTACGTGTAAACGTGAAAATTATCAATAAGCCTAGGCTAGCTTTATGAGTAGGCCTATATAGTGGCTTAGGCTATGCCTAGGGCTCTTAAAATCGAAATTGTGCATCCAACCATGATGCAACCTAGAATGTGTTTCGACTGCTCAAGTTACCGACGGGCATCTCCCCTCTGACCGACCAACGAGTATCGAGGATCTATTTGGAATAAACCGTAGAACATTTGGTAGTCCTAGGCCATTGAACCTTACAAAGTCGATGCCTAGGCCCATGTGACTTGAGCCATAGATCAAGCCAAGTTGCCCCATCTAAAGGACCTAGAGCCTACCATCTAAAACTTGCCAAGGGCCTAGGCCACAACTTATAGTTGTGCCTAGGCCTAGCCTAGAGTTTTTATGAGTTTTAGCTTCAATCATCTCGGTTAACAATTGATACGTAACTGCTTAAAACTTGTAATAGTCTAGGGTGCGTTAATTTGCTGTCTCCTCAGCCGTACAATACGTTGAATGGATCTGAATGGTTTGTCTTGTAGGCCTACACACCATTTCGGGGCCATTAGGCCTACATTACGAATTGAGTTCAGTTATTTATTTATTCACAGTTTGTAAAATCAATTGCATGTGGTAAAGTTCTTATTACTCATAGGCCTAGTATAAATTGATTTATAAAAAATCTTTTTTTCAAACTTCACCCTCAGTGATGTTATAGATTTGGAAAGCAGTCCGTGTTTCAGGTCCTTCCTTCCATTCCATTCTCTACTGGTCCTACCGAGACGCGTGGCCAAGTGGTAACACACTGAACCGTCATTCGGGAGACCAGGGTTCGATTCCCGCCATGGTCGACCATCCTGAAAGGGGTTTTCGTGATTTCCCTGGCTGTCGTTCAGGTTGATACTGGGAACAACAGGCCACGACCGACTCCTTCCACCATCCAAAACACCTAATAAAATAACCTTTCATCTCATCATCCACCGACGCCAATCGTAGCCATCAGTATAGTGCGTCGTTAAAACCCAATTAAAAAATATATATCTAGGGGGCTAGGCCTACCGGTCCTGTTCAGGAATGAGAATTTTCCAACTTTTTTTGCAGCTTTGAGCTTGATTTTGAATTTATGGTCGGCTACACTATAAACTCAATGGCTCTGCCTAGATAATCTGGTTTGTCCAGTCTCCTATTTCTTCCCATCCCCTTTTTCCAGTGATAGTTCTGTACCCCAATATCAACGGTAGCAGAGTTGGGTAGACACGTTTCGAAAAGAATGCATTCTTTTTTCGGGAACTTTTGAAGGACTTGGTTCCTTTTTATAACAAGGAACTTTGTCAGGAACTTCGTTACTATTTCTTAGGAACTTGGGAACGAATTCGCGTTCCTCTAAAAGTTCTTTTCGACATCACTGTACTGTTCTTGTTGGTCATTTTTACATTACACGTGATTGTTATCATTTGCTATTTCCGGTTAATTAGTTGTCAAAAAACCAAGTTGTGAGTCGAACTACCTATCCTCAGGTACGCTCTATGCTTTCGACGATTAACCAGTCCTACTAATGCTCGGTTGTCCCGTCGAGTCGACCCAATATACAACACCGAATTGAAAGTAAGTGCTGAGAATATTTGCACAGGTGAAGGAGGGCCCATTTTGAGAGACAGGAGAGGTAGACTTCCCGATAAGAATTTTGAGGCTTGAGGATTGGACTATGAAAGTTGAAACTGTATTATAAATAGGACCTGGGATATTTGTATATATATATATATATCTATATATATATATATATATAGATATATATATATATATATCTTACCTATGCATACACTATAATATACTGGAAGCATCATCCTAACCATTTTCTTTGAAGAATCGTAGAAAAATATGTGTTGATTAATTCAATGAACAATATTAAAATTTACAATTTGACGGTTTTTAATTTTATTCGTCTAAATACCAAGAAAATCCCGAGAATTTCCTCATCAAGAACTTTTGGAGGAACTTTTACATATTTTGGGAACTTGAAAGTTCCTTTTTTATCTGAGGAACTAGGAACTTCCTTTTATATGCAAGGAACTGAACTTTTACTCAGTTTCTTTAGGGGACGTCCATAAATTACGTCACAGCTTAGGGGGGGAGGGGGGTTGTCAAGATTTTTGACAAGGTGTTACAAAGGGCGGGGGGGAAGGCAACTGTGTGATGTACCATTTTTTGTTCTATGTATTTGGTGCCATTCTTATAGATTCTTATATTTATACCCACCCTACAAACAGCAGACCCATTTCAAATAATTATCAAGTTTGACTACTCAAAAAGCAAACATAAAGAAATGAATATTTTGATTCAATTACTCTATTGTACCTTTGCCGCCTATTAATTTAATTTTTTTTTGTCAGAAGGGAGGTATGAGAATTTGTGACGTATTTAAAGGAGGGAGGATAACAGGTTTTGTGACCAACTGTGACATGGGAGGGAGGGGGGATTCAAAGTGGCCTAAAAAAGTGTGACGTCCCCTTATTTGGGGAACTTACCCAACTCTGAATGGTAGGCCCTACAGTTTACAGTTTCTACTGTCTTCCTTCTATATTTCAGACTTGCCCATTCCAGCTTGCTTATATTCTCACTTGGGCCTACCGCTTCATATAGGCCTAGACTCTTTTTGGATCCTTCAAGTCATAAACTTCACTCTTGACCGTATTCCATCTCCATCTTTACATTTTATTGACAGTCAAATGTAGTGATGTAGGCCCAAATTTTCATGAACATTTTTTTCATTGAATATTTTCAAAAGCTTCAAAATTTTCAAATTTTTTCGAAAATTACTTCTTATGACATATAAGTTATCACAGAAGAAACTGGAGTTTGAATTCATTCTTATAGTGGTACTAAAATTTGTTGAACCACCACATTGAAGGTGCATAATTGAGGGTGCACCACCCATTTGCCCTCTTTGTGGGTAATTGTGTTGTATGTTATTGTAGGCCTAACATGTTTTAAAAATACATCTCCATTTATATTTTAAATCAATTTTGATTTAATAGATGGTTTAAATATCTACTGGTTTAAATATCTACTGTGGAGTAATTTCACTGAAAGTAATTCCTGTTGCTACACACAATCAAGGCTTTTGGCACTGTTGCCAAAGTGAAATCTCAGTTTCTTGCGAATGTATACGTATCAATTTTTAACAAATTATTTTAAAATTACCCCTGTATAACCTAGCTGTTAGTAGGGTCATTAAGCAGCATTAGGATAAGAATTTTTTAAATTGAAAACAAATTCAACCTTATAACTGAAACAAACAAAAGCAGGAAAACATCATACCGGTAAATTATATTTACATAAAAACGTTCTAGTCGGATCATAGGGCCTATGCCACTTTTATTGAATTGTCATTTACTCAAATTTGGGCCCAGGTACCGTAGCTACACCCTAATCCTCCATCTTACCGTAGTTTATAATTTTAGCTCAATCCATTTAGGACTTCACAAGCTTTCAAAGTTTGATGTGCAGACTAAAATGGGCGAAGACATCAAACTATTATTTATGCAAAACTTTTTCATTTTTTACAGTGTGAAATAGCTAGGCACCATGCGTCCCACATTGAGAACTAAGCACAGAAGAGCTGTTGCAGCCAAGAAGAGTTCTGACGAGGTTGTTGGGAAGGTTTCTGCAAAAGCGTCTATAACCGTTGAAAACGATGAGAAAACAATACGGCCGGTACTGGGAGATAAAACCAATAATGTGATTTCTCCTAGTGCAGAGAAGATCATGTCTCTTAGAAAGCGGGACAAGAAAGTGTATCGTGCAGCCGACCCGACAGGTAGTTGCTCGTCACCAACACCATTCATTACGCCCTTCAAACATGGCGTTGTTCGGTCATCAAGGCCAACCGCTTCAAACAAAACATTTTGCTCAACTCGGAAGATTAGTAACTCCAATGCTAGTTCTTTGAGTGATTGTTTTGTGTCACTAGAGGATGATGCTGAGCAGGCAAGCTCACAAGGTTCGAGTGCTACCGCTAAGAAAACTTGTGTTTACAAAACTGAAGAACCCAATTTGATGGAAGACATGTTGCCTGAAGAGAAACTGAAATTATATGAGTTTGAAGTGGACGAGAATGAGCCAAAACAAGTCAAGAATAAGAGGAAGCGTAAACCTAGACCTCGTAAGCGGAAAATTGTAGTTTCGGAGACATGTGATGAAGACAATGTTTTCGTGAAGTCTGCTGTTAAACGATTATGTGATCTAACTACCTCATCAACTACTAAAGAACAAAGCATCTCTTCTATTCCCAGCATATGTGTACAGCCTGAAATCAAATCCAATAAGGGCAAAGAAAACTGCCGTGCCCCTAAAAGCACAGACATTAATTGCACGGAAGAAAGCATGCTCTCTCCAATTCTTATCTCTGAGAACTCAAGAGTTTGTCCAATCTCTGCAACATTGAAAATTTCATTGGATAATAATCCTGCATCATCTTCCACACCTCAAACGCCTCTACCTACACGTCGCAGAATGGCTTTAACTCCTAGATTTTTGCGTAACATAGCCTCGTCCCCATCTAATAACACTCGTATGTACAACAGAGTGATGCCATCCATTTTTGTCAGACCAACTATGGATATTGAGCATAACTTCAGCCTGGAGTTGCCTGAGATTGACTCGAGTTTTGCAATCGATCCAAACGTGCCAGATGGTGACGGTAAAATATCAAGAACACCACGAAATGATGAAGAGAATCCACCGACATCTGCTGTCCAACATTTGCGCCAGTCTAAGATTCATAGTTTCTTCGATCCAAATGAAAAAGTCTGTGATGGATCTGTTGAAAAAATAAAATCTGATGTGAATGGTAGTGGTGTATGCGATGAAATGCCGAGCTGTGCTAAATCATTACCGAAGGAATCGGACTGTTCAGTCAACAGCTATGTAACTGTCCGGAGAAGATTCATCGAGAGCCTCCTGCCAAGAGTTAGCCTAGATCCACGAGAGCCTGACTCTGAATTTGAAAAATCTTTGACTATAGATAATTGTTTTGGTTTTGATGATGGTGATACTGCGGATGAGGCTCATTCTTCTCCAACTCCTGTTCGAGAACAGCTGAAATTGAAATCTGCTTCTGGAGCCAGTTCCACACCCAGTGAGCGACCTGTCACTGGCAACCGTAGTGGGCCCGTGAGGTTTAGTCCCAGACAACTGAAGAAGGTGCTGGCCCCACTTGTAGCAAAGAAACCTGTGGTTCCTAAACTTTCCAAACCTCTTTCTGCAATGCCCTATACAGATGATCATCTCCCGGTTACTGTAAGTTGTCCAATCACTGATTCCAATTCCTGTAGCTATAGTAACAAGACTCCACAAAGTCCGTCCGTCCTTTTTACTGATTCAAAGATTCTGACGCCCGTTTCTTTTGCTGAAGATGGATTGTCTTCATCTTTTATTAAGGTAAATTACCGGTATAGTTTTATCCTCATTTTTTAGGATCAGGAAAATCATTTACCGTATCATCTGATTTTAATTCGTTGTTGATTTGTTTTAAAAGTTTCAGTACGGTAAGTTATTTTTCTGTAGGCCAAAGCCTACTAGTATCTATCCACTCTTAGGGTCAACCTGATAGGAGTAGTACCAACTGTACCATATCACTTGCATTGTTCAATACAATGTGTTGTTGGATGAGTAACAAGTTTGTAGGCCTATGAAATTTAGCAATTTAGGGTATAAATATTTGTCTACTCACGAGTCATGTGTTCACGGTAAAATTAAATGTTTCCTAGCACTTATCTAACAGTACGCAGGGTGTCCATCCATCTCAATAAGCAGGTATTATCCTTGTTCTGAGGCGACCTGCATCGGTTTTGAAAATGTCGTTAAGAGTGGATAGGCGTAGGTTTAGCAGAATGTCAGTTTTTTTACATGCCTTGACTTTTTAACGGTATGAGCTCAGCATTCTAATACCGGTAATGCAGAAATGCAGACATTGTCGATAGGCTCACCTTCAAGGTGGTATGAGTTATTACTATTTAACTCGCATAAATGTCTTACCTGGGCCTATACAGCCGAAAAAAAGCTTTACACACTTGACAATTATGCGATTCAAGTTGAATAGTTTTTACTTCAAATGAGTCATTCCATAACAAATCAACCCATGAATTTTTGATGACCATCTCTGATTTTGATGACATTTGGGCACACTTAGTGACATCATTGCTTGTAATAATTACCGTACATATTATTTCAAATATTTCCAATCGTTAGTTTTCGAGATATGGTGCTACAAGTAGATAGGCCCTAATTGTGCAAAATTTCATCAAAATCAAAGGTGGTTACCAAAAAAAAAATATTTAAACTTCCAAGGGTGATTTGTTATGGTACTGTCTTGAAGGTACCATATTAAGAATACTGTATCTGTTTCCCCCATTTTAGAAGTTTTCAAATTTGATATCAATGCTCATTGAACCTCTCAAATATTATGGACAAAAAACTGGTATTGGTACGCTAAATCGACTACCATGCACTCTATCAGCAATACTAAAATGAAGCCCCACCTCATCTTACTTGGAGATCTGTACTCTGTATGAGTTCTACACCTGGTATATTGGAATTAAAACTAATTTAAAGAAAGAATGAATCTAGGTTTAACAATAGTGGTGATGCCAGCAAGTCCGATAGTATGCTTTATTTGAATATTGCATCATGGTACATTACTCTACTTCTTAAATTATATTGCGTAAGATCTGCCAAAAACTTCCATTCCATTTGGTGACCAACATGTTGGGGCCTACGCCTTTAACTTTCTACTCCGTAGCCACCCTTCTGACTCAGTCAAGGCTCTGTATTAAAAACTGAAGTCAAGTCTGGTGTTGCTTTGAGTCTTGCATGAAGTACGGATTTTTGTAAATTCATTATGGCCTACTCTAGAATTATTTCTATTCTTCATTATCTATTACCTGCTCATTGTACCTTCATGTAACTTTCTTAGCTCTTGGTAAGATCATTCATTGAATAATATAATTTGTTTGCTGAGTTCATTAGTCATTCATACGTACTTATTCTGTTGACAATCTGTTCACATTTTCGCCACATGTTTTTCATGTGAAATACAAGGAAATGATTTTCTACAAGAAAGATGTTTGTGGATACTACCGGTGGTACATAGTACCTGTATTTATAAAGTATGTACAGCTCATATGCTCATATTATGCTGTTGAGAGTCTACTTTACATCTCACAATCCATGAGTAAAACCCGCAGGGAACGAACAAAACAGGACAAAAACGTCAATACAGGCTTTTAGCTCCCAACACATGGGGGGTAAACGGTAGGACCAATCAGTCTATTTCTCTTTGCAATGAAACAACAATTAGTATATCTGCGCCTCTACATTCACTAAAAAACATATTTTTCTATTTAATTACTCTAAAAAAATCGTGAAAACAATGAAAAACAGGTAGAAACATGTTGATTTTTGACAATTATTTTGAAAGGGTTGACAACATACCACGAACCAAAGCTCTTCGTACGAGCACGTATTGAATACTAGTGATCATCTAACCGAAAACTGTAAGTCAATACGATGATTGGTTTTCCGTTGCTAACTTGGGCCCCGAACGTCTGCAATCAAGCCGATCTAGGCAAGATGTAAGAGGCCTCTTAACCACAAACGTTTGACATTGACCACCATCATTAGCGTACCGCATTGTAATTATTCCTACTTTTGTGAATCGGCTACCATACAGCTTTACTTGGCACACATCTAGCACCATTGAAATAACAATGAGTTGTTGACTTTTCATTTGGCTTATATTTTAATTTTGTTGAATGCTTTGTGTTGTGTATGTATAGGCATATGTAATAATGTTAAGGAATACTCAGTGTATATTGTGGCATGATTTATTTTTGTGTACAAGGCAACATACGTTTCAAAATTATGTTTTATAAAACTACACTACTTCAAATAGTCTGAAGAAGTGCCCAGCACAGGCTCTTAATTTCACAAGCCTGATAGACTTGATCAGATTAGGTCTAACTTGGCTGATAATTAAGTTTAAATGTTGGGTTTTCAAAATGTGTAGTATAGTTGCAGTCACAGTCACATAAAGTGGTTGATCAAGCTACATTAAAATGCATGCTGAAGAAAGTATCCTACTGATATTATTCGCATTGAAACTAGAAGAGAATGTCCATATGCACTCAATGCATAGTCTGTGAAAACATAAGGGGTTGAATGTGTGCAGTTTTTTATTTAAATTTGATTTTTAATTACGGATGAATTATTTTTTTGTGGCCAGAAGTGTAGGCCTATCTAACCAAACTATTTTGTTCTCAGCCTGCGCGCAGATCTTACCAGCGTCCGGCCCGATTGAAGCGGAGTTATTACAGTGATGACGAAGACAAAGTTTCTGTTGATGAGCACGACCAAATTGTAGCTAAGAAGAAGTCCAAGAAAAAGCCCAGGGAATATAAGAAGAAAGAGGTACTTATTACCTCTTATTACAGTTATTATTTTTTATACAAACCATACATGCCTATTTAAGAGCACATTGTTTGAAGAAAACCAGTGATGTAGGGCCTGTTCCGCTTGAATCTTGAGCTCTTGCACATTTCTTCCATAAACAAGAGCGTTAGTGTCGTCCGTGAAGGTAATATAGGTGGTTCCCCTCGTATAAGTAGATAGCTCATTGACATGAATGACATAAGTGAGAAATGTAAATTTTCTAGTCCAATGAGATCCTAGAATGAACTTTTAATCTATGAGTCCATTTTCATTGATAGTATAATTCTGTTGGTATACCGCTTACCTAGTATACTATATGTGCAGTATACCGTTATTGCAGTATTTTCTTCAAAACGACTAGAACGATCTATGTGAATATTTGTAATGTTGTGTGTCTTTCTTGTGAAATTTACATTCAGTAAAAAAATTGGTAAGAAAATGGTGAAAATTTCCCCATATTTCTGTCTATTTTGAGCTTATGGTGTTACTTATAATTTAATAGTAATGGTTTTTCTCAAAAGTGACGATTTGACCCCACAACTGTAGGTATTCACAAAATGTTTCATAGCGCGTCTGAACTGAGTAGTGCTTCCAAAATGAAAACTGCAACACTGACAAGGTCTTTGCTAACGAGCTAATCTGAAAATATGTGCTTGTGAACACTGAAGTATTTTGATGCATATATTTTTGTTCTAGATGAAAGAGGTGGCTGACTGGGTATCAAGCATGAATGCACAGTTTGAAGAAATTGAAGATATGGAGCTATGCGTGGAGTGAATTGAAAGATACTGAAATTAAGTCCTACCCTATTTCACGTCATGTCTAGTTTTACTTGTATACTTTTGTATAGTTATACTTTTTGTATTGCGACCTAGAAAGAAGAAGGTTGTCTTTCAACATAACAAACTCAAATATCACTGTTATATTTGTATATCTGAGGTATAATATATCAGAATGAGGTTTCCTATAAGAAACGCAACTGCAGCTTTCAAACGAGTTAATTTCTTGACGTTGCAGCAAGATTGTAAAATTATCGGAATTTTGATAATTGTTCAGTTTGTAGACAACCTTTTGCGAATAGAGGTACTACACATGATACTCTATACATATTCCCACTGGTGGCGACTAAAACTTACTGACATTTACATGTAGGCCTACTCTTTGGATATTTATTTTTTTCTATTGAATATTCATGAACCTCGTATCATGCTTGATCTACACACAGACCTATATTCAGTATTTACTTGACATTTCTGCGAACCACTCGGGGGGTAAGAATTAACGCGTAAAATAAAATCAGCTTGTGGTGTTTATTTTGTCTGTTCAGCTCTACTATTACAATTACACCAATGCAGGTATCACTTCGATCACTGTCCACTTATATCACTTACATTTATTTAATTCAATACTATTTGGTATTAGAATTGGAATACAAAGCCTTATGCTTGGTGATGGGACGTTGATAAATGTTCAATGAAAATTTCTATTTCATTAAAAAAAATTGTGAATCTAATGGAATTGAATGAATTCATATGCGTAATTCATTCGATTGATTTTTGTTCAATGATTTTGAAAAATAATCACTGGATATCTTTCAATTTGAACATTGAACATTTTCAACATCTCTACTCATTTACTTTTCAATTAGGTCATTTTCAATTGACATTTCAAATTGTACAGTAGGTACAAAAAAGTACTGACCCCACCTACAGGTGATTGCCGAGAAGTCAATACATTTAGTGAGGATCTATCAATGCATGTTCAGAAACTTCAAAAAGCCAGTTATTATTTTATGTGGGCTCAACTTATTTAGGGCCTTGACAATTTTGTAAGCAAATGCACTGTTATACCAGTAGGCGATCAACCAGGGACTGAAACCTTTATACATGTATAAAGGTCACGGTTACGTTTATAAACTGAATTTTATAAAGGTCCCGGTTGCTGTTCCGGCTATGAACTCATTTTATAAAGGTTACGGTTATAAACTGAATTTTATAAAGGTCCTGGTTGCAGTTAGGGTTATGAACCAAATTTGATGAAGGTTATGGTTACGGTTATGAAGCAAATTTTGATAAATGTCCCAGTTATGGTTACGGTCATGAAGCAAATTTTATAAAGGTCCCCGTTATGAGCTTGATATTTGAGCTCATATTCAATATTTTTCAACAGTTGATATAATTATAGGGCCTACTATTATCCTAGTACTAGTATCTAGTACTAGGGGCCTAGTATCTAGTACTCCCAAAATATGAGATCCATTTCAAAATTCATAATTGTAAATAATAATTTCAGTAAACTTGTTTTAAATCACTGCTCACCGTTTCGTTGCACACTTGCCGACCGTGCAAGATGACTTATCTATATATACAGTCGTGCCTTAGTGCAAGTACTGACGAATCAAACTTGATTTCTTCCTCATTTTGAAGTTGTAACTAATGCTTATAATTTTGGTAAGTGGTTATGAATTAGGTACGACTTGGTAACATGAAGTGAATAAAATTAAACTCGGACATAACGCACATCAACGCGTTTTGAAAATGTTCACTGTCACCATTCACACGTGACACCATTGAATCGTCTTCCTTGATCTCTTTTGAAAGACTGATCATTCGGACTGTTTTTCAACTTGTTAAAATACCGTACCTTAACATCTTATTTGGACACATTTTTAACCCCATTCATTAGTGAAGTCTGTTGAGTAAGGGTGTGTTCCAGATATTCTCTTTTATTATTTTACCATTGAACGTGCATTCGAGTGATGAAGGTCCCAAACGACCTTCTACCCTATCCCACAACACTTGCACACGGGTGTCTCACGCCATCCTCTCTAGTGTCAATATATTTATATTGAGCTGTTTCGAACGAAGTTTTGGAATTTCCACAAATTGGGTGCTGGCATTTCTTTGACTTGTACAAATCTTTGTAACCACTTTCTAGACACAAATCTTGAAAGAGTGATTTTATTATACTCAACTACCCCTCCTCCCTCATGAAACTCGACCCGAAATCCTTGACATAACAGAGGTTTACACTCAACAAAATACAAGCTATATTTCCTCAGATTCAGTTTCTGTGTTGAAACAACCATTTCAAGCCCTTTTTGGGCCCAAATAGCCGATATCATAAAGGTTGCTGGTTGTGCTTCTCATCTCCTCAGCATGAAAGGTTATCGGTTACGGTTGGGCCCCAAAAATGATAATGGTTATGGTTGTACCATACAAATTATAAAGGTTGTGGTTAAAGTTACGGTTGCTCAAAAAATACGGGTCAACGGTTACGGTCCAAGTCCCTGGGTAGGTCTACCTTCAATCTGGTGGTTCAGCAAATTGTTTTAGTATCACTGAGAGTGCATTCAAACTCTAGTTCTTTCTGTGACAACTTATATGCCATAAAAAATTATTTGGGAAAAAAAATTGAAAATTTTCATGAAAATTCACATCACTACTTGTGCTTATTGAATTATTGAATAGGTTAATGTATCTTTGTCATTATTACCGTGTAGTTATTCTCAACGTAGAGTATTAGATTAGTTTTATCATGGATTACCTTATGTGTGTTAGTCCAATCACCGAAATTGTTGGACAAAATTTAGGCCTATTATCAGTTTTGTGGGTTGGACTCAAGTCTTGTATTAGACTCCTGAGATCTATTAAAGTGAAGCTCGTGATCTTTGTTAATGTTGAAACATTATCATCTTTCAGATTTGCAATTACACAGTAGACCTGTCGCTCTACTTCCAATAGCAGTGGGACAGAGAACTGTGGTCGAGTGGTAACACACTGAACCGTCATTCAGTAGACCAGGGTTCGATTCCCGCCATGGTCAACCATCGTGACAGGGGTTTTTCGTGGTTTCCTTTTGTCGTTCAGGTCAATACTGGAATGGTTCCTTAACAACAGGCCACGACCGACTCCTTCCCACTATCCAAAAGTACCTAATAAAATATAACCTTTCATCCCATCATTCATACATCATTCACCGACGCCAATAGATCGTAGTCATCAGTAGAGTTCGTTGTTAAACGCAATGTAAATAAATAGCAGTGGGCCTTTCTATGATGAAAGGTGGTATTTTTTAGTCTGGACATTGTTGATTTACTGGAGATAGTAGGCCTGATGAAACTTTTTGTATATATTTGTTTATAGCATATCAACCATTATAATCACCATCAATCTATAGAATCTGTGTCTAGATCTGAAAGACCTCTCAGTAAAGACTTAGTATTGTTTATTGTTGGTTAACAATAGATCTATTGTATTATATTGTTAACCTGTATAACCTCTTTGTATAGCTACAGTATTTGAAATCTCATTTATACCTCTTGAAAGAAGATACCGCTGCACATCAATCAAGTAAATACGTCTAATGGTACTACTGAAACCTATGATTGAAGTGCAGTACATGGTTGACTTTCCATTAGTACATGATATCATCATATTGTACTAGTAAAATTATGTAGTTTTGCTAAAATTATGTAGGTATCGTTTATTGATAAATAGCCATACGTATTATTACTAGGCATCCTATGTTTTTGAAAAAAGTGATTGCTCTGTTTTTTAGAATGAATGTTTTGTACCATCATTATTTTGCATTAAATGTGTTTGTCATGAAAACATGTATTTCTTGTCAATTTGTAATACGATATTGGTTGTTGAAACTTGATTCATCCTGGAATAAAGTTTGCAATTGTGTAAAAAGATTGTGTATTAATTAGCCCCATCAATCTGGATTCATAGTATGGCGGCGTTTTTTTTTTCACTACGATTAGTAACATGGTACCGGCACAGTAGCTGAGTGGTTAGCTCACTTGCTTCGTGTGATCCAGGAGGTGAAGGGACATATCGGACCCGGTTCGATCCCCGCCACCTTCCATCTTCACAGGGGTTTTTCGTGGTTTCCCTCTGTAGTCTGGGCTAATGCCGGGATGGTTCCCACAATATAGGCCACGACCGCTTCCTTCCCACTATCCTTCCCACTACCCATAAAAACCTTCATCTCATTAATCATTCATCCGACGCCAATAGATCTTAGTAATCATTACAGTGCGTCGTTGAAACCCAATATACAAACAAAAAAAAGGAACATTTTCAATCAGAAACTTGCTACTCTGTACCGCAGTAGTTAGCCGGCAGATTTACCGCATTGCTATGAATGAAGCTTAGTTATCTTGTTCCTACATGACACCTCAATTCTTATTAAAACCATAGACTGTTTACTTCTCTATGATTCAATTAATTGTATCCACAATTTCTTGTGCACAGCACAAGAAGCTGATATACAGGCACTGAGATGGTAACTAAAGCTACTGGGTACCACCTAGTTCTCTGAGATACTGTTAACATGCTCGAATATAATCACCCAGATACATATTACCCCCAAATGCCTTTTTTGTACTCTGCATCTTGGTATGGTGAAAAAATTAATTAATTAATGATATCCCATGTTATACTTACGTGATTGATTCTTGTTATTTATAGCTCGACTATACTCTAGCTATAATTCTACGTTGTATCAATGCTGTTCTATAGGCCTATCTATATATATAATGTGAATCAATTTTTACATGAATAAAAACTATGGTTGCTATTAGAACATTGCAAACGATATCAAATCAAACATCGAATGTGAAAAAACGCGAGATTGGAAGTCATAATTCTTGATCATCTATGTCAGTGGTGACCAACCCAAGGCCCGCGGGCGTTATTTCAGTGGCCCGCTGAGGAATTGTATGAATTATATTACTATTTACCATGTGGAAATCAAATGGCCCGCAGGCCAATAAAGACGTGGGTGCATTCAGAGTGTAAAAGACGGGGTAATTCTCTAGCTAGCCACTACTACAATAATAAAAATAATAATCAACGTTATGTCGTGTAAATCAAAACAAAACAGTGTATCAAAAACAGTACCACATGCGGGACTGAACACGCGCAAAAGGCTAGCTTGCTACCACTATACGCTACCGGTGAGATTGGAAATCGAAGCACAAAATCACATTCACAGTGAGTGAGTCATTATCCCTTGGTCACTATTTTTTTTCGGTTTTATTATAAGTGTTGTGACGGCAAGACGTGTTTCGGAGCGAAATTAACATTATGTCAAAGCGCAAAGCAACCAATAATGAATGTCGATTATTTCAGGAAAAGTGGACAAATATGTACTTTTTTACCTACTTCAAAGGCAAATCGGTGTGTTGTCAGTGATTTTGCATTTAAAAAAATTAAAATACTTCGAGCAAAGGCCTACCATCAAAAACGTTGTTTTCCTTTTTGTCATTTGTTTTCTCATCTGAATCCATTCATACGTTCCATCAAAAGTCGACAAAATGCACCTAAAATTATGGTTTGAAAAAAATTTCCTGCGGGGCTTAAAATGGGGGGCAAGGCCCCCCAAACCCCCCGCGGGTCACCGGCTTCGCACATACCACCCTGTATGTGCTAGTCATTCTTATCAAGAGTAGCATACACAGCAAAATAAACACCTCACGCCGCTGATATATATAATACATACATTTTTTTAGTGAACTTGTGTGGCCTGCGGTGATATTTGGAAAATTTAAATGGCCCCCTGCCCAAAAAGGTTGGTCACCACTGATCTATGTAATAATATTTCAGTTCATTATACAATAATATAGGCCTAATAAATTATTTTTTACCCAAGGTGGCCAATTCCTTTGTCAAAGGGGAAAGTCATTGACTTTCAATATTCATCTAATATTCATTAATAGTCATCTAATATTGGTAGTTAACTAGTTATACCATGGACTATAGGGGGTATAAGTTATACCGGTACTAGGGTTATAAGTCCTTGGTTATATGAACACATTTCCAACTCTTTAATAAATATCATACTCAGCATACACAAATAGAGCGAGAAACTATGTGCGGAGGCTCTACGATTTATTCTATTCACTTTTTTTGGCTTGGTTATTTCGACCCATTACTTATTTCAGCCATTTCCAAAAATTTTAGTCGATATCGAATCGAAGTTTTAAAATATCAAAATGTATTGGCAACCCTGATGAAAACAATTTGAAACAGCATGCAAATTTTAGTCATCTTTTCCTGTATTTTTTCAAAGTATGGATAGCATGGTAATGTTTTTTTTTACGTTTTGATTAATTTTCTGTTATATACGATTTTGCTTCCTACATATTTCTGTTTTTATTAATTTTTTGATGATACCTTGTCTACATGATACAAGTATTTCAGGAAAATTATTTCTGAGATGGATAAAGAAAAAACTCCATGCGGAACCTTATGATGTATCCTAAATAGCTCTGATGAATAATAATAATAAAATAAACGATGGAAGTATTTGATGGATTGCAATTTAACAAAAATAATAATTGTTGATTAAGACCAATATAGTTTGAAATCAATATTTTGAACAATATTTTTACTCACAAATCAGTGGTCACAACTTCTTTCAACGCACAAGATAGTCATGGTTTCAACATCAGTCTGCATGCAGTGTTAACTTATTGAAATGTTAATTTTCTGAAAGAATGTTCCTGGTCCAAAGAATTAAAAATTCAATTTAAAGTGTCGAACAGTATTTTCATGATCTCCCATAAAAGGCAATGTTAAATTTTTGAACTTTGTGCTTTTTGAACTTTTATTTTCAAATTGGATTATTATTATTATTATTTTTTACTAGGCAAACACGTCATGTGTTTCCGCGTTGATGGATGAGCTGGAACACATCAACTTATCTTTGGATTGGTTATTATATATATATATACACCTTGAGATCCAAACCATTACATCACTGCCATCTTATTTTCCATTATTAATTTCTATGATAATAAAGAAGGCTTTGTTTTAATCGTTTACAATCAAGTGGTGACACTTGTTGCCTTGATTTAACAAGGTCTGCTCTATCTCCGCCTAGCGGACAGACGATAAACCGCCAAATACTTGTGTGTATTGACGGTTTACCGTCTGTCCGCTAGGCGGAGATAGAGCAGACCTTGTGATTTAATAGGTATCTTAATAGCTTTGAATAATTAACATAAATTACATTATAAATTTTTTTACATCGTAACGGCTGATCCGATTTGAGTGCAAGTTCTGAATAATGTGTATCATTATCAGATTGAAATTCCCTGAGAATTTGAATTCTCTCAGATGAAATATTTTTCACGAATGTTTTCCTCTGGGTTATTCTATTGGGATTTTTGAAAACTTTGGAATGAGTTTTCTCAGAAGTGGTTCAACCGATCGCGCCTCAAAACTATACAGCATCAAGTCAGATAGGGGTTCATGTGTGTGCCAAGTTTCAACTGATTTTGAATTTTCGTCTGACCTGTGGAGCGAAAACAAAAACAAAAAAAAACAGGCACTTTTTTTTCGGTATAGTGAAATTGAGTCTTCGCTTCGCTCATCCAATTATTATTTAGACTCTTGCAATTGTACATAAATGTGCGGTGGCAAGTTCCCTAACTACCTCTATCCCGCCACCTCCGTAACCCTCTGACGGAATAACTTTAACCCTATTTCATACCTCTCAATAACACTTCTACTACTACTACTCTATTCTATTACTCCTACTATTCTTCTACTTCTACTATTCGTGTTGTCCCCTCTGTATTGTAATAATAGTAGCGCAGTGTCCGTATAGTGTAAGCAAGTATTTAGGTAGGCCTATATATAATCATGAGGACAAGATGGTTGTTTTTAAAACACTATACTTTACTAATGAATTGCCATACGTTACCTGAAAAGGTTGCAATATTGGTTTTGATGAATCATTTTTTGGATTTCACTTCAGATTATTCAGGCCCATTCCATATGATTAACTTGTATGTGGGTTTTCTGACAGGGTGTAAAGTTGAAAGCAATTATTATGATTTCATAGTACTAAAAAACTACCCAAAACACAACTAAAATGCTACACAGTACACATTTAAAAACTTTATGCTGTTGATAGCTCCTATCCCCCCCTCCCCCCCCCCCCCCCAACACACACACACACATACACACACAGCTAGGCGTGGAATTATTTCAACTTTTTAGCATTGCCCTGGATTTTCCTTTTTCAAATATGGCCATTTTCCATCGTTATACCAATATGCCTACTTTCTTAGTATACACAGAAACAAAAATGAAACCTGAAAATATAATTATATATACATTCAAGTTCACATACTAAAATACTAATGATTAAAATAATTGCTCTGCATAATATTCATGGCTGCAACCCTAACGGAATGGATGTCAAGAATGTACACATTTTACGAGTTGATAATAACACAGGCTCCCATTTCGCCCTGCAGGGATATTTTTTTAATTTAAGCGAATTAAAAGTCATATTATAGGTTCTTAAAAATGTTGTTGGGGCAAGAAAAACGATTCTGTGACAATTGTTAGAAAAAATTTTAATACAAAATATTCAATGCACTCCACCTTGTGATGCATTCAGCATCAAGTCATACCTGGGCTGTCTGTGTACGCGTGCACCCTGTGCCCACACCTATGCTTTTATATCTGTTTAGGTGGTCTTATTATGACTCCAACTTCATTCCTAGAGAAGACTCAAATGTGTTTGTAATTATGTTTGCATACATGTGATTAAAATTAAAATTAAATGTAGTCTTATATGAAGAGATGAGTTGTCAATTAGTTTAATTCTTCTGACTATATTAAAAATTGAATTGATTAAATTTATATTTTATCGGAATTCCTGATGGGTCCATAATTTAGTCCTGCGTGAACCGGGTATCCAACTAAACCGAAAGGGTTGCATATGAGCTTATAATAATTAATATGTATTGATTGTGCGTTCGTTCGTGATAATGGGGCTACTTGGCGTCATGTAGGCTACATATGATTGTGTAGTCAGGTAGACGCACGAAACTACACCCCTTTAATAATCCAGACAGACCCAGACGTTAGCTAGGCGTCACCTAAGCGTCTCGACGCTTGGCGTCTGTACAGCGCGGCTACATTGGTGAGGTGATGTCGTTTGAAAAACCAGGCTGATTCACGCACCCAAAAGCATACAATAGACGACGTTGTATTGCCTACTAACTTGATTGACAGTCATCTTTATTCCAGTATTCGCTCTTCAGGCGCCCCATTACAAGTGAATACTGGACAGGTTTTCCTTACTCTACAAACCACGACCGATTCCTTCTCACCCCTGCAAGACAAGACCGACAAGAACTATAGTTATTTTATGCATTCCTTACCTAGTGGAAAGGCATCTATTTTGTAGACAGTAATTGATTTCTACAACGGGTCGTCTATTACCAACAATTGATAATTATAAAAAATTCAGTAATTACATAATCTCGCTGCAGCATCAAATGTTTAACCTTTTAAAATATGTTGTTGCGTTTTTTGTCATAGACTTAGTCCTGAAAACCATAATAACTAATGAAACAAATATGACGTATTCAGGTTTAATTTGTTATATTGGTAGACGACTTTTTTGTTTCTTGAGGATCTATTTTAAATGAAAATGTTTTCATAGAATGGATAAGAAATTACGAAAAATTACGTACCGCGTTTATCATCCCTGACATGATTATAAGAAAACTAGAAGAGAGAGAGAGAGAGAGATTACGTACGGACATTTCCAATCTAGGTCTCGATTTGCTGAAAAAAATACCACAACAATGTTTCTAGTAGGCCTATAAGCACTCACTAACTTGAGTATTCCGGGTGCAAGTAATAGCACAGCTGGTTAATTTTGTTTATCAACATCGAAACCTAAAACACAATCATTGTTCCCCAATTAAGACAAATAGTGAAAGGTAGGGTCGAGCGGACAGGGCGATCTTATAGTTTTACCATGTTATAATTACAGATTTTTCTATATTTATGTAAGTATCATGATGGTCGTTGCCAGAATTTAAGTCTACTGAGGGCAAACTCAAAATTCATATTTCAATGAAGCCATTAAAAACGAGAGAAGTGGTAATTTATGTGAAATCACATAGTAGGCTATAAATCCCTAATTGTTATTATATTTGTGAGCACATAGCATGCTTGAAGCATGCCTTTTGATTATTTGCTTCCCACACTCCCGATGCCCATGCAAGATATATTTAGTGCCAGCAATGCTGAAAATAAAACACACAGCCGTACACAATAATTATAATGCACTTCATTAAACACATTACGTTTAATTTACTGAATCATATGTTTTTTCAGCTCTTGACTTTTGCTTTTTGTTAACATTTTGGCTGTTGCTCGCCAGTTGGTGTTAAAATTTGCTTTTGTTCCGTAAACCGTAATATTTAAAAAATCTTTTTTTTTTTTGTGGGCATAAAGTGTGTATCTTTCATTTGTTTTTATCTTTCGTAATTTTTTCGTACAATGATATCCGAATATGACAATGTAGGATGCTTAGTAACTATTTTACTTTCTTTCTATTCATATGAAATATGTTCAAATTTATATTTATCATCTACATTCTAACCCACAGTGTTGAGCTCTTTTTAAAGGCTTTGCAGATTTTTTCTTATACACGCGTGGCCGAGTGGTAACACACTGAACCGTCATTCGGGAGACCAGGTTCGATTCCCGCCATGGTCGACCATATATTGACAGCGGATATTCGTGGTTTCCATCTGTCGTTCAGGTTGATACTGAGATGGTTACTTAACAACAGGCCACGACCGACTCCTTCTCAGCATCCAAAACATTATCCAACAATATTGTTGTTGACAAATAATACAAAATCTATTTCCATCTAATGTTCAAATCATTTTTATTCTTGCATTTAAACTTTATGGCTTCATGCAATTCAAAATATAACATACAACAAGCAATAATTTTTTAATTTTTTTTTTTAAATTTTTTATTCGTGTTCTCACAAAGATTTCAGCACAATTTCGTAGACCCAATGGTTGAATGGTAGTAATAATAATAATAATAAATAATAATAATGAAAGTGACTAATATTAATGGGATCAATTTCAAAATGAATTGGATGCGCGAAGCGAAGACGCATTCGTCTTTCGCAATTTAATCGTACTCGAAAAAAACGGACATATTTTTTTTGTCAGCGCTCTATAGATGTCAAATGAAAGTTCGCAATACACACTCAAATAAAACTTGGCGTAGGCCCTACACAAATGTCGTCATCTAATTCGATACTGTTTAGTTTTTACTTTTGAGGCGCAATCGGTTGCACCACTTCCCACTTCTGAGAAAACCCAATTTGATGTTTTGTAAAACCTTGAGAATAACCCAGAGGAGAAAATTCAGAAAAAAAGGTTTCCTTCGAATAGATTCAAATTTTCAAGGAATTTTAATATAATAATGATACACATTATTCCGAAGTTTCATCTAAATCGGATCTGCCGTTTTGATGGAAAAAATGATAATGTAATTTTTTTTCACTTAATTACTAATTACTACTCTAATATGAATCTAAACACCGATTGAAATGAGAAGTGAATGAAAAAAGACAAATTTGTTTGGAACTCGAGTTGCCTAATAGCTCCATTACATTTCATATAAATATGCCTATATCGCTCATACAACAACGCATATATGTTACGTTTTCCCCGAGGAATAAAGTATACCAAATGAATAGCAAGTGAAAAGAGAATGACGTATGAGCTGGAAGTAGTTGATCGAGTTGAGGCACGGACGAGTTTTATTGGGTCCTTATACCCCTTATACTCAGGGCAAGACTTGAGACGCGTGGCCGAGTGGTTAATACACCGAACCGTCATGCAGGAGACCGGGATCCGATTCCCGACATGGTTGACCATCCTGACAGGGGTTTTTCGTGGTTTCCTTCTGTCGTTCAGGTGAATACTGAGATGGTTCCTTAACTATAGGCCACGACCGACTCCTTGCCACTATCCAAAAATACCTAATAAAATGACCTCTCATCTCATCATCCCATCATCAAATATATCATTCAGCGACGCTAATAGATCCTGGTCATCAGTACAGTGCGTCGTTGAACCCTATACAAATAAATGTATGAATATTAAGATATTTTGCGCCCCTAGGCCCGACATTTGTTGACGCCCCCTCCCTCAAGTATAGTATATAGTCATAGTCAGTATAGTATTTATATCTCATAAATATGATGAGGTCTAGGTTTTTATCCAACAGAGCACATTGATAATCATTGTGTAGGGATTAGTTACTATATGACCAATCAATGAGAAGAATCGTTTTATAAACTTTGACCGTTACTGATTAATATGTTCAAATAATAATATTGAAATTTGTTAAACTGCAAGACACAAATATGAAACTATGTTGGCACGACCATATTGTATACACATTAGAAGAAAACAGTAGCAATACATTGTTTTGAATGCTCGTGTTGTTTTGAATTCATAGTTGGTATTTCAAAATGTGATTAAAGATTACATAAAAATATACGATCTCTTTATATATACTCACTTATTATTTTATTTTTGAGGGGCAGACACCCTTTGAAAATTTGCCGCCCCTTCATAATTTGCCGCTCTTTAGGCCCGGACCCTACTTAACTCCTTATATGGATTGAAGCAGGCGTTAAAGAGATGGTGGACCATTACGCATTATTACGCACTGGCGTCTCGTAGTCGTAACCGCAACTTCCATGGATTTACTAATAATATCATGCCATATCTTTCTTATGAGTAACATTTGCAATGAATCAATTCCCACGACCTTCGGATTAAATGAACCCATTCTGATAGGCAGATGCATTATTCATAATACATTGTTAGTCGTTAGTATTGTTGGTCAATAGTATAAATAACAGATCCTAAAAAGGCTATATCATGTATTTTTTTGTATTTTCATTTGTAATGGGTTTTACAACGCACCGTAATGATGACCAAGATCTATTGGCGTCGATGAATGATGAATGACATGATAAGAAGAATAGGTTTTTATTGTGTTTTTGTGCAGTGGTAATGAAGCGGCCGTGTCTTATTCTGGAAGAACCTGCATGCATCCCGGTATGGACTACGGATGAACACCTGTCAGGATGGTCGACCATGGTGGAAATCAAGCCCCGGTCTCCTGAATAACGATCAAGTACAATAACAACTGATTCACCCGTCTCAGTTGTACTTTTTTCCTCCAAAAGTTTTTTGAAACTTGATACAATATCGTTGCTTCCCAATTGACCAATGTAGATGGGCGTGACTTATACGAAGCAGGGGAAATTTTAGATACCTGGATTAGTTATTTCCCTATTTCCCCTGCTTCAACTGCCCACTTGATTGGTTTTTATATTTTGTGACATCACTAGGGCGGACGATCTACAATGGTCAAAATGGATGAAAGTAGGATCGTTTGGACGAGGCACCACCCAAGGGCGATCTTACCACCTCATTTTAATTATTCAAATGAAATGAACAAAAAATGACTCCAGGACTGTGCTGTCTGAGACCATAGTTTTTCGCTGCAGATAAAAGTCTTCATGTTTCCAAAAATCTATAACAATAAGGATTAACCATCTTTGTGATATATCTGGACATTACCAATATTGGTAGTAAACCAATCTTCCACTTTGAACCAAGTCTCTTAGGCAATGTTCACTTTTTCCAGTAACAGCAGATATACAGTTTATACAATAGAAACAAATTAGTGATGGGTCTAAAACTGAAAAATAAAAATAAAACTGAAGAAGTATACAGTGTACTTTGTACTGTGTATGAGTGGTAAATACAGCAATGTTTACCGCGGTATATCTAGAATCAGGAAATCACCAATAAAACCCAAATGTTCAATCATTGTAGACCTTACTTCAATCAATTATATAACATCTTGAGTTTCAATACAATCCTTGGCTTCGTTTTTTTTTTATTTATCTATTGTTTATTAATGATTGATACAATTTACAAATCTTGTACATCGTCATAAAAATCAAAGATAAGATTTTCATATAAAAGAATTATACGTTGGTTTATTATTTTGAATGTATTATACTTCATGATAATATTTCTTTCTCGCAGTTGTTCAGCTAGCTGTAACCATAGGCGTATATCTTCAGTCTATGCTGTAACGAAATGGTCTAAGATTTTTATTATTCAGAAGAACGTCACAATATTACACATGTAAAATTACTTAAGAGGCCGCAGGCGCTCGTATTTCACGCCGCAAACTCTCACGGCCGTAATTTTTGAGATATCAATATGATTGTTTTTGCATTCTGTTGATAATTGAAAGAGGGAGGTTATCACATTTACAGAATTTTGAACAACAAATTTGTAATTTTTCAAATTCTTCAAATGGAAAATGAAAAAAGTTCTAGTTAACGGAAACCTAGATATATATTTTTGAATACCGAAAAATAATATGGACTCTGAAATATATCAAAAGTGTGAGTAAGGGAATTAACGGCGTTCACGAGAATATGAGTTCGGCGGGCTAGTCTATGGGCTGCGCCTAGCACACGATGCATGTTAAACTCGAGTCTGAAGCGAGCGAACAACGAGCCCGTGTAGCGCGCCTGCGGCCTCTTAACTGATAGAATAAAGAAATCGAAGATGGGGTAAGATATCCAGTCCACATAATCAAAGTATGGCACTTTCGAATTAGAAAATTAAAATATGTATAAGATTTTAGAACAATCATATATCGTAGATGAACGGAGGTAGAACTTTATTAATAAATGGTATCGCAAAAAGTCCTTTCGGCTCGTTGTTCAATCATAGACCAAAAACACCTTGGACCATAGATAAATATTTCTGGTCTCAATTCAATAAAGTATCGTTCATTTAGGCAGTTGGGCTATACAACATGGCTTGGACCCGATATACCCGAGGCTATACCAGCACGATTATATACGCCCCATACGCCCAAGTATAATCTCTGGTATAGATATGCCGTACGGGATATGGCCTGGACGTGATAAGCAAACAATACAAATCCAGGAAACGGTATTTTCATGAGGATATTTTTTCCGGTGATATTTTTCCCACCTACCAGTTTAAGGTACTTTTCCCGGGGATATTTTTCAAATGATTCATGTACGACCTTCGGAAAGGCTGAGTGTATTGATATATGTATATATATATATATATATATATATATATATATATATATATATATATATATATATATATATATATATATATATATATATATATATATATATATATATATATGTATAATTAAATATATATATATATATATATATATATATATATATATATATATATATATAGGCTATATATATATATATATATATATATATATATATATATATATATATAAATATAGGTGTCTTCCTGCCATCTCTATCAATAGCTCCCCCCCTCCCAGACAGCAGACATATTTCTTCATATTTTGAAATAATATATATTTTAATTGTAATATAAATTACAATATAAATTGTAATGTATGGCTAATTGTTCTGGTATCTCCCGTTCTCCCCCTTTGTCTTTGTACGTTTCTCTTCCTTCATAAACAAGGATTAATGCCACTCAAGGATTAAGGCCTATCACTCATTTTTTTTCCTTTTTGTATAATGAATGATAAACTTTACATCTGCTGGAAAGAAGTGATCATTGCTCAAGATACTTAGTTCAAAGTGGAAGATATCAACATTCTTGTGTTTTGTTTACTCTTAATACCAATGCTGGTAATGTCCGGATATATATCACAGAAACGTTTTCTACTCATAACGTGTTCCGGACTTTCGGAAACTGAAAGACTTTTATCTGCGGCGGAAAGTTATGGTCACCAACAGCGCAGTCCTGGTGTTGAAGTTCATTGGTTTTAAATAACTAAAATGGGGTGGTAAGATCGCCAATGTGGTGCCTCGTCCAAACGATCCTACTTTTCATCCATAGCCTTAATTGGGGAACAATGATTTTAAGTTGAAGTTCAATGATCATGTTTCGATGTAAATAAAAAAAAAAAATTCTGACCAATCAAATCAAAGCAATCAATTCGGAGTAATTTCGGAAAAGACCAATTAGTCCCACAGGTGGTGTTTTTTTTAAATGATCAAGCTAGTGAACTATTGGAAAGCCGTTGGTTTTGATTTTTGCATAAAAAATGTATCCTCATTTTATTTTTAGAATATTACAAAAATCGTACAGAGCCCAAACATTCAGCTCTTTTCAGAATGTATTTGAAAAAAATCAATTGTACGGTCGAAATTCAAAGAAATTGGGGAGGGGGACTCTCCAAATTGTATCGATCATTCCAATTGAGTTTTCTTCATGTATCAAACTCAGTGTTGAATTCAGGCATACTTGCGGGGTGAGGGGGGAGGGGGGAATCCCCCCCCCCCGCAGCTCGTCGTTTGCCCGCCTGAGATAGAAACATTCAGCACTATAGGTATAGAGTGTATTTTAATATTTTTTGAAAAATTTGTATTTCGGTTTTGAAAATATTCGTAAAATCTAAAAAGTATTAGGAATTTACTATTCATTACCAAGGGAAAAAACAATTTCAGATGTTATTCATTTGTATTGTTATTTGCTATTCTGCTCGTGAATCCTGGTAAGTGAAACCTCAAATGTCAGAAGTGGTTGTGCCTGTAGAGTGGAGCCACTTCGATCAATGCTGGTCATATTTTTAGGAATTTGCCCAGCGCCGGACTGGGCCACCGGGCAATCGGGCAATGCCCGGTGGGCCGCTGGCTAGATGAATATCAAAATGGGCCGCGGTCACCCGCGAATATCTTTTCATGCGTTCGTACAGTTCATCCACTTCAACGTTTCACTCTCGTCCAAGGTTTTACCTGGATGCGTAATCAAAAGTTGAGATGACCGAGCATTTGAATATAGGCCTAATTCGTTATTTAGAATATGATCTTCTTGCTTAATTATATCATCGAAATCTATTCAATAGTTACTGAATATAAGCTTGATGAATTGGCTTCCGGTGGAACAAATTGGGATATAAACATATTTTGAGATGGTCACACCCAATTGAAATTGAAATTTTATGATTCTGCTGTTTAATGAAATCGAATTTCGAAATATATCCTTTCAATGGTGGTGAGCTTGTAGTTTGAATGAAACTCACAAAAAATGTCCCAAAATTCAACTTGTCTGCCTGCAATAACAGCAATAAGCATAAGTGTTGACTTACTGAAAATAACAAAATATACACACAAAAATCACAAATTTTCAAAAAATTCCCTGCGGGCAGGACCCGCATCCCCGTCATGGGTATAACAATTTCGACTTCGTTATTCAAGCACATCTCGGCATTTTTTAAATTCGCGGTACCAAAGAATATAAACCTAATATTACGTGCCTGTGTGGTACACGAGATAGGCTGAAGTGTTGATTATACTTTTCTTTAGAAAAGTGACTATAAATCATACGACAAAGACAGACTTGAAGCAAGCGACGGCAGGAGAAAATGTTTGTAATAGGCCTACTGATTAATCAAGTCTCAATTCCAATTGAGAAACGAACACAATAATTTACCTGGAATTACAAAAAAAAATCTAATCTATAAGAGAAGATTTACTAGGGCCCGGTATTACCAAGTCCAGTTAGTATTTATCTGGGAGTTGATGAAAACAAATAGCATGGGCAACCATGGCGATAACAAGTTTGAACTGTCAGATAAAGGCTAACTGTACTTGGTAATTCCAGGCCTAGGTCAAATATGGAAGAAATAGCGTCGATGTTTTTTTTTCAGTATTCTCCTACTTAATCCAGTGATATTCAATGAACATATTTTCGGACCCCTGACCCTACTAATTGAAAATGGATTCCATTATCAACGTTTTTTCGCACTATTTTCGACTACGGTATTTGTGTTATCTTTGTCAACTCCGAATATTCCAGTAAGTTCACCTTGCATGTACACCAATTTTCTTCGTGCCCAATATTTTGGTCATCTGGTAGTGTATATTATGGATATTACAAGAATTCCAATTTGGAATTTGTATTTTTTCGAAATACTGGTAATTTTCTACATCACCAATTGTACTTGGCCTATGTACAACACTACGTTTGGAAAACTATACCTACAACAACAAAAATGAAAATTATAGGCTCACACCAATCTTGAGCTCAGATAGCTTGAAACCCAAACCACAAACAAAAATATACCTCAATCACAAAAACATTATTTATGACCCCCCCCTCCCCCCCTTTCTTGGGCCGCTTCTTGTATTTTTGCCCGGGCCGGTTGTGAGAGCCAGTCCGGCAATGAATTTGCCTGTATTATTGTTGCACCGCCGATATCAGAGGACAGAGATCTTTGAATTTGAAACAATGAGTCATTCATCACATTGATCACTGTTTATGTACAAAATTTATCTTAGCTTTATTTGGAGCTCGAATATTTTTTTTGAATAGTCATTCAAGTTTTTGTTTTCTCTTTCATGTACACGTGCAGAAGCATAGTAACAATAATTTCATGGATCAGTCATGTATAACACTACCGGTGTCCATTATACCTCAGATTATCAGAGTATATCAGATTATCAGATTATTAAGAATCAGTAGCATAACCGTTTCATAATAAACGGACTTCAAAATTAAAAAAACTGCATATTTTTGTATATAGGCCCTAATATAGGTTCTCATGCTTAATTTTGTGTATGTATCCCCCCCCCCCCTTCCCGAAAACAAAAGCTCCTCCGCAAAAAAATCTCACTCTGATCAACCTTCCATATCTTCAACGGTACAGTCTATGAGTGGAGTACTACTGTACACAAAATTAGACATCTTGTTTCAAGATGTTTCATCTACATCAGATTTGCATTAAAATAATAATCTATTGTCTATCTATCACAGATACAATATTTTGTAAGGTATTCCTTCAATTCCAAAACCAGTCTTGCAATATGCGTGAGATAACCAGCCCATAGGAGAACTCTCCCCTTTCTTCCAACGAAAGCCTAATCAATATCTGGTATAGCTTAAGATTTTCGTGGAACTCAGTTTAATTTAACATTATTGTAACCTGTGAGTCATCGAATTTGAGCGGGTGGTAATCTCTCGCTCGCTCTCTCTCACCGTTTCCGGCTATCCCGATGCGTCATTGTCGAGTTGTACACTCGGTTGCGTTCGCCTGTTCTCGGTAAACTTCGCTGCATGACGTCACAGCACGTGATCAAGTGAGCTCACCAAAGTAAAAATAGCTTGGGGTGGTTTATGACATCATTCAGTAGGTGAGTGACTGCAGACGGTGGAGGGGTGTACGGAGGAGGGCTTTCCCGAACAGTTAGTTTAGTGGTGACTCATCGTAGTCCTATGAGAGCAAAGAAGACAGACATGTTGATTTGATCTCGTGTAGTAGGTAGTGTTTTCTATTTGTACTGTTGTAACTAACTTACCAAGGAACAAAAGAAACGTCAAGATGTCTAAATCCAACGAATATGAAATACTTCCAGATGAAAATATGTATTACACCTCGAATTCAATGCATTCAAGTGACTCGGACAGTCAAAGTCAAGATTCATCGATATCCATATCCTCGGATAATATGAGTAAAGTTAAACTACATAACAGATTCGAGGGAATTCTCACGGCAAATGTAAGTACAAAGTCTGGAACTATTTTGTAATGATACAGATTCTATAGCAGATATTATATATTTAATTAACGAAAATCGTTATGTAATAGTTTGAAACGCTGTGTGAGATACATAATTATTTTGTATTACTATTATGTAGGCCTATATTCATTATCACACGACTATTCTCAAACAATCGACCTGTAAGTGAGAGTTTGGAGGTAACGAGGATGTATACAATTCAAATTGTATATATTATAGATTTAAACGGCATAGGTTTAATTAAAGAAATATTGAACATTTCGTCTGTTCAGTATTTTTACAAAAAGTGTTTGATTTTTGTGCGCTTCGATGTAGCAGTCAGTCGGCACAGCATCGATGCTTTTTCTTTTCAACGTTAGTTCAGCTTCCTTTTATGGGCATACCGCTTGCCTGGCGAAGGTTATGCAACCTGTAGCACAGATAGACAGATTCCATCGCGAAAATTCTTATTTATAACAGTCCACTGACATTTTATACATTTCTCTTGTTAACGCATCATTGTTTTCATTACTAGTTCGAATTGGCAAATAATAAAATGGACATTCGTATCAATTGTGATCGAATGCTGCCGTCATATTTATTCAGCTGTTCTGATATCCTTCAGATTAGAACAGCTGTGGTCTGGTCATTACACACATTGCTTTCTCTTGCACTCCTGTTATTGATGGTTTGCTCAACTTCAAACAATTACCAATTATATTTTTCAAACAATTATATAATTTTACTGATTGACGTTCCATTGCCAATTTTTGTTAGATGTTCGCGTTTTTGGTGTTTTCTGACAGATCTTGCTTATATCTATATGGTGTGTAATTTATATATATAAATCTTGTTTATATCTATGGTGTGTAATTTATACATTTTCTATTTTGTTTGTTTTAATATGTTTTTCTCTCACTCAAAGTAGATCTTGTTTATATCTATGGTGTGCAATTTACACATTTTCTATTTTGTTTGTTTCAATATGTTTTTTCTCACTCAAAGTTGATGCTTTGTGATCTGACCAAGGTGGACAGTAGGTTAGGTTTTTAAGGTTAGGTTAGTGTCCAAACTCGCATATACCGCGGGCTGCAGGCGGAACGGAGCTAATATTCTGTAAAAAAATGGAAAAAAGGGTGGTACGTTAATCAGTAAATTTATCCCATGATTCCATTTCACATAGGCCTACTGGAAGGACACTGGGCTTGTCTTTAGTTATTTTTTTGTGCGCATTGCATACACCGAGAAGTAAACAATCGAGTATCGACTTACAACTTTTTCTGGATTGGTTATAACCAGAATAGATTAGACATAGATATAGGTAATGTTTTCAAGCGAAATTAGGATGGCGTTTTTTCGGAAAATATTGAAATCGTCATTAGATTTTAATCAATTTATATAGTATTCAGTGGAATTTCAAAATTTAAATTTTATCCGATTGAAATGGAATTTTTGGCTTTTTGCAGAATATTAATACCGTAATACTAATATTTTATATGATATTGTCATACATAGGCGTAATATGTAAATGTTCCCACCAAGTTTGAAGTATAATTTGGTTTTGTTTGTCGCTTTTTGAAAGAAACGTATATTTCAATATTTAAACATGGAAAATATATTTTTACGTTTTGGGGGGATCAACAGGTAAATGGTTTACATAACGAAGACAGTGACAGGATTAAATTTGTGTCAAAATAAAGGTGTGCCTATAGCTTTCCAGTACATTTCATCATTTGAATATCTCGCTCATCTTGCGATGCATATTATGCTGCGTTTTCCAAGGAATAGATAAAACATGGAGTCGATTGAACGAAATATCATTTTATTGTTAATAACTTCTGAACGGTATGAGTCTATGATGATATATCCGCGGAGATATCAAAATTCTAGTACGTGCGAAACACGTACATTTTTAATATTTTCGAGATGGTGTAAGTAAAAACTGATGAACCTTATCGCATAATTTTTACAGACGTAGAGCTGAAAAAACACTTTGTATTTGTACACCTGTGAAAATGTTGAAAATCCGAGATTAATAATTTTATTTCACATCATTTTGAAGGTATTGGAATGACAAGTGTGTCTCCCGTATTAGAATATTGATATCTCATACCATTCAAGTGTTATCACCAAATAACTGATAATGACTGAGGGTTGTTACACTAGAACCAGATATTTTTTCCAATATTTTTCCTTCGCCATTGGTCTTTATTTCACTACAATTTCAGTAGATACATTGAAACGGTAAGTCGCTGCATGCGATTTGATGAGTGATATTTATATTCCGCATTGACGCTGAAAATGTCAAGCTTTTTAGCCGTTTGCTAAAAAACCCTCCCTGAAGATTGAGAATTGATTGAAAGAAAAATAATATACGCCTATAACGTACAGGAGAATTTATTTTTGTTCCAGGCATAACTTTCCGACGAATTATATTATATGCGTAATGTTTTTTATTGTTGTGTACTCGACTATGACTATTTGATAACTGATCATGATGGATTGGAACTGGCAAAACGGTGGCTATATCACGTTGGGAAATCATTCAGGAGATCGATGTTCCATAGATATATATTACCGAGATATTTTAATCTTTGTGTCCATATTTGTGCCTCGGCTGTATAGCTTCACATCGCTTGGCAAACCGGGAAGTTTACGCCTTATTCGACATTATATTAGTGAGAGTGGACGAGTGGCTAGCCCACTGAACCGTCATTCAGGAGACCGGGGTTCGATTCCCGCCATGTTCGACCATCCGTCAAGGGTTTTTCTCTGTCGTTCAGGTCAATACTGGAATGGTTGCTTCGTCGAGCATCGATCTTTAAAGAGATTTGTATAGTTCTCAGTCGTTTAGGTGAAAATGTTCCAGTTATTTCAATTCCCACTCTCCAGAACACCATAATGAAATAACATACACCGGCACAGGTAGCCGAGTGGTTAACGCACTTGCTCCATGTGACCCGGGAGACAGTGGGCATGTCGGACCCGGTTCGATCCCCGCTACCGTCCATCTTTACAGGGATTTTTCGTGGTTTCCCTCTGTAGTCTAGCTGTCTAGGTTAATGCCGGGATGGTTCCCACTTCCCACAATATAGGCCACGACCGCTTCCTTCCCACTATCCTTCCCATTACCCATAAAACCTTCATCTCACCATCCCATCATCTCATTAATCATTCATCCGACGCCAACAGATCTTAGTCATCATTAAAGTGCGTCGTTAAACCCAATTAAAAAAAATAAATAACATATTTCTTATCATATTTACATCAGCTCATTCATCATTCACCGACGCCAATACACAATAGGCCTACCTTTCGTTGCTAAGCTCAATATAAATAGAAAAGAATATTAAAATGAAAAAATGATGAAGATGATTGTAGAGGCATATAGGCCTACATATATTTACCAATCTACCGTATCTAGCAGACACCGTCTCTATGGTAGAGACCGCGCGGGTGCAAATCTGCATGCAAATTGTGATATTACTGAAACAATGGAAGTATAGGCCTACGGTACGGTACGTATAGTAGCTGTGCAAAAGCACGTATATACAGTGCATCTGCGGTCACATAGACTGGGTTATTCCCAATTTTGATTTAAATCTAACCTAGGTCTATGCGTAGATGAACTTTCATGGACTACCTGTAGCTAAGTATATTTATATATATATATATATATATATATATATATATATATATATATATATATATATATATATATATTTATATATATATATTTATTTATATATATATATATATATATATATATATATTTATTTATATATATATATATATATATATATATATATATATATATTTATATATATATATATATTTATATATATATATATATATATATATATATATATATATATACATTTATTTATTTATATATATATATATATATATATATATATATATATATATATATATATATATATATATATATATCAATAGCTATCTGGTTAACCACTAGTAGGTAGAAGCACCGAAATTATAATTGTATGAATTATTATTATTATTATTATTATTTATTTGATACACAATACATTATAATACATATGAATTTTAAATGTTGTGTATCGCTGGTGGTAAGAATAATTGAAACTGTTTAAAACTAGCGACCTCCCCCGGGAATCGAACCCGGATCTCCAGATTGCCCGTCTGACGCGTTACCTATTCCGCCAGATAGGATGATCTTCTTGATAAGTTTTAACACAGATTATGTGTGGTTTTAACATGGCAACTTGGAATGAAATGGTATAGGCCAGAACTCACAGCTATCGATGTCTTCAGTTTCTGTAGCGGTGCCTGAGACCAATGGTGGCTAATACTAACGAATATCTCCGTTGAATGTGTATACAGTGTTTGTATTGAGTTTTTTTTCAACTTGATGTTTCATCTTGAGATCGACGATCAGAACTACATATATCAAAATATGTATATGTCTACATGTTTAAATCTGCATCAAGTTTCTCTACAATTACCGAAGTCTTTACAATCATTCAGTTGGACATTATTCTTTCCTATATACAATGTGCTATAATCTGCACTCTTATTCCGTTTATCAATATCGCGAGAACCATAGCACCCTTCCTGTTAGTCGAAGCCTGACGGCGTACGCTGTGTATCGACCCATTCCTCGTGGTTATCATGTGCTCTGTGGGTGCTGTTATAGGGGGGGGACGTCCATTATTCCCAATGCTAGACTAGACTCCCCCAATAACCTCGGAACTTGTCTGTGCATTCGATTAAACTTTATTTCACCCCCCTTTCCCCTCCGATAATTTGGTGCTGTATATGTAGTCCCTTAGTCTGTGTTAAAGGGGAGAAAATGGATGTAGACCAACCTGCAAAAACTGAAACGCGATCAATGTATTCTACCATAGTACTACAACTGAAGTGGAAACACAAAAACTTAGCTTTCTAGGTAACCGTAAGTAAACATGACTATTGTTTCAATTTTCATTCAGTAGGCCTACATTCTTAACGTAAGTAGGCTAAACATGACTATTATATTTCAATTTTCATTCAATAATCAATGTACATTCTGAAATCATGAAATGAGGCATTTGTGATATGGATTAAGGTTGCGGTTATGAAGTTGATTCTTTGAAGGATACAGTTATGAAATGAATTCCACAAGGGTTGCGGTTGACGGTCATAAAGCAAATTTTATAAATGTCCCGGCGAGTGTCCCGGTTACGGCTAGGAGTAGATTTTACTAATGTGTAAATAAGTGAATTCATAAAGGTCCCTGATGCCTAGGTTACCGGTACTGAGTTTTTAAGATTATAATGGCTGCGGTTTATGTCTTGCGTTGAAATTAATTTAGTTAATGGTTGTGATCTAGGTTTTTTGGTTTAACTTAAAGGTTAAAAAGGTCCCCGGCTGTGGGGATTCGAGAATCTAGTGTTACAGTTCACAAGGGATCTACTACCTGCCTATACTATTTTAGTATTTAGTACTATTTATTAGGATTATAGTATCAGTATTAGTATTATATAGTATTTAGTAGTATGTAGTATTGCCTATACTGATAGGCAACTTAATTTGCTGTATAGTAGGAATGCTTGCTGCAATGCAGCATAACCACAAAAAAAAATGAAAATCATGTAATCATGTAATGTGCGGTATCTCATTATACCTACCAATCAAGATGCATCGAGGGTTGCGTTTGCCCGTTAAAACAACCCTCAAGGCATCTTGCTAGATAGTATTTATCCATTTTAGTCTAATGCACTGAAGAAGCGTATACATTGGAGGGATGCATTTTCGGTATTATGCCCAAAAAGTTCGAATGATACAGGACACGAATTGGTTCTGAGTATAACTGATATTTGTATTGGTGCCTTTGGCGGCCCAAAGATCAAGATCACGCATTGCCGTTATTGGGGAAAGCCAGGTTCCGCAATGGACAATGGCCGTTATATAATCCAAAACACGGATCTTCGTATGATTGGAAAGTTTCGTTTCAGTCATTTATAGGTCATTTTTGTATGCACGTAGACTGTACCGCGCGTCAGAGGTGCCAAATTGTCTCTACTAGGCAAACGCGTTATATGTTGCAGCGTTGATGGATGAGCTGGAACATATCAACTTATCTTTGGATTGGTTATTATATATATACACCTTGGGATCCAAACCATTACATCACTGCCATCTTATTTTTCATTATTAATTTCTATGATGATAAAGAAGGCTTTGTTTTAATCGTTTACAATTAAGTGGGGACACCTGTAGCTTTGAATGATACACAAAAATTACATTATATATTTTTTTACATCAAAACGGCTAATCCGATTTGAGTGAAAGTTCGGTACAATGTGTATCATTATCAGATTGAAATTTCCTGAGAATTTGAATTCTCTCGGATGAAATATTTGTCATGAATTTTTTCTCTGGGTTATTCTTGTGGGATTTTTGTAAACTTTGAAATGAGTTTTCTCAGAAATAGTTCAACCGATCACGCCTCTAAACTATACAGTATCAAATTGGATAAGGATACTTGTGTGTGCCAAGTTTCAACTGATTTTGAATTTTCGTCTGACCTGTGGAGCGCGAAAAAAAAGTAACTTTTTTTCGGGTATGGTGAGATTGAGTCTTCGCTTCGCTCTTCCAACAAGCACAGTTTTTGCTTTTACGACGTTGATAGACTGATGAGAACAGAGAAACACAATGATCCGTTTCGTATTTTGTTCATCCAGTCACTTTGACATATCTTGTACGTCGTATCTTGGAGCTTGGACTTCAGTTTAGATGTTGAAGTGCATTGACTTCGATCGACTCAAGGTCATATGCCAGATAGAACTAAAAGAAAACAGTCTGTAGAGGTTTATAATAGAAATGAAAATGAAATAATATGCAAAGTCCAAACAGAAAATCAAATGGAAATCTATAATAATGCTTGGATGCATCCTCTTGAAACTTTACTACGAGTACTCGTCTTATTTTATGAAAGCAACAATAAGTCTGTTTATATTAGTCTGCTCGGTATCTCGTTTTGAAGTTTGTCTACATTTTGGGAATTCGTAAATAATTACTAGTCAAACGCGAAATATGCGTTGTAAGATGAGCGAGATATCTCAATAAGGTATAAAAGTCCTTGAAATAGTTTTACCCTTGCTACTTTATCGACTTTGGTATTCTACACACCTTGATATCTGAATAAGCTATAAAAGTCGTTAAAGAAGTTCTACTCTTGCCACTTCATTGACTCTGGTGTTCTACACACCTTGACGCATATAAAAAATACTTCATTGTTGGTCAACTCTTGAATCTAGAAAGCAGTGAATCTCGACAACTTAATTCTGTCATAATTTGTATGATATATTTTATGAATATTATCAGTCATTTTATTTTTTTTCTCCAAAACGACTGATCAAAATCGCTTGAAAAATCGTAATAATGTGTAAAATCCATGTATACACATTTAGAGAAAATTTCATCCCATTTGGAGAGATTTTATTTTTCAACATTTTCCGCCCGGCCAAATCTTATGGGGTTTTTAGAAACTTTGAGATGATGATTCTCAAAATCGGTCCGACCGATTCATCCCAAAAACTATACAGTTCTAAGTTGGATGAGTTTGCGTGTACAAAAAAAGTTTCATGTTGATCAGTCAACCCTTGCGACCTGTGGAGTGCTTACAAAAAAAAAAAAAAAAAAAAAAAAAAAAACACACAGACAAAGCCCTATAAGAGTGGGATGGAGACTTCGCTACGCTCATCAATTATCTTCATTTTTGCAAGGTGTTGGTTGGTGTCGTAATTTTTAATATGTCTTCATAGAATGATTTGAAAATGAAATGAAAAATATAGTGCTTCTTTCAAGTGATGTAACGCATTGTTGTAATAAGCGGACGCAACAGTCACCCAGATTATGTTCTACAAGGACCCTTCAGAACCTTTTTAGTTTGTTTGACCCCTAACTTTTCTAGTCTCTATGGCAACGTGACAAACATGATTCAGCTCCCTAATATCGGACGTGCGTGGGCGTGGCGATTTGATCTGTATAAATACGAACTATTATTATGATAATCAATGCGAGATACGATGTAAGCCTTTACGAAAAAGGATTAATTATAATCAGACACACGGAATGCCATGGAGAAAAGTTGTGTTTGTTTACTCTGTCACTCATTTGTCAACGATCACATCCTGACTCAAGGCGAATGTCCTTTTTCAGCTTTTCAAGGTCGGTTTATTGCAGTGGCATATTTCTCTCTTAGGCCTAAAAAAAGTACGAACGAAGATTCGTATTCCGCCATGCAAGAAATAGATTTAATTCAATATATACTGCATGGTGTGTAGGCCTATACATGTCCATGTATATATGTCGTATATATGTGCAATATGTCCATGGTGAATTATTTTTCTACTTAAAATGCGGAAATCCTTATAAAATTAAATAAATAATACAATTAAAAACTGAAAGCCACCTGCTCTTGTAAATAAAAATAAAATATAAATAAAGTTATAAATAAAACATTATTAGTTTGCGATCTATTTTCCAACCAACAATTTAGATTTTCTGTCATTCTTTGATGAACTTTACGCGGTATCGATATTAACAATTCCTTTGTCACCACTCACCACTAGCTAGACCGATTGTCATTTATCATTATTATTATGTGACTTGACTTGAAACATGGTCGAACATTGGTACTTGACGCACGTGAAAGCATACAATGCCGAGAGGAGTTTCTACCTTCTAACGTTTTGACTTCTATATAAAAGGAAGTTTTCTAGAGTTTTTGATTTCACATAATTGTAAATATACCTTTGTATTGATAGAGATAACGTACATTTTCAAACTAGATGTTGATATGACTTTTTTTCACTTCTCTTGGAAGTTGTGAAGGATGCATCACTTTGTTGTGAATCTGAACATATCGTGCAGACGCAGGAAGGAATCGGTCGTGGTCTAATAGTATATATAGGGGCCCGGTAAATAATGTTGGGTTCTCTTGGTTTTGCGACTAGAAAAATGCTTATTAATAAACTCGCCGTTTGTGTGAATAATATTATTTTATTCATTACTAGTAAATAGTAATTGATTTTTTTGAAATTTTAAAAAGCATAAAAGCAGAAGGTCTACAAGTTCCTACAGGTCTTTTCAAGTTGTATTGTATAAATTACTGTTCATGCATTGTGAGTTTGACATTATGGCCATGCAGCTCATTCGTACATCGTACTCTAAAATAAACTTACTCCTGAGTTCTGGTACATATACGGGTTCCAAAAATATATTAAAGATGAAATAAGTCACTAAAACCGACGATTTGTACAAAAACGTGGAGAAACTAAGGGTATTGAAATATTTTTAAAAAAGTGTAATTGAACCAAGGTATAGACAAGGAAAACGGATAATATATTCTGGCATAACTGGACGTACACTCGGCGGCACATGTATGGTGTAGCCCAAGATGCATTGAGGGTTGCGTTTGCCCGTTAGAGATAGTGTCCTCACTTCCTATCCCTCCCATGTTAAAAATATGTTCCGATTCACGGTTTGACCATGCGTAGATAAATGGTGATGAACGGAACTAACGTTACGTTCAAGGCCGGCTCGCTGCATGGCATCAAGTTTGACAGCCTATCAGCCGTTTCTACAAAACACCACCAGATAGAGCAGCGATCTATATTACACAGAAAAGTCCTCACGGTATGGTACGTGTTTTCAAGATAAGTGAAGGCACCATCTCCGGGCCGCAAACAAACGCAACCCTCAATGCATCTTGGTGTAGCCCTATAATGCGGTATAGTCGAATACAGCTACATTTAGATACATTTTGGAGGATATTTACATCCACACTAAAACTAGCAGATAATGTGCATATATACTCACTGCATGTGATCTACGAAACGTATAGCATTTTTTTTTAAATTTTAAATTGAACCAAAGAACATAGAACATACATAATAAATTAATGAACACAGTCACGTGATGTCCACAAAGCCCTAAAGAGCTTGACTGTGGATTAAATATAGAAAAATAATGGAAAGAATATTGTGTAATGCGATAGTTGAAACAGAAGCATACATAACAAGGTCGAATAAAATACAATCTAAATTAAATATTTTCGAAATCTTGGCCTCTGTAGACCTATCTATCTTTTGGTTACAAGACCGCTTGAAAAAAGTAAAAAGTGTCACCAACTACCTACCGACTTGAAACTTTTTCACATATTTCTGTCATACCAGAATAGGTTGGGATTGTTTTTCAGAGAAATCGGTGGGAATCTTTCCGGGGGTTCTTTCCGGAAAAAATTCAGAAAGTAAGAAAAATCCTCATAAGAATAAACACGGATGGAAAATGATTGAATGTGGGAAATTTTCAAAATTTTCACTGAATATGGACAGCATAATTACGAATATTTTCAGTGACTTACACAACTTTCGGATGACAAATAACAGAGAAAACGCAATAAAAGTATACATTTTATAGAATATTGGGAGCAAATGGTTTTGCAAAGTGTATATGCGACAGGTTGCAGCACTATAAATATCAACTAAGTTGCAGGTAAGGTTTTTGAACGTTTGAAGTAATCCAATGTCCGTATATGTGGATAGATCTGACGAAATATTTTTTCATTCTTGATTTCCATACTTCTAAGCTCATCTCACAACGCAAATCACGCGTTTTCCTAGTCCTATAGTAATTATTAATTAGTATTCATATTAGTGGACGCTGAGGATGATAGATCGCCAAGGCGTAGGCCTACTGCATGAACCGTCATCCTGGAGACTGGGGTTCGATCCTCTTTGGTCGACTATCCTGACTACAGTGTTTCATGGTATCCAGCCAGCTAGCTCGACTGTTGGCGGGGATGGTGCCAACTCGAATTCTGAGATCCACAACCTCTTTCAGAACACTGTGAAATAAATGACCTTTCAATCTTCACATTCATCATTCGCCGATGCCAATAGATCTCAGCGTCGTAAAACCGAATATATAGAAATAATGTAATATTCAATATAGTTTCAAACATATTCGGACATCCATTACGGAATTTATTATTTTTTTGTAATACTTGTATTTGTCCTTTAATTACATAATGAGATAATTAATCACAATTCAATTTAAGAACAGAATAAGATGCGATCGAATTAATGACACTAAAAGTATAATATAGTAAACGATGCATGTAGATGTCTTAGTTCTATGTGTATTGTGTTTCACAAATAATATTATACTCTCTATATAGTCAAGTGATGTTTTCTATATTCTCCAATTTCCTAGATGTACATTGTAGTTGTATACACATATAAGTAAAATAATATTCAATGTATTGACATTTATCAATGAATACAGCGATTTTTCAAAATATTTATTGCCTATAAAATATCATCAATCGAATTGATTTTAATCAATGGGACATTTTGATGGAAATGTCAATTCATTTTTAAATATAAAATATAACTGGTTTACTACGAGTCTATCGTCATGAACCGAGTTGATAAGATGAAATTATCTCCGAAATCCAATATTTCTAAGCGATACAGAAAAACATTTCACTTTACCTTGGCAATGACATGCTTTGTGCGTGAGTGAACACCTAATATTAGAACATAATCTGAACTTTTATGATAGCTGATGTGATAACGATTGTCTCACGACTTTGCGAACAGGCCTAGAATACAACCTCAAGTTAACTAATGAATAGACGATTTTTTCTCAACACGTCATCTGTTTTAAGTATTTGCACGTACTGACTGTTTGAGGTTGTGATCCTGAATAATCAATATTTAGCTGTTTTATTTGTTGGCTAACGAAAAAAAATAAGAAAATGTTTTCTTTCACGATTTAATTATTTTATTCGTATTGTTATTTTTATAGTATACGGCTTGCATCAAACAATGACAAATTATTATTGTTTGCGCTTTCGTTGTTTTGATAGCTATCTATATTGTGATATTGAGTAGACAACAAACGAAGTTCATAGAGAGGCATCTCATCTCGAGTTTTATCAAGACTCGTAGTTTTTGGAAACGACACTTCTGCGAAACGACCGAAAGGAAGAGAGAAAAATACACATATAGATGAAATTCTCGTAAATACTTGTCGAATTTCGTATAAAAAGCTAATAAATTCTGAAAGTTGGTCGAATTAACTAGAAGTGCTATCTAGTATTCCGAGAAACTAGCAACACTGTATGACGTCATTCAGTTGAAGAAAGGGGGCGACGGCGCGCGGCGATCGTCGAGCCAGCCAGCCACCGACCTTGTATAACTGTCGACAAAACTGTGTTGGCATGTCAGTTCATTGCTAAAGCTTGTTGTGTGAGTGTTGTCGCCTTTAAAATCATAAGAATAAGCGAATATCACTAAAACTCACGTATGATCTAGAACAGATTCACAATCATTGTTCAAGTTTCGTGTGTAATCAAGTTTATTCTCAGCTTCAAGTGACTTTCCAAAAGTTATTTCAATTGATAAGAAATCACCTGTGTAAGAGTTCGTTAGTTTGGTAGGCGTGCGGCGACAGACAAGACATTCATTCGACTTGGAAGAGTGTGTGTCATGTCTCAGTTGGTTCCTTTAGGCCCTCTATTGTTGGACAGGGAAGAAGATCAGATTTATACGATGTATTCAGATTGGGGACGAGATGAAAAACGATCGGTAAGTGTTAATTATTTGAATTGTCAGTCGAGTTTGTTCAAGTGCCAGGTTTTATATACGAACAATAAATTAGTTCACAATCGCATTCCATTCAACTCGCGACTCGCGTGACGTCAGTAACGTAACTACTCTCGAGAAACAATTATAATATTAATTAATCAACTCCCTCGCACCTAAGCCTATCCATAGGTGGATTATATAACTGCTGAAGTGGTGATGAGTGTTGAGGTGAAATATTTACATAATATCGCTTGCGGTCAACGAAAACGTCTACATATAGTTCAACAAGCTGAATTCAATTTGCAATTACAAGTTTCGTTGTTTTATTGAAATTATTCATTATTATTATTTATTATTAGAGAAATTATTCTCTTGTCCATTGAAGGGACTTGAGAAAGTAAATAGATGGTGATTGAATACCTAGGTAGTAGGTTGAATATGTAGGCCTAGGCATGTTGAAACATTATTTCCCTTATTGAATATTCCTACATGAAATTGCAGTCATTTTAATTTTGATTGTAAACACGTGCCTACTACTCATGGGCCTACCAGCAATAATAAATTGATGATAATTATAATATTTGTGAAATTTCAAATCTTAAATTCAATGAATAATTACGCGACATCGTCCAAATACTTCCAATATTTAATGCCATCGTTATTGGTGTTCAGAATGTTATCGAATTTATTTAGGCCTATGTTTGAAACCACAGACCTCTTTAAACCTCAGATTTTCATTATGACGTAAGTTTTTATTACTTGTTTGGTATGGAACACGGATGTTTTGCTCGATTTTTTTTGTTGCGATAAGATCCATTCTTTTTCGTTTTTACAGACTTGAGGTTCACCAGTATTTCCTTCAATTGGGTATTGAATCGAATTAATAAACACATAAGCCATTCGTCCTCGTTTTCTTTCTCATGAATGCTCTTATTTTTACCACGTCCTGTTGATAAAATTCATATTTCAATTGTCAGGATATACAAGCATGACTTTCAGTTTTCCTTGCACTTTACTTCACACATTGTTCATTCCCACAAAACTACAGTAACGTTAATAATTATTTAATAACAATGTCTCGTGTTGAAAACTCGAAACCAAACACAACTTTGGTGACTAACAGTATTGTTTTTAGTTGAGCTGTAATCACCTGAATCTTGCTTCCCATGCTTGTTTTGTCTTGAATTTGAAGACATGCAATACAAATAATATCTTGTCCAACTCACAACTGTCTGAACCAATTGTTCCGGTTCAATTATTGTGAATGTAAACGATTCATTTGACGAAATGACGACAGTGGTTTAACGGTTTGTAGGCCTATACCGGTAATGTTGTATCCGAATTAGTATTTGCATCTCCAGTATCAAATATATAATGATTGTTCTATTATTAGCGAGTAGCAGGACGATTTCACTTGAAAGGCTTACACTATCGTCTTAACTTGATAGGTAGGGCAATGCACCTACCTCCATACCTATAGTTTCTATTCCTCGAATATGTTGGTATTATTGCGTCAGACAGGTGGCATGGGTGATGACGTCAGCAGAAACCCAATGACGTCATTGCCCGTCAGTAGCCATGTTGCCATAATTTGTGGTGTGCGACCTTGATGGCTCGCTTACTTCTTATTGGAAGGTTCTGCTCGCGATTTGGAGCGTTTTGCTAATTAGTAGCAGGTGGGTAATTGTACATTGTTTCCGGTATTTAACAAACCACAATTCAGCAGGTGTTCCAGGACTTTCCTGATTTACATGAGCTTTATTTGAATATGTTTCTTTTTCTGCGAACCAGATAAAGATTTCACCTTTCTTCGAAACGAAGTGACTCATAATCAAATTTTAATAAATTGTCTCAATTTAAATTAATTCTCAAGAATTATTCCTTGGCTGTAATAGCGATGGTGAGCGATACGTTTTCCAGTTCCTGCTGGATATGTCTACTAGAGAATCACTGTGAGAGGATTATGTAACCTATAATAAAAATCAGATTCACCTTACGTCTGATTTTACGATTCTTGTATCATCATTTTCTCCCGCCATGGTCGACCATCCTGACAGAGTTTTTTCGTGGTTTCCCTCTTTCGTTCAGGTCAATACTGGGATGGTTCCTTAACAGCAGCCAACAGTCCACGACCGACTCCTTCCCACCATCCAAAAACACTTAGGCCCAGTATTACCAAAGCCAGTTAGTATTTATCTGAGAGTTGGTGAAAACAAATAGGATGTGTAACCATGGTGATAACAAGTTTGAACTGTCAGATAAAGACTAACTGGACTTGGTAATATCGTGCCTTAATTAAATAACTCATGATCTCAATAATCTCATCATCCCACCACCTCATTTATCATTCACCGACGCCAATAGATCGTAGTCATCAGTACAGTGCGTCGTTAAACCCAATATAAAATTATAAATAAAATACAAATCTTCATTTTCAAAAGATGTATTCATGAATTATACGAAATTTATATTGAAAGAACGACAGACGTATATATTTTTCAATAATTATTATTTTATGGTTTTGCTAATTGTTGGTTAAACGTCATACTTTTTCCTAATCTTTGTCGACAGTTTTTGAAGTGCAATTAAAATTATCCAAGTTCCCCAACAATATCCAATATCGATAGACATGAAATGATAGCGATCCATTTCTTTTCTCGCGATTCGGACTTCAGAAGAAATAGGACCTACGTTGCCAATTGTGTATTATAACTTGTACTGAAGATGATCCCACATTCAAGTCATATTTGTGCAAATAGGATAGACTTGTGAGAGATTGCTGATTATTATATCGCGTTATTTTTAGCCAATGAACGTTTTCACAACGACAAGCCCGCTGTTTACGTACGAAAGATACGGTACCGTAATCTGTATATGGATGAAACAAACGCCTTTTACAAATCAACTCGTAACTTGCTTATTACTGAGTTGGGACTGATCCTTGTTTTAGATATTTTAAATTTGTTTCGAATTTATTGCATGTACAGTATTTTCTTCATATTAATGTTTATAGGCCTATAATCTAAAAATTATCGAACTTAATTTAAATACGGTAATAAGTTGATTGAACATTATATTGTCTAGAATCTTTCGTTTATTCACGTCACGCTTTAAAAAAATGGTAGGTCTTTAAATACAATGCTAGTACACTTTGTTGTACTTATATTCACGAGAGATGAAGATCCCCATTTATAATTTATATTATATTTATAATTATGATTTTAAACATTACATTTATGATTCACATTTATAATGCATGTCGTATGAGGGAGGGAGGGGGGAGGAGAGCTTTATTTTTCGAGGATACAACTATACAAGTATACATTCACAACGAATAGACCGCGAAATGGACATAAAGAAAAATTTCTCTAGACTAAATTAGCGGTGACTATTTGAATGCAACTCCAACAACATCAATAGAAAAATCAACAAATCCCAAAGCGCATGACATAAACTCTAGTATAAACCATTCATAAAGGAGAACGCGCATGATAGTAAATCGAGTGTCGCTACCCTCGTGCCCCCTCCACCCACCCACCCACCGAGACTCGAACACGGACCTACGGTGCCATGAGGTCGCGTCCTTCGTGCTGGGATTGCGCAATATTATTTCATAGGGGCGGTGCCATGTTGTCAGTCACATGATCCTCCGGTCGGGCTATCGTATGCCTTGCCTGCTTTGCCGACCGCGATAAAGGCACACTTCATTCGTCACCGTTGAACTTGTCAGTTGTGTGTGTGCCCGGTTCAATAGGTGTTGTATCTTTGAACAAAGAAAAGTCAGTGTGCTACCAGCTTACTTATCGGACGATCTTTCAACGACGAGTATTGTTATTATTATCATAGAACAGGTAATTAGTCTGACCATTGTTGATTGTTTGAAATAATTAGATAGGTGGTGTAAATGACTGGCGGTGTTCACGACCTCGCGAATGTCAGTCGCAAGCGTGGTGGTTGACAGGACGGAGGCGTAAACGCAAAACCAAATAGTAGAAACGAATTACAATTTACACTTTTTCATTTTATTGACCTCACTATTGGGTCCGACTGCATGTTTACACAGGGAGTATTTAGTGTATTTTTTGCATCATTTTATTTCTAAATCGTAATGCAACTTCGTAGGTTGGAGGATCAAGTATTAACTAGTAGGATCTTACCATGGAGTTTTACGCTGTAGGCCCTACTATTATAAATTCATGACCTTATATTTAAGTCTTTATAAGCTATTCTGTAACTCCCAATGCCTATGAGAGTCGACCGCCGATTCATTGTAAACCATGAAACCCAAGTCTCTAGTCACTTGAAATTTACGGGCCAATTTTATTTTAATTCAAGTTATCACTATATTGACAGTCGACTTGATCATCTCGTATATATTGACTTGACTGAAGATTGATGGAGACAGAAGTAATTCTTCTGTTATCATTATTGTGAGAAATATCTTTTGCACTTGGCAGCACAGTATCAGAGTAGAACAATTGAAATGTTTGGTTTCAATAGATCGCCTTATCACCAGGATGAAGATAACGAGATTTCCTTATATTTGTGTGGTTTATAATAACAATAATTCTAACTTCGGTTTGCTTCTAATACTCTGTTATCAGTTTTCGCTATTTTGGCCGAGTGGGGATATTACAGATGAGGCCGCCGATTGGGTTTACTGGTTGGCAAATAATCTAATTCATTGATTGTAGTAAATCCGTCCACAGTGCTGGCGAACGAAGTATCTATCACCCGCTTACGGTTTTCTCATTCCGTCATCATTCGTACCCCCATATACCTCGACTTTTGGCGTATTCCTTTGTTTTACAGACATTCGAATGTTCGGTTTGGTTACACCGTGGCCTGGTAAACCATCGGGAGATGGCTGCGGCGCAAGTTATGCAGAGTATTTCCGACCGGACATGCCATTTTTTTTCACCAGAACAGATACTTGGCGCGGCCGTCAAGTGACGCGCTGCGGTTCCTGGAAATCGTGAATTGCTTTTCCTTTCGTAATTCGTTTTCTCGCTAGCATCTAATAGCCAAGCACGTCTGTACCGTACTGGAAGTTCAATGTACATGTAAATATAACGAGAACGTTTGTCAGTAACGGAACACTGGCGCCACATGGGCCTTCCTCGACCTCGAGTCCTTATTGTTGATTAATCATAACGTATCAATTATTTCTGTGTGGGGCGTGTGTGGTAGGCGTTAGTTATGCGCCTGTTCGCGAACATTATCGAGCTTGACTAGAGAATATTTCTCTACTAGAATATCTACGGTAATTATTCTGTACCTTTGTTGCGCGTTTCAATTATTTTTAATTTTTTGTTCAACTTTTTCCTCATTATTAATATCATCATTATTGTTGTTGTTATTTTTTTAATGGAGCTCAACGACCTGGTCCACCAGTAACCTAGGTTATATGGCGGTACAAATGAGTGGGTGATGAAGAAGGATCATGATGTAAACTTTTGCATATAGTGGGACTCGGGATTCATTGATATAACATCTTATATAGTCGTGTAGATAAGGGTATTTCGTCTATAGTTCGAGGTGATGATACAACGTTCGTCAATGACGTAATATGTAACAAAAAGGACCTCGCGGTAAAAGTCTCAAATTCGTCATTCGACAGTGTATTTACCTGTTTTGAATCATAGTTCAGGGTACTCGAAAGGCTGACTCACCTTCAAAATATATAATAATTCAATTCCCTAGTGTTGATGAATCCGATCGACTGTCTCTCCCATGGACTATTCTGAGCGCTCGGGAGTTTCGAGACATTACACACTTTTGCCTTATATTGTGTAGACTAGTCTACCTGTACGAAAATATCACAATAACAAATCCCAGTTATTCCTATTGTACTACCCTCATAGACAAGCTGGACAGCGTTCTCAAGTCCAGGGCAAGGAGGGATGAGTCACTGACTGGTGTTTTGTTACTCCGTGTAAACACTGCGCTCGTTTTCTCGCAATACAACACGTTTCGACTTGTCCCAACACAGATACGTGTGTGCAACAGGTGGCCGTGTTTTGAAAATACACATCGCTATCACTCGGATATCAAAACGTAAACGTTAAAACTTCTTTGTTGGCCGTCCTTTGTTTAAAAAAATAGTTGAAATTACGTTTTATGTTATTATAACATCGAGCTTTACGACTGACGGAACTGTGTAAATATTTCGTAAGAACTAATGGTGTATTTTATCTGTGATACGAGATTGACTGACAAGAAACTATTCCTGTGCTATTAAATGCAGTTCGACGCAAACTCAGTTCGCAAGAGGTTTTGCTGGTGGGTGTTGTATTTTGGCGCACCGCAGGGCTGTATGCCAAAATAGTACCCTCGCTTCTACAACAATATAGAGCCATTGCTATTTTTACTTTCAATTAGCTTTCAATTATTTATTTATTCCTCGTCAAAGTGTATACCCGTTACAATTAATTAATGCGCTTCGACAAATGCTAATTGGGAATTTCTCTCGCCACCCCCTAATAGCTTTTCTGTGTTTCTTGTGATTGTTTGTTGTGTGTTTGGCCCATGTTGTTGGGAAATGTGGGTATCGGGGTTAAAAACGGAACATGAGCTCGACGCTCAGACCTCAGTTGGTATTGTGTGTCCGAAGTAGAAACATCGCGCTCTCCGCGAACGACCAGGAGCATTTACGTGATCTTTGGACCGTCACAATTCCAACAAACGAACGAACGAATATTTTTACATTATACGTATAATAAATTAAAACGATCGATTAAACCATGGAGTCGTTGGATTTAAATCAGTTTTTGGCTCAAGAATTATGGTATCATCAGGTGAATTTTATATACTAGAATTTTAGCGTATATATTTATTATATTTTAGTTTTACATGTAAACGTAAAACAGTGAATTATTATTAGACTTGAATGAGGCAAATGCATGGTTAGTTATCCATTGTATATCACGTTGTTCTGGATTTAAGGGGGTAGTTATTGCTTAGATAACAAGTTGTCAATTACTTCAATATCACACTGAATGCTAATTTTAAATGAACTGTTTATTTATTTTTTTGTTTATTGACAATGTAGGCTCTGTATGACATTTTAATCATTCTTGGGGCTGACTTATTATAAATGCTTGCCAAAACAAGTCTGATAAGTGGCAGTCTATACTCTATTGTACTAACATCAAAAGCAAACATGTAATGCATTTACAATTATATTAGATTGTGGAAAGAGGAGGGCATATCAGGATATTGTAATCATATAAATAACTACAGTACGCATGTTCATGTTGTTTGCAGTGTCTTTGAAAGTATAAAAATAACTTTTGTAATATTCCCAGAAGTTGTAGATATCAATTTGTTACCATGAGATAATTGTTGAATTCAACAGAATGTTAGTTTTGATGAATGAATATATAAAATTGAATGAAATGGAACCTTACAATCACTTGCAATAAATTGATTTATTATTATAATTATTGTAAATTATTATACAAATTTGTACATTAACACATGAATTTTATTTGTGATGCTTCCATTGAATATGTTGGCCTCAGCATTTTAATGTAATTCTTCAGTTGGTTTGCTTCTTGAATATGCACATTACCGGTATATTTTGTCTCGTTTCAGTTTGTGAACCTAGAAGGTCTCCACTCAGGTGTGCCAACCCGAACAACACCGACGTTGACTCCGACAACCTTGCGGAACATCGAGCAGACGTTCATTGAACTGCAGTGCGAGCCCGAGTCTCATCAGAACGAAGCTGGATTCGTACCTCCTGTCGTGCAACCAATTACTCACGGTAAGTCGTCAACCATAAAGTTATTTTAAAGTGAGCATTATTTTGTGGCGATGTTTTCCTGTTATTTTCATATCTTGGACCCGAAAACTTGAATTATATATGCACATTTCTCCTTCTAGAATTTTTCCTAGATGAATGAGTAGGCCTAGTCTTCTCATGAACAGTATATTTTTTGCCATAATTACGGGGCCTAGGTTATGTAGGCATAGTGTTGATATTTCTAATGATATCAAGTTATGTTATATGTAAATGACCTACAATGTGATAAGATTATTTTATGCTATTCAAGCATTCCCTTGAATAACAGCTTCAGTAGGTGTATAGAAATTTTCATATAATTTTTTAGGATTTAGAAAGATTATGTTATATACATGTGTTGAAGTTGATTTGTTGTTACCTTCCAGGTGGTAGTACATACATGAGTGTCATCGATAGCAAAGGCTGGCAGGGCAGTATCACGTCAATTTCACAGTCAGCTGTCACGTCCACCAATCCAACGACCGCGACAACCACTCGCCGAAATATGGGAGGTCGGAGACCAAACAAAAATAGCGGGGTAAGTCGAGATGATGAGACTATCAAATACAATTGATAATCAAAGTCCGCATAATGAAGTCAATGACCCATACTAACACATTATCAATAAATTGGTGCGCATGCTGTGTTATCTCGTGAATCTACGGATGATTCCTCAAGTAGAGTTTCTTTTCCAACATTGGGACAGGCAGGCAAAGTGTATTTATTATTTTCAAATAATGAGAAAGCCCTATATATATATTTTCTGTCTCATAACTGATTTGAAGTCAGCTATTTTTTTTTCAGTTGAACTGAAACTTCCATTCATCCATTTATTTTATATATTGTAAATTATATACGTAGGCAGGCCTTCAATTGAGCCGAGGTGTAGGAGTAAAAATATGAAATGAAACAATCATAGGAAATGTGTTGACAATAAAGACATTTTAATTCCACAATGACTCACTTGAGTCAGAACCCTTGATTTTGAAACCGCTCTGAAATCACTAGTCGCAAACAATGCAAGGCTTTATCCAATATTCTTATCTTTCATTTTCCAGATATCGCCCGAGGAGGAAGAGCGACGAAAATTCCGTCGAGAAAGGAATAAAGTGGCCGCTGCTCGGTGCAGAAAGAGGAGGGTGGATCATACCAACGAATTACTTCATGTAAGAATGATATTATCAATTTTAATAACCTGGATTTCTATTGTCCTACAGTGAAACCTCTATGCATCGTTCCCAGATCCATCGTTTTCCTGCTTGTATCAATCATTTTTCTCACCACACTCCCATATATAGGCCTAATCAATGTTGAATTTTCCTGGATGGATCGTTTTCCTGTATGGATGGTTTTATTTCCCTGGTCCCTTGAAAAACGGTGGATAGAGGTATCACTGTACTATTTGACCGAATGAAATGGATTTGTTGCGGTGCTAGGACTTGAAGAAGGGCAGACAAAGTTTCACTATTTTATAATTTGGAATTGTAGAAGTTTGTTACCTTCACTGAAACAATCTATTTCATTTGAAAAATATAGGCTACTTTTTCATATATTTTGATCAGAAAAAGTCTCTTCATGTTTGGGTGATATCATACATTTGGTAGAAAGTTGAGAAAAAGATTTGATTTTTTTTAATATCCCGAGGTAGGCCTATATTTTTGGTAAAATCAAGTCCGGTATAATTATGTTGGAGAGGAGTTTTTTTTCACTGTTTTTGTTATTTTTACTCCATAGGCCTTTGGTACTGTTGTTATTTAGCAAATCTCGATATATATCTCTCAAACCCAGATACTATACTAAATTCTGTTACAATTATGACGGTAATTGCATAGTTGTACATGAATTTTTCTCACTTTTGCTGTTGGTCATCATGGTGGTTGATGATCCATTATCACTACCTTGAATAGGTAAGTGTGATTATTGATTAATAATTATTATTACTTTGGTGTTTCAGGAAACGGATGGTTTAGAACAAAAGAAACAAGGTCTCCAGAACGAAATCCAGCAACTTCAGATGCGGAAAGAGGAACTCGAGTTTCTTTTGGAAGCACACAAATCATGCTGCCGACTCAACGGTACTTCTCAATCTGGCCGCTGCTCTCCACCAGACATCAAGCCGTTCATTTTCAAAGACTTGGACAAAATCTGTGAATCCCGTGTGAAACACGAGCCCATGGCTGCGCCTGCCTACCCGTTCAGTCAGCCGTCGCCAGCCAAACGCCCAATGCTTGGTTCAAACGCTACGGGCAGTGCCAGACCGCCGCGACCCACCTCTCTTTCAGTGGCTGCGTTCCCATCGCACAACAATCTTAAAGCTGCTGTCACAGTTTGTGAAGTTGCCGGTATTCCTATCACGACAACGCCGTCGTCAGGACTGGGGTTCAACTTTGACTCTCTCATGGATGGCGGAACAGGTTTAACACCGGTTTCTACTCCTTTGATTCCCTCCTGTTCCAGTCAACAGCGTAACTCTGGAATGGTCGATCTCTCAAGTCCCGATTCTGTGCCCGGGAAGCTTGTGTCATTGTGATGTTGAATCTGATGGCACATTCATTCAATGGTGACCGCAACGAAATGACGTAAATAGAACTTTGAAACCAAAGTGGCCTCGTGTTGATTAAAGGTAGGGTTCGTCAGAAGTAGGGATACTTTTAATCGAAGTATCGTACATGGTATATCATTTTTATATTGAACATTATGAGATATATCATCTATATTCTATATCACGCTGAATATGACTTGTATTACCGGTACCATTGATTTAGTAGATAGATTACTTCTTTACTTCTGGCTATGTCCTACCGTGCATAAGTGCTAATTATAACTAGTTTATTTTGAGGAAAACTGATGATTTTCGTATGTTTTTTGCTCAAGGAAAGAACTTAAATAATTATTGTCATTTTAATGTCATAACTATTTCGACCTTATTTTCCTGCTAAACAAGAACTGCTGGCTATGTGTGCCTTTATTTATTATCTAAATGAGCTATACAAGCCTAAAATTATCAAATTTGTTTTTTTCCTAGCATAATATTCCCTCCACAAGAATATTTTCCTCAATATTTGTAACCACATATGAATTGTACATACATTATACATATTTGTATACCATTTATGCAATAATATCAGTTATTTTACTTATTTATATGATTAGTTACATTATTAACTTTAATTTATGTACTACCGTATTACTATGTGGCTTGGAATGCCCCCTTGTGTTTTGTGATACTAATGGTTATGCCACATTTCTTGTAACCTTTCAATTGGGAGGCAAATTAGTAATTACTTTTTATGTTGGCTAGAAACCAATGAAGCAATATAGAAAATTAATTTTGACCATGATTTGTCTTTTTTTTTTTACATCAAACTGATTCTGTAAACATTGCAATATGGAGAAAATTATTTATGTTAAACTTGAAAGCTAAATGATGTTATGGTAATTCCAAAAGATCTTGTATAAATATAGTAATTATTATATAATCAAATAACTAATTTAAGTAGTAAGTATAAGATTACATATTTAATTTTTATATAAATAAGTTGGTCATATGCAATAAAATTGTTAGATAATCACTATTGTAAAAATAAATCGGCAATTGCTAGTCTCAAATCTTACTGATAATTACTATGGTACCTTTTTGGTACTCGAATCATGGCTAATATTGAAAGAGATATATTTTCATAGTAAATAGCTGTAAGCAATCCCAAATTTGCAAGTAAGTGTATCGTATTACGGTTTACATTTAAGCATAATATTTTGTTTACATCAATTTTGATGCTATACTTGATAAGTATATTTTGATGTGTGATGTGATTGTCAATATTGGAAAAATAAAATAAGCTTTTTTATACTGAGTTTTATGCTTTAACTATTCATTAATACCCATTCCACATCCCGAAGTTTACCATTGTTTCTGGCGATGTGTGTTTGCTGCTAAACCTCCATGGTTTGCCATAATAATAAATTGATAATACAGTTGATTAATAAGAAGATATATCAAATGTAAAGTAAAGTAAAATAGTAAAACACTCATAGGTTGCAGGTAAGGATTTTGAACATTTGAAGTAATCCAAGGTCCGTAGATGTAGATTGATCTGACGAAATAATTTTCATTCTTGATTTCCATACTTCTAAGCTCATCTCACAACGCAAATCCTGCGTTTTTCTAGTTAGATGAGCGTAGCGAAGATTCCATACCACATACCGAAAAAAAATTGGCTTCGTTATTATGTTTTTTTTGTAATTTTGTGCGCGGCATACAGGTCATGAAAAAATACCTATTGACTTGAAACTTTTTCTACATATTTCTGTCATACCAGAATAGGTTGGGATTGTTTTCCAGAAAAAATTTGGAAAGTTTCAGAAATCTTCATAAGAATAACACGGATGGAAAATACTTGAAATGTGGAAAATTTTCAAAAACTTCAAAATTTCTACTGAATGGAAAACATAATTACGGATATTTTCAGTGACTTTCACAACATTCAGATGGGAAATAACAAAGAAAACGCAATAAAAGTATCCATTTTAATGAAGGTTGGGATCAATTGGTTTTGCAAAGTGTTTGTACGACAGGTTGCAGCACTGTAAATATCAACAAGTTGCAGGTAAGGTATTCGAACGTTTGAAGTAATCCAAGGTCTGTAGATGTGGAATGATCTGACGGAATATTTTTCATTCTAGATTTTCATACTTCTAAGCTCATCTCACAATGCAAATCCTGCGTTTTCCTAGTAATTCCAATAGACAAAAAGACCGATCCTGGAGCCTGAAAATAGAGGACCAAGTAGTTCAAAGACCGGTCCAGGACCGGTCTCTGGTTACCTGCTGTTATCGCTTATATATACATTTTGGATGTGTATAATTAGAATTGTAATTAGAATATATATATTCTATTTAAAAAAACAAAACATTTTTGTATCACAAATAAGAATTAATTATATTGTCATTTTACTATAACTGACAGGTACAATATAAAGTGTCTATGAATAATAAATATCTCTTCTAATTTGAATACTTTCATCTCTCTCCTATCCTGCTTATTATTAAACATATTTATCACTTGAATGAATGACATCAAACAATCAAAACACACGAAAAATATGAGAATAGGCAGTTAGATGATACGTTTGTATCAGGCAAACAGAATTGAAGAAAAAAGCCAGAATAATCACTTGGCCAATTCTTGAGCACAATAAATTATATGAGAGCTGTTGTCCACTGCTAACTTGAATTTTGTATACCCTCCTCAACTCAAACAGTATTTAACAAAAATCTAACTGAGGCAAACATTTAAGGTTGTAGTAGGATTAGCTATTAACGTTTAGGCAACGTGTAAATTGATAAAAAATTGAACCAAAGTACATGGCAAACATAAGGCTGTATGGGAAGTTGGCCATAAACCCTGCAGGCGCGTGTTAATTGATGCAGAATCGAAATGGGGTACACGGCAAACATAAGGCAGGGTCAGATGTAAATACAGCCTTGCAGACAGCGTGTAAATTGACGAAGAATCTGAGGTACACTGCCAACATGAGGCTGTAGGAAGTTAACTATGAACATGTGAAGGTAGCTTTTAAATTCTTGGAATTTGTGTAGTCTTCTAGATTTTTTTTATATATAAAATCATATGACTATATATTATTTTCTATGTATATTTATTGGGAAGTAGCCTAGCAGGACTTGATTTAAAGAATAACAAATTGTGATGGATGATTTGAGGGATGAATAATAGATGATGATACATATTAGGAGAAGTAAGTGATATGTGAATTATGAGGTGGGTACAGGTTGGAGGAAACACATGGATAGGGCACACAATAGCCCAAAATGGAATAGACAATGAGTATGGGAAGTAGGTTCCACACGAATCAATAAACTCAAGTTTTCCATGCACTACCTTTTCCATGGACTCTGAAGAAAGTAACCACCAGGAGAAAATCACAGGATTGACAGGAACATTCATAATAATAATAATAAAATGTTTTTATTACCAGCAGACTGTACAGATACAGAATGATAATCATCAATAAATGAGAATTAATTATCAATAATTAATACATAAGTATTCGTCTATAGAATAGTACGATTTCTCAAGCAGAAATTTCTTTATACTGGACTTAAAATTAGTTATGCTTCTCATTGCTTTGAACTAAGCTGGTAAGTGATTTTATAACCGAGTCATTGAGTAGAGTGGACCTTTAGTGAACATTGTCAGCCTGTGTTGCTCCATACGGAAGTCATTCCGTAGTCATTCGGAAGTCATTCATAATAAACTAAAACTCACGACATGTTTCGATCTTATTGGATTTTATCAGATGAATGCAATGCATGGTCATTCATTATGAACAGTTGAACACTTCTTCCACTGTGGAAGAAGTGTTCAAGTTCCACTCAAAGAAACTAACTTTAAATGTCCATATAGTAATTGCATACAACTTTATACCCTGTATATAGTTCCAAGTTAATGATGAATAGTAAGTTATTATTTATTGTAAGTTATTGCAGCTCTTGCAACAAAATTGGATTATGTCCCAACTCATCTCTTTCCCAACTCATCTATTCATCTCATCTCATCTATTGAAAATCAGTTGATACATCTAAAGAGATGAGTTGGGAAAGAGATGAGTTGGGACAGCCCATAGATTGGTTTGTTTCAAATGAGATGAGTTGGGATTGAGTTGAGTGGGGACGTCACCCAAAATTGCAGCCTTTTCCACCATGGCAATTCTTTTTGTAAATTTTGTAAAACCTTCTTTCGTGTCCTCATGTTTACACTAAAATACTCGCTCATACTATATAGACACTGCTAAAGTGCAAGGTGTTTATAGTGTTTACTAATTGTTAAGATTGTTTATACATTTTAGAAATTACCATGTTTGTTAGAGACAATCCGCATTACTTTTAAAAAGACAGTGACTTCCATCAATTTGATACTCTAGAAATGGCTCTCATCTTTGTCAAACTGAGAGACGCTTTATTATTGCAGATCACGATCCAGTACATACACGAATAATTATTTATAATAATCTGCCCAGATCAAGTTAATAACAGAAGCATTCATAAAAGGATGGTTAAAGATCATTTCCTTATAATTATGGATCAATTTTTTACAGTATACAAAATATGGGAAAAATTGCACATCTATTCTCTGTATCACGTATTATTGTTGTTTGAACTATGCTAAACTATTTGTAGAACCCAATGTATTCAGTGTTTTTATTTATATTTATACACATATTTTGATGTGTAATCTTGTCAATAACATATTCCATTCATCAGCATACAAAATTAATAATGTACATTATTAATTTTGTATGCTGATGAATGGAATACATTTTTTGAGAATATAATTCTGAGATGTTCAAAGTACAATAAAAGGGCTTGAAAGTATCTGCCTCCAACACCTGAAGCTTTTCCCTAAGCCCCATATGAGCGAGAAACCCCAAGTACCGGTATATACTATTATACTTGATTATGATACGATGATTTACGATTATGCTTTCCCTCTACTCAATCAAAGTTCCTACACACTTGTTCATATATTCAACTACTATGCATAATGCATTTTTAATCATTTGGTAGCTTATGGACAGGCCTGGAGTTAAGAATTCAGCGCCCCTAGGCTGAGCCTAGTTTAGCGCCCCTATACTTATTTTCAAAATGTGTGTAAGACTGGTGTAAAAATGAAAAAAATGAATAACTGTAAAAAATATTTCAGGCAATGTGAAAACCACGTGGTACGTGAACGTATTTCCGCTCGTTACTCGACATTACCAATAATAACTTACAATAAGTAAAGCAATATTTATACGACAGGGTGCGACTTACCCGGGGTGAAGTCCTAGAAAGAAACACCAGAGCATATTTCAGCAATATTTTAGTTAATCCAATAACCCCGCAGGGAATTTTTCGAAATATTATTTTTTTTAGATTATATTCTGTAAGTTGTAGATATTCGACAATGTTGTTATAGTGTTAATCAGGAAATGAATGGAAATAGTAATGAAAATGAGTTTGTGATACTTTTGATTTCATTTTCAACTACATGATATAGCTTCATGTTGCATTTTTTGTAACCATTTCATTACACTTGAAACAAAAATATGGAAGCCCTGAAGAGCCCAAGCGCCCCCTGGGCTCTTGCGCCCCTAGGCTTCAGCCTTGTCAGCCTGTGCGTAAATCCGGGCCTGCTTATGGACTTGATTTTCAGTGAAAAAGTGACAGATGACATTTTTGAATTATTGAAAACGGAGCATGACAATTGATTGGAGTGATAGAATGGACAGAATTTAATTCTTGATATGAATATTTTTTCAAAACTCATGTAAAAATTAAAAATTGAAGGGGCTTCATCCCAATCTTTTGAAATATAAGTGTAAAATTGAGGGGATCCAGCTATAGTTTAGCCAACATTTTTTTTCTCTTCGGTTGATAATTACGACAAAACGGCAAAGGTGATGATCTATATCATTTTATGATAATCATTATTGAACTACTAACCATCCAAGAGAAAGGCATTTGCTCCAAAATTTCTCAAAATGCAAATTTTGAAATCATGCCGTTTTCGTAGTCTACATAGTTCACTTGTTTACCTTAATTGGCAAATATATGTATGGTAATAAAAAACATACAATTTGGTATTTAAAATTATGCTTTGGTGAATGTATACAAATAATGAGAAATAGTTTGAGAAACAAAAAAAAATAACAACACAAATTACAATCAGTCTTAATTTTGGCAACTAAAATGAATTGGCTCATCATGAATTAGTAACAATAAAACAATATACAGAATCGACTATTGCCCTCCTCCATCTGGTGGTTCATCTTGAGATTTAATCTTTGGTTTTGGCGGTTTGCTCTGAGTGATCAGTCTTACAGATTCATAACGATCTGTTGTTGCTAATACGATAGCCAATTTTTTCTCAAATATTTTGATTTCTCGATTCATTTCGGCAGGAGTCTCTTCTACCATGTCAGCGTACAATAGGCGAGCTGCTTCTGAACCACTTGATACGCTTTTCTGTCCACCCAACTGCATGTGTGGGATACAAGATGTCATACTTATAAGTTATAACAAATTTTAGAGAAGAGAATTTAAAAAGAGTTTCAAGTTACCGTTACTGCGTAAGAGTTGATTTAGCAAAATATCAGTTTTTCCATAACTTTACAATGTTTCAGTATAAGATATCAGCCATTTTGAGCCATCTCACACATATTCTCATATTCTGTAGCATTCTCACTACAGGACTACATAACAGTTTATTTCATTAACGTTTATTAAATTTGAAATCAAATAAGTGAATATGACTGACGAATGGTTACAAAAAAACTGTCAACAATGTAACACTCTTAAAAATGTCTTGGTTGAAATGTACATGGGGTTGTAACTTTTCATAAGTCTCACTGTTAACCAGCACATGTGGAACTTTTCTTTGTTGAATACAGAAGTTATAGCTATCACCCAAACTTACTGCCATTTCACTAAATCAACTTGCACATGCCTGCAACTTTCAATTACAATAAATATTGAGAATTGCTAGTGAAATAAAACCAAAACGGGTGAACAGTGGCTAGTCGTGCACGCCGAACCATCATTCTGGAGACCGTGGTTCAATTCTTCCATGATCGACGATCCAGACAGATATTTCAACCCCTCAATACATCTTAGTATTGGTCTTAATTGACGACTAGTGATTGACCCGCCCACAAACGTCACAAAACAAAACATCTAATCAAATGGGCTTTGTTATGTGGAAAATTTGACATTTGCCTATCAGAGTATCTCTAAATGCCTACATGCAGTATAGATAAAGGTGGCCTGGCGATTAGCCACGCCTATCACTAGTGGTCAATTACTGCTGAGTGAATCTGTTTTTTTTTTCATGAATTTCTTTCACTATAGGTCTACATTACAGAAATGGACAATTCGAAAGTTGATTATAGAGTTCTTACCGCTGCTTGATCCAGACCTTTGGATTTGAGGTCTAATAAATGACGTAACCAAAAGATTTTCTTGTCGCAGCTTGTTATTGAATGCGTCGACGAGCCACTTGATGAGCAATGACATGAATGATTTTCACTTTCTTGAAACAAGATGTACAAGAAACACAAAATTTAATAAATAATATTCCAACAGTAGGCTACTACAAGTACAAACACTTATGCCACATTATATTTTTCCAAAATCAAAATTGAATTTAAAATAAATATGTGCATATTTTTACTAAAACAAATTTTTACCTAGACCATTCTTGGAGCATATAGGCTAAATGTACATTGTCTGCTAGTTAGTGGGCCTAGGTTAGTACATGTCATTGAATTTTTTCAGGATGTGTTTTAATGTGGCTAGATCAACCACTTCATGTGTAGGTCTACTGGATGGAGGCTAAACCAATCTTGGTCCTAGCAAAAAGAATAACTATTTTTGCAGCATGTGGAATATAATAAAAAAAACAAGACAAGTATAAGTGGCATAAAATACAAGAAGCATACAGATTCTGTTTTGTCTTATAAAATACTACAATAGATCCCAATGTTATTCATCTGAAATGTGCTTCACGTCGTAATATAACATTGATATAAAACGAGAATTTAGCTTTTACCTGGCACTCCCAATGCTTTGAGCTGCTCCAACTCTGGCCTAGAGTCAACGTACTTCCAAAATGCTTTACATTTGATGACCTTACTAGGAGGTTCGTCGGAACTTTTAGTAAAATTCAAGCAAACACGGTTAATGGAATCAGAACAACTGCAACTGCTTCCACTATTTGAATTGAAAAATGACTCGTCGTATATAGTTGAATTTTCTTCTACTTCTTCATTGAATGAAAATGGTCCCGTCTTTCCCGTACGATCAGAATCGATAGTAGTGGCAAATGATTCAGCCATTTCTCATATCTACCAGTTGGCAGAATGTGGAACAGTTAAGGCTCATTATGTAACATGACACTAACAATAACACTAATGCCTGACGTATGAAAATAACATGGAATCCAAACTGTCCATTCACAATACACATCAACATTAACTTGAAACAGGAAAAACGACCAATAAGAATTAGCAGTCACTGCTCTCGTCACGTTTCGAAATTGAAAGTTTCTATTGGCAGATTACGTCTTACTGTAACGTTGACATGATATCTGTTCATCTTAGCATTATAGTTAGTGGTTGTTGTGAATAGACTAATGACAAACATTTCTTGTATTGATGTTACATATGAATGTTGGTGTTGTACTGTAGATATAGGCCTTTAATAATTTTAGCATTTAGGGCCTGGATAATACTTATAGTTGCTCAACACCTGAGTTACTATACTTACTATTGTCATTGTACTGTCATTGTCTAGTGTATTTTACTCAACTGTGGCCCTTTGGTCTACCGTATCGTGAAGAAAAAGTTATTAAAAATGACGATGCACATTCTGGTGAAATAAATTTACAGCAATAATGGTGACAATAAGGCGTTGCTGTTCTCTTTCGTACCAGTAAATGCATTGTTGTAAGAAACAAAATGGCACCTAGGATTATAGCTATCAATCCTAGATAGCTGACTGCCCCACTTAGAAAGAACACAGTATCTGCAAAATATCGGTTCTGAGATATTTAATAAACAGTGTTTTGGTTTGTGGTCCGTGTATACTTAGATGAAACACCGCATCTACCACTCCATGCTGCACTTATGGACATTTATTCAAGTATTGGTAGATACTGTGTTTTATTTACTTATACCCTCACTGGGTCTGCATATACGGTGATTCGGCTTATTGGTTTGACCCATTTAGAGAGTAGATACGGTGTTCTAACTACGTGCATTGGAAAGCGTATCTAACTCAAAAACGTAAAAAATGCACATACGGTGTTCTTCCTAAGTGCGGCAGAGCACATATCTCACTATCGTTCATAACCATGGTATGCTTGTTTGAGTAATTTCAACTATGGTAACAAGTATTTTCAATCAATAAATTTCCATCATCATGTTTCGTTCTTGCGAGAAATTTCATTTTATATTATTTATAATCATGGTTTTGAACATCAAGTTTAATTCTGAAGTACAGTACTCAAGTGTTTTTTCTATTCTTCACAAAAATCAAATAGAAATGGTGTGAATCAAAGACATTACCGTAGTATATATACCTACGGCACGATGCCGTGATACCAACCTATTTCATCATAATATAAAGAAGGTATACAGTAACATGGACGGCATTTGTGGTTTCTTGCGGTCAGTTCAGAGCCAAACGTCCCGATTGCCTGTCACAATTTAGCAATTCCCTTGTGAACTATGTAGATAAGAGTGGTTACGGTACCGCGGTGGCATTGTTGAACTTATAAAATCTATAATTTTTGAGAAAAATAAATGCAGCTTCCAACATTATAATTCTACTGAGCCATGTATGGCATCTATGACTATCAATAACATAACGGGATGAGCAACACGACATGTTCCTTTCGCACCATGCGTATATCAAAGGGATGCCACCTCAAAAATTGTATGATAATTTGCTGGTATTATTGTATGTGTGTATTATTGTATGTCTATACAAGTAATAGATATAATGCAATCTGTGAATGCAGCTCTTCCCAACTGCATTAAGCAATATTGGAATAAATTTCATTTGAATTGGCCAATCTGAATTTAAAATAGGCCTGTAAAAGCATTTAGACCCCTAGTCAAAAGCCCTACTGCTATATTTACCATTTGATAACTGGATAATTACTCATTATCTACGAGAAATATCAGAAGAAATGCAATTATACAACTATGTACTCTACATTGAAATACAAGCCTAATACATATGATTCGATTTGAAATTGCGAATCTCAGAAATGTACACGAAAACGCTGATTCCATCATGGTGAAAACGGTCTAATGTTGAAAGGATAGGACTTATCCCGTTACGTTATTGATAGTCATAGATAGCATTGTTGAGTATTGTTTTTTATATAGTTTGATATAAAAGCGACAGTTGCGCTACAGGCAATCGGGGCCCTGGACTCGGGAACTGACCCCGCGGAAATATTTCACTTCCAAGACCCGAGTTGGAGCACTTTCTTTTTATTATGATAAAATAGGTTGGTATCACTACATCATGCCTACGGTATGGTGTGAATGATGAGTCTTTTCACTGTTGACTTGAAGAAAAATCAATGCATAGGCCTACCCTACTGAAAGTTAACAATAACATGCAACAATAAATGCACCCAACAGGAATGACTGGTGCTTACAAAGTAATATACGTATATGAAGATCTTTGGACTGGTGGCATTGACTCGTAGCTTTACACGTTTAGCTCAACAATGAGTGTAAAACTCTTCATTATGGCACAGTATATTTGGCATGGTAATATCGTCACTTAGATTACCATGCTTGCAGCGAAAATATGACCGCGCAAGTCAATTAAGTCCCTCCTGGTGTTCGTGCATCTAAATACATGAAGTCGTAGGCCTATACTGATTCAGGTTACAGCACCTGATAGGTGATGACTACGTGATATGAAGCATGGATGCCGCAGCCACAAAAGCGCTGTCGTCGACTCGGCAATCTTATTGGCTCATGTCATTTTGGTCAAAGCACAGACTAGGTCCTCAAATGGTAAAGCTTTTTCACAATTGCAGCAAGTCGTTCTATTGTCATATTTATAGAAGTGACGCTATAAAATTGGGTTATCTCTATACTGATTATAGTCACTGAAGTTTTCAATTCTTACAATGACTATTATATTTAATTGAAATATAGACAAATGCATAATATTTAGGCCTATGGAAGATAATTTACACTAAAAAATAAGAATATGGTATGCAATTGAAGGGCTGAATGTAAAAGTGGTCTAAGCCACAAAATGAGATTTTCCTGCTTCAAAGTTGTATCCAATCAGAATTTTGCGCTCATTCTGAATATGTCAACGGTCTAATCCACAAAAAATCGCTTCATTAGCTATAGGCCTTCTAAATTCATGATCAAATTGGGAAGTTCGGATTGTTTTGGGCAACTGTTTTCAGTAGCTTCAGATTGAATGAATCAATCAGAGAGCTGGAGGTGTAGCTATTCAAAAGGCATCAGTTTGACAACATTGAGGGTTAGTTGTGCTATTTATCATTATATTTTAGTGAAAGCAAGTGAATCGAAGTGTTTTATACTATTATATCGATACGAAATGGATGAGTTTTGTATTTAAACACAAAATTATATTAATTTTCCCATTTTTACTAGTTGAGATTTGATTTTTCTAGTTTGTTTCACTTCTTAAAACATTTTTAAACAAAAAATGTAATATTTTCATGATTAGCACGTTTAGCACACAATAAGACAAAATGTGAGTGTCTAGATAGATTTTTGAAATTGATATGCTAGAAATACTTTGAACCCATTTTTCTCCACTAGCATGAATTGTGGATTAGCCCACTACTGCATTCAGCCCTTCAATTGTTATTCATTATCGGTACCGGCACTTAAGGTTTGTGCCCAACACCAAACTCAACTCTTTCACTATTCAAGAATTATTTATTGAATATAGACTTATAACAATTTGTTTATTATGTCAACTAAACTTCAATACATATTTTTAATTATCTATCCTTGACACTCAATAAAATAATATGATTACAATTATCAGTTGACAGATACACAGGTTGATATTTCATACCCTTCTCTCCGCTTTACAAACTTACGAAAAAACCCATGGGACTAAGCCGGGCAGAAAAATGATAATTAAAAAAACATTTTCGAAAGGCTTCAAATTTTTACTGAACATAAATACAAATTATGATACATACACATTATGAATTTTCACTGAGATCGGACTAGCCGTATTGAAGAAAATAATTGGATGAGCGAAGCGAAGACTCAATTTCACCATTTCCGAAAAAAAAGAGCCTGCTTTTTTTTTTTTCGCGCTCCACAGGTCAAACAAAAATTCAAAATCAGTTAAAATTTGGCATACTAAGTCTTTATCTAGTTAAAATTAATTGGTCTTTGTCTAATTCGATGCTGTAAAGTTTTGAGGCGCAATCGGTTGAACCACTTCTGAGAAAACTCATTTCAAAATTTTCAAATATCTCAAGGAAAAAATTCTTAAAAAATATTTCCTTCGAGAGAATTCAAATTCTCAGAGAATTTCAATATAATAATTATACATCTCATTCCGAACTTTCAGTCCAATCAGATCAGCCGTTTTGATGTAAAAAAAATATATAATCAAATTTTTTTAAATCACTCAAAGCTATTAAGAAACCAATAAAATCCAAGCAACAGGTTAAACGATTGAAACGAAGCCTTCTTTATTATCATAGAAATTGATTAGGAAATAAGATGGCAGTGACATAATTGTTTGGATCTCAAGGTGTGTATATATACATATAAATATATATATATATATATATATATATATATATATATATATATATATATATATATATATATATATATATATTAGGGATGACATCGATTCTCAAAATCGGGAATCGATTCTCTATGCTCCAGAATCGATTAAAAATCGATTTTGAAAAAAAAAAAAATTGAAAAAAGGTCATTTTCAAAAAGTAGTGTAATTTGAAACTTTTTTTGTTCAACCTTCCCAAGGCGTTCACGTGAAAAATAGCTGCTAGAGACTTCTTTGAACTGAACTGTACCATTTGGGTATTTCCGTCAACGTTCGGCTGTCAGACGTAACCGAAGGGATAGCTTTTGTCCAGATAGTAACAACAATACCAATAATAATAATAATACTACTAATAATAATTAGATCTCAACAATACAGAATAATATAGACAACGAAATGAGCACTTATTACGACGTAAAGAAGTACAGCACTGAACCAAAAAAAAAAAATTTGTTTTTTTGAAAAATCGATTTTTTGATTTGAGAATCGTTTTACATCAGAATTGATTCCTAATCGATTCTCGATTGATCGATGTTATCCCCAATGAGCTAGAACATATCAACTTATATATTTGGATTGGTTATTACCTTATTATATATATATATATATATATATATATATATATACCTTATTATATATATATATATATATATATATATATATATATATATATATATATATATATATATATATATATATATATATATATATATATATATATAATAAGGTAATAACCAATCCAAATATATAAGTTGATATGTTCTAGCTCATACATCAATGCGGAAACACATAACGCGTTTGCCTAGTTATGTATTCTATGGACGTGTCTGAAATGCTTTTTAGTTCATTCTAGTCGCTAATTCTTACTCTAGTTCTATGTCTAGATCTTGATTTGTAGATCATTACTAATTCTTCTTCTCAGAGACCATTTCGGACGATACTAGATTACAGCTAGCGCTCTCTATCGTCATGTGCATAAATTATTACCTACACCGCATTTCAATCTAGGATTCTTTTACGAAAAGTAACAATTTCCTGCGCGAATTCATTCTCCAAAGTAAGGTTATGTGCCTCTGTGCCAGTGCTTTTTCGATGTTTTGAATTACGGTTAAATGCAATAATTTTCAGGCTGTGGTCTACAGTACTAAAACTAATTATTTTCATGGTATTTCAACTTACATTTAATATCCATATTGTCTGTCTTATTTTTCTTCTTACTAACAATAATGTCATCCATTTTTTAGTGTTTCAAAATCTTGAAACCAAGACCAAAACGAGTGTGCACTTTCAATTGCTACATCTATTTGCTAAATCTAGATTCTAAGATCAAGAGTTTAGTCGTTTCGGACATTGCTTATGACGTCACCGAACGCTCATGACGTCATAACAAGAACTAGACCAAGAATTAGCAATGATAAATGACATTTCAGACACGTCCTATGAATACATTTTTATCAAATAGCTTGAAATAGTGGCAACTATTCAGTATCTTGCGCTCGGTGATTCACGGCTTTGAAGACTTGACAATTTCAACCAAGGTGTGTAGAGTTTTCTGGAGTACATATAGATCAAGGTGTATAGACTTTTAGAGTAGACTTGAGATGAATATCTCGCTCATATTATAACGCATATGCTGAGTTTGCTTAGTAGGAAGCACTGACACTGCATTCCTCATGAATCGCGTTACTCTGTATGAGGTCGGATGGTCTTTAGATCTAGGGCTAGCCATGGTAGGTTACATTAACTTGAAATATGTATATGTACCTACATTGGAAGAATGATAAAACTAACAGTAAGCACCAATGATTTTATTCTATGGATGTGTGAGGAGTGTGAATTAGTTTGATAGTTTCACTGTTTGCTGAAAATTAAAGATGGCAATCTTAAAGACTAAAAAAAACTGCAATACACTAAAAGAATAGATGCTTGGACCGTATTCTATCAATTTATTACAGTAGAATCGTAGAGTCTCGATAAATTGAACATGCACAAAGCAAATGTTGCTCTAAATCGAAGTTTCTTCCAGATTCCGACTGCAGGCTTTTATAGGCTTTATAAACTAGGAAAATGCCGTATATGCGTTGTTAGACGAGCGGATAGTAATAGTATGTCCACTTTTTTGCCAAACTTTTGCCTACATCCTCCAATTGGGTGACATTCAAGTTGGAAATGGGTAAAAACTGCTTCGAGTGGTACCAATTTAGCACATTTTATGGTTTTTCTTAGAAATGGCTCACCCGATCAAGCTGAAAGTTTTTAGAAATGTGTATCATAATGTAACTCAACTTCATGCAAAATTTAATTTTTTTGAAAATAAAAATATTTTCTTTTTTTTCCAACGTGTTATTCTAATGGGTATTTTTGAAATTTCTAAAATTCATAAAAAAAAAAGTTATCGTACGATAATGCCACAAAACTATACAGATCTAAGTTAGATGAGGAACCATAATGAAAAAAAGTTTAAAGTTGATAGCTGTAGCCATTTGACCTGTGGAGAACCGACAAAAAAACATGAAAAAAAAAAAAAAAACAAACACCAATTTTTTTCAGTATGTCAAATTGAATCCTCGCTAAAGCTCGTCTAATTATAAATTTATAATGATACATTAAAGCTATAAATAAAAATTCTAATGAAACATAGGTTTAATTTGGAGCTAATTTTATACCCATTCCACTGAAATGCAGTAATATCATTATATTAGTAGTTTCATTATTTTAAGTAATATGTTCTTATATTTCTACTACATTTTTTGCAATTTTTCTATGTTCAAGTATAATCATCAATCAGTAACACTTTCAAAGGCCTTACTGTGTTACCTTACTGCTTGCCTATTCAGCAAAGATGAAGAAACTTGAAACAAGAAGTTAGAACACCTGACATATAATGCTTTGGAGATGTAGTACTGTGGGAATATGACAAAGACTACGAAAGAGAAACAAGTGGTATCAACTACACATCTTTACAGCGGACCGCTCAGCTATAGCAGATTAAGAACAGTTTAAAAAGTTAAAAAGAATAATAATTTTTCCCACTTACTTTTATAAGATGCAGGTGACTTTTTAGTGAGTAAAAATTAATTAAAAGTGCTTATGTAAAATATGTAATGTACTGAATTGTGATGAACACGATATGTCTCGCAAACAATCAGCTCTTGCTAACTGTATTTAGTAAGAAACCAAGAGCAATCCATTTTTTTGATATCAGACTATGTGAATCGAAATCACATTTTAGCGAACCCTAGAATTTCGATTCAACGAGATTCTATCGTAATAAATACTTTTGGGATTCAAGTTGCCGAGAAACACTTCAACAAGAATGTGAGTGATATTATGTGTATTATATGTATTTATAGATCAAATTTTCTTCTAGAAGGCATGGGTGTCACTCTCATTGTTTGAACAATTATTATTGTAGGTCTAGCCAAATATCTTTGTTATCCACAATAAAAGTGACACTGGTGTCACTAAGTGGAAAGGTCAGTCTGATAATGGCTACACCAAAAATAAAAATTTAATAATTAATTTAGAGACATTTTACAATGAAAACAGAAATAAGATCAAGTATACTATGTTGAACGTAAGTCATAGTAAACTATTGTAAAAGAGACAACAATCTGTCGGAATGTGGACTCGTTCAAGCGTCTCGTTGCATTCCAGGGACGGCGTAGCGCACTTGCGGCTGTTGTTGCTGGTGATTAGGTGGTGGTTGATGCCCTGGAGGTGGCTGATGACTTGCAGGGTGAGTGCTGGCTTGGCTGTATAACATTCGACTTGACGCTTGGGTCACGTACACGCTCTGGAGACAGACAAGCAAGCAATGTTGCATATTTATTTTTGGGTTGCCGTTGGTTCAAGAATTTGTAACTCTATCGAAAGTACCGAGCAATAAGGAATTGCGTTCAATCAAGAAGTTGTACAAAATACTGAATATGGCATATCGAATGTAAACTGATCAGAAATATTGAAAAATTAAGAGTTCCGTTCGATACCAAATTAAAATGATTATGTTGAATATTGACCGAAATGATTGCATTTAAAAAATCTACATCATGTCTTTCTAGTCTTCTGTAATTAGTTTGTAATGAGGAGTGAGAATTTGCCTTTGTCTCGACACGCACACACTTCAAGCGTCAACAAACGACTGACAACCTGACCTTGGAGACAACGAGCATAGGAAAGTCACTAAGATGATATTTTGCGACAGGAGTCGACAGTCAGCTGTTCATATATATATAGCCCTAATATATATATATATATTGATAAAATCAAAACTTGATAAAAAAATCATTGTTCCCCAATCAAGGAAAAGGATGAAATAAGGGTATATAGTAGGGATAACATCGATTAATCGAGAATCGATTAAGAATCGATTCTGATGTAAAACAATTCTCAAATCAAAAAATCAATTTTTCCAAAAAAAAAAAAATTCATTTTTTTTTTTCGGTCCAGTGCTGTACTTCTTTATGTCGTAATAAGTGCTCATTTTGCTGTCTATATTATTCTGTAGTGTTGAGATATTACTATCTGGACAAAAGCTATCCCTTCGGTTACGTCTGACAGCCGAACGTTGACGGAAATACCCAAATGGTACAGTACAGTTCGAAGAAGTCTCTAGCAGCTATTTTTCACGTGAACGCCTTGGGAAGGTTGAAAAAAAAGTTTCAAATTACACTACTTTTTTGAGAATAAACTTTTTTTTTAAATTTAAAAAAAAAAAAAATATTCTAATTTTTTTTTCCAATTTTTTTTTTTAAATCGATTTTTAATCGATTCTGGAGCATAGAGAATCGATACCCGATTTTGAGAATCCATGTCATTCCTAGTATATAGTATATAATAACAATTAACAATAAACCACATTACTACTTACGTGAGGTGTAGACGCGCTAGGTTGATAACCGCCGGTGGTCACTGGGTGAGATACAGGTACTAACTGAGCTCGGATAGGATAACCGGATGTTATGCCACCTGTCTTGGCACCCTGGACAAGACGTTATTCGAATTATTTTCTGAACTAAAGGCTGAGCAGGTTGAAGACCCTAATCGTTCAAGTAGACATTTTTTTCCATCTCAATACTGCTCAACAACCCCACTAACAGCTGAGTTATACGGGGGTACGAATGAGCCGGTGATAATGAAACCATGAAATAATGATAGGTGAAAGGACATTTAAAAAAACCCATGCCTTAGACGGAACTCCCATCTAGGCACGAGCTGACTTCAGTTTCTAACCCAGTGCGATACTTGACTGAGCCACGAGGGCAGTTCGAGTAGTCAATAAAGAGCCAGCCATTTCCAGAATGTGCATTTTACTATTATTATTATACTTCTTCTTTATTATTATCTTCATTTTAATATTTTTCATTTGATAATGGAGTAAACCTAGTTTGTATTTTTGGTAAAAAACGAACGAACGAATGAAGATATTTAAAAAACTACGATGGTGAGAATCAACGGTGTGACAGCTTATAGGCAGAGTACCGTATTGTCCCGAACATGAGCTGGCCCCTCAAACTTGAAGATCAACAACTGAAGAAAGGATTTATAGGTAGATAGAAGTTACGTATAATGTAAGTACACAATACAATGAAAATAAAACTGATTACGAATAATGAGGTGAAATTGTCGTAATGTTAGTAAATGTAGTAATCAACAGGTAAGTTCAAGTTTGTCATAACTTGTTTTGCTGCCACAGCTGACACCTGCCCCACTCACACAGACATCCATAGTGAGGTTGACACTCCCAATTCAAGTGTCAAAAAACAACTGGTTGTCAGTGTGATAGCATGGGGCAAAGCAAGCGATCATCCTGAGTATTTTTAACATACCAGTAAACTATTTGTGTGTGTAGGCCTATTTTTTAAGCTCTGTCTATGTATTTCCTCCAACCTGTAACCACCTCATTATTCTCACATCACATGTCTCTTACCCTGCATCATCATCTATCATTCATCTCATATTGTCCATCACAAAATAATATTATTTGATAAGATGATCTTTGGGTTGGCACTTTATGCTAGTTCCACTTGATTAGTAAGACAGTCACCCTCCTTCCCTCAGTTCTCAGCCACCCACTTCACCTAAAGCTTGAAAAGCAAGATGATATAGTGTTGATTGAAATAAAACAGATGTCTGTCTGTCAACAAAAACTAGAAAGTCCTGTTGAGGAAGTGTCTCTCTCTCTCTCTCTCTCTCTCTCTTTTGACTGATAAAATTCATTAGTGTATTAGTTCCCAGTCATCTATTTCCTTTCATAATTTAGATGTTTTAAAAAGAGAGAGAATGAAATGAAGAATAATCTGAACATTCTATCTTCTGAATTGAATAAACATCTCTATAGGTTAATTTGTAGTGTGCACATGTAGCATGTTAGTAGTGACAACACTGGGTACCTGGAGACTGGTCCTGAATGGGTATTTTTGAACTACTCGGTCATCTATTTCCAGGACTGGGCTTTTTATGTGCTGGCAGTTATTTCTGAGGCAGGAAAAAAGGGGTGGAGTAACTTCAGTGTGGATATTGCAATTTGGAAATTGCAAACAATCATAATGTTTCAATTTTTTTTGGCTGAGATCAGCGTAAATTCTAGTGCCGAAATATCAATCATAATTTTATGTTGTTCATCATTCAACTCTCCATACCTCAAAGAGTTATTGATGTGTTCCTATCAGTTAGTCACTTTACAGTATGAGTGATTGCATGGTTGCATCGCATACAGTCAGGACCCCAAGAAACGATGAAAAAGTAGTGCGCTGTCTACTTCGTCAAATTGTTAAAATTTTGAGCATTACAAACCCAATAATCAAAATTCCGACCGAAAATATTCGAAATGATGAAAAAAAGTTCATGTTTTTGGTTTGTACATTTGTTTGATTGAATGAGACCAACAAACACTTTCAAAAATATAAAATAATTAAAAAATTGTCAATAGGCTTTACCTGTGGCGGTTGCTGTATAGGTATAGCTCCGCCGTGGATGGAGACGTGAGTAGACGGTCGAATCTGAGCAGCCGAATAATACTTTTCAGCTACTTCCTGAGTGACAGCAAATGCAGGCTTCTGCTCCAATGGCTGATGATGCGAGGCAACATAACCTAACATTTGGACCATGCTATTAAGTGAGTTCTCTGATTTTTATTAAAAATACTATTCTTAAAGCCAAAGAAACGAGTATGTTTGTTGACAGCATATTGTATACTGGCAGTAACCAATATCACTAATAAGATGATTAGAAGAAAAACAAAGACCAGGAAAAGAACAATTCTGTATCTTCAAAGGTGAAGTTTACAAATTAGACTAGAAACAGGCCATTGTGTAAAGTTGCTCTACTTGGGCACGGGTGACCTTGTAATGGACGAGTATCTACCTTGTCCATGGGGAGTGATGTTCGTACGAGGTTGTCCAAGATAAACTGTGTGCGGCGTTTGTTTGACAACCTCTTCCCGCGGCGGCACGGCCGTCACTCCCAGTGATGGCTGAGCGTACGGTTGTCCGGCGTATGTGTAAACCGTCTGGGCCGGAGATGGAGCGTAACTGACGGTAGTGGCATTGCTCACCGGTTGCCCGCCGGAATGAAGTGCGTAGAATGGCTGAGACCCAGCATACTGGGCATTGTTCTCTAAAAATAAGCGATGGATCTTCATTAATTAATTGCACGACAGTGTTTAAATTTAGGAAGGTCAGAATTACCAACATGAGAAATAGCTTTTAGGGGGTCAGTGCATGAAGATTCAACATGCAAATCTGACCAAGTTTTGGAACATATTGTAACAAGTCGTGATAATATTTTTGAATACATTTTTTGTATGTTGTGTGTGTGAATTTTCACGTTCATTTTAACAACATTTTCAAGTACTGTCTTGAACAGAACATATTCATTATTAGAATCATGAAAGATCCATGAGGTTTATATAGATACAAGATCAATAAAGATATGGTGGAAATTTCATGGAAATTGCTCCAGTAAGTTCTGAGATTGGTGTAGGCCTACCTAGCTGCAAAAAATACTATTCCTAAATATCGAGCTTCAAAGTTTAAGGTTGGTTTACCGTTACGGTGTTACCGGTGATGTTCGAATTGGGAGAATCAAATGGATATTGAAGTTCTCAATTGACGACTCGAAATAGGAGTGACTTCACTAGTCCGATCTATTTCATTTGTGGTCATTTGAAGATATCCCAATTGGATATTTGAATTTGACTACAGTTTTAACAGCCCTGTTGATTGGACGGTATAATTTGTGACGTCAGGGGGGCGGAAACTACGAGTCGTCAATTGTGTGGAAGGAATTGAAATATTTTCTTCAAGAACTAAACCATGGGATAGTTTTAGGAATGTGAATGTTGACGACCCCACCAACAGGTAGATTATACGGGGGTACGTATGAGCAAGGATTATGAAATTATGAACTGATGATAAGTGAAAGGACGTTTACAAAAACCCATGCCTTATGCGGGACTCGAACCCACGTCCAACGGGTGATTTCAGTTTCTGAAGCGGTGTCTTAGTTGACTGAGCTACCGAGGGCAGCAGTGTGAATGTAATTCAGTGGATCTATATTCTCAAAATATAAAATAAAATGAATATAAATATTTTTTTTCTTATTTTTTTTTATGAACTGACCCCCTTAAAACTGTTGTTATTACAACAGTTACCCATACTACAGTACGTGTATGCTAACATCAAAATAAGGCTAACTGGACTTTGTAATACCGGGCCAAAATCTTGATGAGTTGAATGCTATTTCATCGAGTTTGAACCAACATAGAAATGTATGCTATTTTTGATAATGAGAAAACGATGGTTCCGGAAATGATGCATAGAGCAATGTTGTAGCTAGGACTTATGGGCTCCAGGTCGAAGGACTCACACTTGCTCCCTACCCTCGCCATCTCCCCCCAAAACTCATCGAATCTTGTCTTACATTTGTTAAGCAAACATAATGTTGTGATACTGTATTACGTACATTATGTGCCAACAGCAGTTACCAGTCAAACATCTTAGTTAGTTATACCTTTATATTTCTTGAAACCATCATCTCTCATGCTTCATTTGTTGTTTCCATTTATAGTGCCATGGATATTCTCAAGTCAATTTGTAAATAATTCCCAACATATTAAAACTTGTTTTCTAAATTATATAAACAGTAGACCTATATACGTTCATATTCATGTTTTGACGATCCTTTAAACATATTTTAGATGATATGAAACATGGGTCCCCCTGAGGCCAAAAGTTAGCTCTCTTCGTGTCTGACTTTGCGGTCGAGTTGTCAAAATAGATGCAGTGGATAATTTACTGGTCTTCTGTACTTACATCTGTACAATGAGAAAGCATTCTATTCAACTACCGGTAAATAATTGTGAAATCTTCGGTAAAAATACATACTTTCGCTGCATCTACAAGAATTTAACGCAATGTAAACCTCGTCCTGAAAAATCATCACATCGTAAAAATGCTACAATTACACAAATATAACAGTGATATTTGTGCTTTTTATTTCGATGAACGACCTTCTTTCGTGGATAAAAGATTACTGCTCGCTTGTCCAACAATGAAACTCGTACTGTTAGCCCGGTTATTAATTATGATATGTATAACTTACTGTTCCACAAAACAGCTCTCACGTACTCATGTCCTCTCCGACTTTCATCAACTTCTGAAATTAAACAAAATACCATATAAATATATATGTAGGCCTACACTGTTAACTAGCACTACACACTACATAGTATGAAATGGTGATAACATCGATTAATAAAAAATCGATTCAGAATCGATTCTGATATAAAACAATTCTCAAATCGAAAGATCGATTTAAAAAAAAAATTTCAACTTTTTTTTGGGGGTTAGTGCTGTACTTCTTCACGTCGCAATACATGCTCCTTTTGTTGTCCATATTATTTTGTATTGTTGAGATTTTACTATCTGGACACAAGCTATCCCTTCGGTTACGTCTGACAGCCAAACGTTGACAGAAATACCCGAAGGGTACAGTACAGTTCAAAGAAGTCTCTAGCAGCTATTTTTCACTTAAAACGCCGCAGGAAGGTTTAAAAAAAAAGTTTAAAATGACACAACTTTCTTTGAAGATGTACTATATTTTTTCTTTTTTTTTTTAAATCGATTTTTAATCGTTTCTGGAGCTTACAGAATCGATTCTCCATTCTGAGAATTGATGTCATCACTAGTATGTGAGCCTATTTATAAATGACCTTCAAGGATATTAAATCATTTTCGAGTTGCATCGAGCTTGAGGGAATAGATCATGTGATAACCGGTACCCATAATTGAAAAGGATTAACTTATCCATGTTTTAATACAAGAAAAGAATACCAGTGGATCTTTTCAATACTGGTATCAATCAAATGGTATACAAGAAGACCATTAATCATAACTATCATTATAACCATCAAAAAATAAATAGGCCTACTAAATGAATTCATCACTTCTTAACAGAATGCAGGTTGTGAAAAATGGACCAATTCACAAACAGCTGTTTCCAAAGGTTCTTAGCACTGCATTCATCTTCTTGGCCAGATTTTCACAAAAGCGATCGCACTGGCAGCGGGTGTGTAAAGATAATAACCGCAACTTAAAGAGATAATCTTATACCGAATTCTTATCAACAGAATATTCAACAGTAATATAACTTACTTTGTTCGGAATAACGTGGCATAGCTCCTCCCTTATATCCGTAGCCTTGGTGATAGCTGGATGGTGGAGGTGATGGGCTCCGTGAACGTTTCAATGCGCCCTGAAAAGGACAAATGAAAGCATCTAGGCCCATAGGCTTTTGTCAAGTGATTTGACTTACTTTCAAAAGACAGACAAAAACGTCCACCAGTTGGTATTAATCAATCACTATTGTTGACAGTTCAGCTGCGTTTCTCTTGTACTGATTGCTAGTTAGTCATTTGTTATTTGACAAAAGCCTAAAAGTTGAAAGAACTGTGGTGCTGGGTCTAGGAATTACTTTTCATGCCGTTAAAATTAGGGTTTGAAATTGAATTTGAAGATTTGTTTCAAAAGTACGTTTCGGTATTTTGAATGATGATAAGTTCCGAATCTTCCCGCCACAAAACTTGTTATACGGTTTCGATGACAATTACCGGTATATGAAGTTTAATGCTATGACAAATATCCAGGAGCGGCATTCCAGTACGATTTATAACAGTTTTAGAAGATAATACCCCAAAAAACAGCAGAAAATCGGTATTATCCTATACCAACAGCATAGTACACAACCACTTTGAACTCTGAGTTTAAAGCTGACCTTCCATGAACGCGATTTGCGCTTCACTTTCGCAAGGTGGTGGAATTGGGCGAGCTCAACAATCAGAAATCGTGTAACTCTCGTCACTGACTGGTCGTATCATCATCATGGTGGAATAAAAAACCGCTTAGCAAATTCGCTAAGCAAATACCGCGTTCATGGAAGGCCAGCTTAAGTCAATACTGGGATGGTTCATCTTGTACATGAATGCACAAGAGGTAATGTGTGTACAACCTGTGTACAACGTCGTATTATTATTATTATTTATTTATTTTTTTTTTCATTGGGTTTTAACGACGCACTGTAATGATTACTAAGATCTATTGGCGTCGGATGAATGATTAATGAGATGATGGGATGATGAGATGAAGGTTTTTTTATGGGTAGTGGGAAGGATAGTGGGAAGGAAGCGGTCGTGGCCTATATTGTAGGAACCATCCCGGCATTAGCCTAGACTACAGAGGGAAACCACGAAAAACCCCTGTAAAGATGGACGGTGGCGGGGATCGAACCGGGTCCGATATGTCCCTTCACCTCCCAGATCACGAAGCAAGTGAGCCAACCACTCAGCTACTGTGCCGGTCGTATTATTATTGTATTATGATAATGTATTGTACAATTACGTTGTACAAAAACTTGGTGAAAATAATAGTTTGCAGAAAGAAGGCTCCATTTGTAGGCCTATGCAATTTGTATTTGCTATCCATTTCTACTGATACAGAAGGCTCAGACCGGTATTCCCGACAGATCCTAAAGGGCTGGATCAAAAGTTAATTGTTTACTTACAGGTGGCAGCAGTGTGTGTGGATGTTGAGCATTGTGAGCAGGTCCTACGTTGTGAATAGGAGTGCGTCCTGCTAGGTGTATATTCGGAGACTGAAGAAACAGCTGAGGGTGTCCACTTGAAGGTACACTGGGGTAGCTTTGAATATTCATGTGATCAATACGATCGCTGCACAAAATAAACACAACTGTGTAGATACATAAATTACTAAATGTAAGAAGAAATATCTCCACATGGATGACATTTAGAGATATTTGACAAGGTAACAGTTAGAGTAAACTCTTGTTAATTTGAATTCCAAAGAAACTAAAAAATACAAATTTGAATTATAATATTTTTTGAATGCTTTCAGTTTGTACAGTACCGTCAGTGCACGTGTTTTGCTTTCTCCCTACTTTACCTATCCCATAAGTGCACTCATTGCTGGGTATCAGGCCAACTGTGATCTGTCAAATCTCAATAATAGGGTCTCCTTGGCTGTGACACAACTATTAACTAGTGGAGATGCCTGGCTGCTAATGTCAAGGTTAGGGAAAACAGATGATCAAGGATACTACCGGTATCTAATAAAATATGGAATTACTAAAAACTTTTGAATTCAATTTTAGCTGAAATTCAAATTGAACAAATAGAGAATGATAATGAAATGGTAGTTTGGAATAAATTACCATCTGAATAAATGTAAATAAAATTAATAAAACTAAAAAAAATTAAGCTTAATAAAAATTTGAATCATCGAAATAAATTTACATTGAAATCCGTATAGGCCTACTTATGGCTAGGATAATTTTTTCACTTTTAATTACACTAGACCTAGATCGAATTAATCAAGCTTGAAAAACGAGGGTTTTCTATGTACCGGTAATGCTCAATGCTAACGTTACACGCTAACCTTGACATGAATATAGTCTACTTTTTAAACCTTAGTTTACATCTTAGATTGACATTAGTAAATCTGAGACCCACTGTTGAATTTGGTTACTGCTAGACCAGCATATTGGTGAAGAAATTGAAAAGCCCAATATTTTGGCAAAGCTTCGTTTGTCTTCATATGGCTACAAGTGACCGAGATTAACATTACATTACCGGTAACTGACTGGCATTAACCTAAATCAAGCCAGACAACAAAATTCGTGGTCCCATAATTTTCTCTATCCCCTAATTATCGTCAAACCAAGACTTGTGATCAAGTCTACGTAGTTTGATATGCAACTGTCACAACATATATATATATTATTACTATTCTGAAGCATTTTTCAAACAAATAACACGATAATTAACCTGATGGCTCACTTTGATTCTTTAACGAGTTGCCGCCTTCTATCATCCTCGTGGAGAACTTTCTTTAGCTGTTGAAAGAGTTGATGTTTCTCGTCCTTGTGAGCAGCCAATTGTTGCTCAAGCTGCGAGATCTGCTCACGTGTTTCTCCGAGCGTCATTACATCTTGTTTTTGCTGACGTTCTCGCTCTTTACGTTGACGTTCTTCTTCTGCGTCTGCTTCTTGCTCTACAAGAAACAAAAATAATATACATCACAATGAATATCATTGAGTCATTGAAAATCATTGAAATTGTCAGAAAGTTGAAAAATCATTGAAAGATCATTGAAATTGTCAGAAAGTTGAAAAATAGTCATTTGATGGGAATCGACGGAGTCAAGGTGACAGTAATTAAAAATGGAATCTTTCATTTTGTTGACATACTCCGAGTGTTAATCAATGATTCACTGGTTAAAGGAGTATTTCCAGACTTGTTGAGAGTAGCAATCAAAACCTATATTTAAAGAAAAGGGAAATAAAATGGACACTAGGCCCTAATAATTATAGACCACTGTCAATGCTAACAATTTTCTCGAAGATTTATGAAGGTGTTTTAAAAAGTATAATGAACAATTTTATGGAAAAGTATAATAAATTCAATTAAAGTCAATTTGGTTTCAGAAATAACATGTCCACAATATGCAATAAATGACACAGTGTCTTTTATTTTAGACTCACTCGATAGAAAGAAAAGTAGGCCTACGCTTGGATTGTACTGCGATCTGCAGAAAGCTTTTGATTGCTTGGATCATGAGTTATTGCTACGTAAACTCTATAAAATGGGAATTAGAGGTGTTGCAAATCAATTGATAGAATCTTACCTATCTAATAGGAAACAAATTGTAGAAATTAAGTTTTATAATGATGATGGTTCTTCATTTGTGGTACAATCTGAAAGTGGTGATCTGAAATGCGGTGTACCACAGGGATCTGTGCTAGGACCACTGTTATTTATTATTTACATGAATGATTTTCAGATCAGTTTGTAACCTAACAACAATGTAACAACGTTTGCTGACGACACCACAATTATTGTGTCAAGTAATAGCTTGCTGAATGCCAGTACAAATATGAATAATGCAATTGAGCAAGCTAACCTATGGTTTGAGGTGAATAAACTGGTTCTTAATAATACTAAGACGAATTTAATTAGCTTCAATAATATTCACAATCGGGATTACATTTAGAACATCACTTGCCCCCCAAACACACAAGTTGGGACACACAACAGTTGGACGCACGAAACATCGTGGTAGCTATTTTGAAAATGGCAACCAAGTTACGTGTTGAGTTTGACAGATGAAACAAGGTGGTAGCTATTTCGCAAATGGGTACCAAGTTACTTGGTGTGAAAAACGAAAAGTGCTGCCAAGTTACATGTGTGCAAGTAACGTGGCAATAAGCACTTCCATATAAAAATTCGATATAAAATAAATAATGATATTACAAAATTTATTGAGGGTCATTTTATAGCTAACACTTGAAACAACATGAATAAAAATAAAGCTAATTCAATTGAATCAATTCAGCTGTTTCTGAACTAGGCCTATGTGTTCCTAAAGTTTGTCATATTTACATGTTAATTCTCCCCGGCAGGGTCCCCTTAAAACAACGCTGTGTCGAACTATAGAATAATCGATAGTCAATAATTTAATATATATGACGGTGGCCATTCGAATAAGATTCTATCATTTTGCCAGGTAGCTGGCTGGGTAGAACGCTAAAACAATCGATGAATGCAACAGTTTTGACGGAAAGCTTATGGTTTGTGCTTCGAGCATTATTGAAGTACCTGCACTCTGTTGGAAGGTTTATGCAGTTACGACCTAGTTGTCAAGCGAGCTTGATTCAAGCGGGCTTAAAACGGAGACGAAGACTAGGCCCTATGCAGGGGTTATATTAGTGCACAGTTGACCCTAATATGCGCAGTTCTAAACTTGAAAAATGCAGCTCTTAATTTCAATTTGCGCAGTTGTAAAATTTAGTCCATGTATAATAAATTAATAATGCACTATAATACTAATAATGCATTGGTAATAATGCAGTATGAAGCAACAGCCTTAGGCCTACATATTTCCGAATAGTAACAAGATACATTAAAAAACAAAGTTTTTCAAAAACTCCTCTGCGGGGCTGTGATGGGGGGCGTCCCCTCTCCAGTATCCGCGCGGTTACCTCTTTGTATAATTGACTTTTTCATATGCGCAGTTCTAAATTTTCACTAATATAACCACTGGATGACATAACCAATCGTTGGAACTGTTGTGAATCGACCTTACAGCACATTAAATACTAGGCCTATGCCTATGCACATAGGCCTACATCTCCAGTTCCTAGCAAAACTTAGGTAGGCCTGAGCCTGGGCATTGATTTTGTGCCTGGGATCTACTCAGTGGCCCTAGGTTGGCATAAAACTAAATAGGCAATAGGCTTATAGGGCCTTTAGCCTTGTAAGCAAGCGTAGGCCCTACCTTGTTTCTTTTTTTGTCTCTCTCGAGTTATATGAATCTTCAGTGCCTCGAACATAGCTTCACTTGTTTCAGGTTGTCTGACAGCTATAGCTGGCATAATTAATAATGTTTACTAATCGTTTCACTATTTTATTGGTACATCTACTGGAAAAAAGATCCCGAAAACTACTTTATCCACAGCTGCTTCCAGTCCCAAAATATGGCTGCTTCAGCTGGATGCTTCTGTCAAGTGTCAAGCAAAGAACTTCAACCCTGTCAACAACATGTCAAAAAATCTTTGCAATGCCAACTGTGAAAAAACGAAGTAGCTTTTCGTCGGACAAGAAGCAGGTTTTAGATTAGATTAAATTAGTTTGGAATGTTAGTTTGGTGAGGTCAGTTAGTTTGAGTTAAATTTAGGGTAGCTGGATTGATTTCGGCTAGTTTAGGCATTGATTTTTCAAGTTACAAAATCTTTGGCTGAGCAGTAACAACAACAGCAACGTCCGCACCAAAGATTTCATAAAAAATTGCTCTTTCTTTGTTTCAAGGTCGTCGCAGTAAAAACAACAAACTTGGTTTAAGGTTAGGTTAGTGCATTCAAGTAGTAGAACACTTATATCAGTGAGGCCATTCAAGTTTAGAGGTTTCTATACTTAATGGTGAGGCTGTGGGTCTAGGCCGTAGATGAGTACACAAGTCGTATGCCACCCTCATTGTCCTGTAATAATAAACTACACGTTTCAGCCATTCACAGAGTAGGTATTATCATCAATGGTATTGTATTTATTAGGCCTAGGCTAAACAGAAGGTTAGGCCATTAAACCTCTATACTTAATGGTCAGGCTGTCAATGCCATGACAGTGCCGAGGCATCCTAGGCCAAGGGCCAAGGGATTCTTTATTCTATGCTTGAGCCTACTCAATAGTTGATATTTTTTATAGGCCTGGTTATCGGAAAGTGCCTAGGTCTAATGTAATCAAGGTCATCTTTAATCTTTCAGAAGGACTTGGACCTAGCCTATAATGTCAGCTGAAAGAGAAAATGGTCGACCTAGGCTAGGCTTACCACTACCACCACCTCCACCACCACCAAAACATGTGAACGTTTCCGGGAAATTGGCATTTGCACTGCAGGATTTGAGTAGGCCTAGTCATAGTCCTGACTCGCCTCAAGACCGTTTTATTAGTGGTGAAGCAAGGCCTGATTGGAGCCCTACTGCTGACGTTGACAATGAACTGCTGATAGCACGTAATAGAATATGGGACCTAGAAAATATTGAAGGCCCTGCACACTTTTCATTTTATCGACATATTGAGCCGCTTTTACAAGAAGGACCAACGTAAGATTTTGTGTCACTTTGTATGGCCAAACCAGATTAAAAGATGGTTTTGTATCCTAGTTCACGCTTTTGCTCGAGTTGGGTAGGATCGTAACGGAAGCATAGATTACGTAGTCTCTAGATAGGCAGTGCCGTATGACAGAGCCTATGACCATCAACAATCACTAAGTTGGCCGATCACAGCGCTCCTAGCAGCATACACTTGCAACAGTGTTTTAGCAGATGGCATGTCCTTGGTGATCACAGTGCTCCTAGCAGGATTACCTGCCACTCTATCCCGTAAAGATATTTATTTACTCAATGACAAAAGGCGTGCATTCCTTACTCAGGAACTTGTAAAGAAACTGGTTCCTTATTTCAACAACGAACGTTGACCAGTACCAGTAACTTGATTTTTTTTTTTTTGGAACGAAGTCAATTGCTTTGAGAGTTCTTTTTACAGAACTGTAAAGTTTCAAAGTTATTTTTACTTTCCATGTGAGTAATATTTCTGGCTAAAACATTTAAAAAAAAAAACAAGTCGCGAGTCATTCTACCCTCAATTTATCAATGCTTCCGATCGAATGTTCCTGATCGGGTGTCCCGACCCGTGAGCCGCCACAGTATTGAAAGAACTGGTATAAACCACCTACTGTACCTATTCAATAAAGCGTACTTTGTCTTACTACCAAGAAAATTCTTTGAAGAATTACCCACATCAGGAACTTTTATAGGAACTTTTTACATATTTTAGGAACTTAGGCTATAAGTTCCTTTTCTATCTGAGGATTTAGGAACTTGGCCTGCAAGTGGTCGTATGGGTACGTACCGGTATGTAGGCCTATCTACCCCAGATATCTTCTTTCTTATGTTTTAGCTAGAAAGCAGGGAAAGTTATCAAGTAATTATGGTCCCTAAAGTTGATCTATCTGGTTTACATATTTACAACTACGTAACAAGTCTAAAAAAAAATCAGGAGAGCTACATAGCGTTCTCGTGAAAATATTTTGGTTCTCTACATCCTCCAAGCGGCCGCTCCAGTTACTAGGCCTACGTGTCCAAATTCAAAGTTTTCAAATATTTTCTTTGACTTTTTTGTTTTGTATAGGTACTGAACTTGTTATAAATTGATTATTTTAGGTCATTTGAACTTAAAAAAAATATATATTGAAGAATATTCATTCTAGTACATTTGTGCCCGTTAAGAGCAATGTAAGCATACATTTTCAAAGTATTTTTTTTCTGGGTAAATTTTGATTGAAGTAGGCCTAAGTAGGCCTACAAAATAAATGTTCATAATTAACCACTTGACAGCCAGGTTACGAAGTCACTACCGGTACCCTACCTCCCAGGTAGAATGATTTAAATAAGTCGTAAGTGAGACCATATCTAATATCTATAGATGATATCTAGACTGATCCAAAATATCAACATTGTATTGCAAGAGAAACACTGATATTTTTCATACCTTCAAGATTGTATAAGTAAAAACTATTCAACATACATTGCATAATTTTCACAGGTATACAGCCAGAAAAACACGTTCTGTAGCTGTAGGCTATACTTGTGAAGATGGTGGAATCCAAGGTTGATAATTTAAGGGGACATTGACAGCCCTATACCGACAATGTTAAATTGGCACTTCGCCGGTACCTGTTCCTCACAAACCATGAAAGGTACATGCACGAAACTTTCACAGTAGTTACGGTACTTAAAACCTTTGTACACTTGCACTGGAAAATAAAAAAATCTAAAAAAAAGTAACATATAATTCAAATTTTTTTAGAAAGTGTCCAAAAAAACATACATTTTGAGCATATAGGTCTACATTTTTTTATTTCTGATGATATTATGAGTGGACAAACAAAAAGCTGTACACAAGTATGGCACACTTGTACCTACATTTGCTGAAAATTTGAAGTAATTATCTTCAATAGTTTCAGAGATCCAGGTACCGGCGTTTGAAAAAACAATATTCTGAGATGAATGCATTTGAAAAA
>OZ023326.1:63215949-63238449 GCA_964007535.1 Brachyptera risi
AATTCAACATTGATTTTATGGGATTATATGATAGAAGCTGGAAACTATGGATGCATCGAGATTTTACTGTACCTAGGGAACTTATTTCCTTGTTTTTTCTCTAGATGTGGTCTTGTGGCCTTGAGCATGGCAATGTCTTGCAGCCAAACTCCTATGTCAGTAGAAGAACTGTTGAGCGTGGCCAAATCTTATGGATATACAAACCACGGGGAAATGTTTTCAGTTGACAACATGGCTTTGCTAGCACGTAAAGTGTTAACGCAAACATGCCAAGTTGAAGTGTTACACGAGGGTTTGAACCAAGACAAAGAATATATAATACAGAGAATCGCCATTGGCTCTATTCTTCTTATTCCGTATCCTTTAAAATATATTAACATAGCCCGATAATAGAAAATAGAAATTTCTTCTTGCAATCAATTGAAAAGTCTAGTATTATAAGTGAAAAGATAATATAAAAGATAATAAAAGATAATATAAGTGAAATATAGACTTACGATACTATGGTACAATAAACTTGGAAATGGGCCTACCTATTAATTGAATGTCGTACTGGAAGTCTGTGTTTGTACTTTATATAGACCTGCCACAGGTTTAGGCTTTGAACAAGTCTCATCCAGTTGGTTATCAACAAATTATAAGTTATTATTGTATTGATGTTGACAAAGAAAAATAAACGTCAATTTGTTGGATGTCGGTAAGCCTAAGCGTTGATTGTCATTTCATTTTATTATGCGTAGGGCTTGAGCTGGACTTCCATGAACGCGGAATTCGCATTTCGGGATTTTTCAGTTGTCATTCTGGAAAAACGATCATTCAGTGACAAAAGTGGCATGGTTTTTGAATGTTGAACTGGGCCCAACTTTTTGAGATTTGCCTACGAAACTGCCATAATTTATGTAGTTACTTTCCCAGCGTTCAAATACAGAGTTCACCTACTACATCCGACGAGCTAGCACTCCTCCCTCCAGCAAAAAGTTTGCTAGGCGGAAAGCGAAATGCTAGTCGTGATCATGGAAGGACAGCTTTGTAGAGAAGCAAGTACGTAGCCTAAAATGTACCAGTTTAGCAATTGAATATAGAAGTGAAAAAGCTTCTTCTTAATCGTACCATCAATACAAGGAAAGTAAATCTTGACAAGTTTGGTTTGATACAAAAATCTTCAATCAAGTATAGTAGGTCCTATTCCAACAGTTCATGCATTCTTTTTGGGAGGGAGGCATAACATATTTCTGTCACAAAGCTAGAGTACCACACCATGTTTTCCAAATAGGTCTACTGACCATAGTGTCTCCTTAACTATTTGTTCAGTTACGATGCTGATAGAAATCATTCGCCATGCTGCCGCCTTGGTCATAAAGGTAAGCATCCAAGCTGATGAAAAGTTTCTAAACTGTAGCTAGCACAACATTGATTAAACTAGCCTTAATAATTGATAACATTACTTGTATAATTTCGTTGAAATTATTTACGTTTAGTTGATACTTTACCTGTTACGTGTGTTCAAAAGCACATTGGGCCACTGTGTCTGGAGTTGTACGTTCCAACACGTCTTGCCACCTGGTGGCTCGACAGGGGAAAAGCCGGCATCTAGGTTTGTGGCGTTACGAAGACTTTCAAAAGAGCAACGAGAACCTCTTCGAGCTGGATCCAGAACGAGAAGATGACGGTAGAGTGTATGTTCTACCGGACGGTGGCGTGGCAGTAGGACTCAAGGGTCGAGCTGTTTTACTACATGGCTTGGGTCTTGACAGTGAACCAGTTGTAGATAATTCTAGTCACAATATCTATACTGTAGGTTAGGGTGAACTCTGATGTTCAGGGAGATCATCTCTGAATCAATGGCAAAAGAATTCTAAAATGTCAGAATTTCTCTTACAAGTTTTTAAAATTCTGAGTTGTAAAATGTGTGCCCACCTTCAAATTACGTATTGATCAAAGAGTCAGCACATGGCCTTCTCGTAATAATGTCTTATAGTTACAAAGAGAAGATTATATGCCAGAATTGTATTATATATTTGATAAATCAAACTTGGATCAGCTATGCTGGCAAACATCAAACATCAGAATAAATTAGTAACAACAACATTATTTCGGAGGTGCTTTGACTTAGCTGTCTTCCACCCTAAATCTCTGAAATATCGATATTTAGTTTAATTTATTATTTTTTGTATATTTTACATCTAGGCCTATATTTATATTACTGGTATTCCACATTTTATCTCATTTTATATGCATTGAAAATTGAAGAAATTAAACATATTAATTATTAATCATCAATTAATTAATTAGTTGGGCCTATAGAGCTATTTGATTTTTGCCAGCATAATTGTTGAGAAAAATTGTTTTATCAAATGTCTTCTAGTCTTATTATATAGTCAGTCAGTAAACAAAGAATAAGTATCAAGGGTGTGCGAGTTTGAGATTTTAAGTTCGAGTCCAGTTTGATTAAAAAAAGTAAGAAAAAAATTGTTAGGCCAAGATTTACATACCAGTAGCAGCCTCTAGACCCTAAAATTTGAAAAAAATACGTTTTAAATTCGGGACAATACAAGTAGGGTCTACAGAAAAACCAAAAAAATCTATCCCAAAATTAATTTTTGACTTAAAGGGGGGGGGGGGGGGGTGCAAAACTCAATTCTCACCAATGGTCCGTCTCATTATGTTATGACAGAAATTGCCCTTGCAAAAATTTTTACCTTATTTGACATGGGAGAGAAAAAAACGTAAAAAGTCGATAATTTTCCGACTGGGCCTGACGAAAATCTCTCTTATGGAGAATAACACGTAACGCTTTTTTGAGCTAGGAATGTAAAAGAACTACGATAGGTAGAGAAAAAGTCTTCCTACAAAATATCTGCACTCGAATATCAACTTTTGTTTGATATTTATAACATAGCTACTTATTACCTCCATATAATTTCAATTGATTAATTCGCATGGCATGTGGCTTTATGTTGCAAATAGTTATGCCACCAATAACCTTGAACTGTCAACACATATTTCAACTATGACAGAGTGAGGGCGGGTGTTCGAAGGGAGGAAGTGGATATTGGTTTATTTACAATGGTTGTCAAAAACTCGAGTGACAGACGTTTGTAGTATATACTGAACAAAATAAAATCATATTTATTATTTGCTGCCGCCTTTTTGTTTCGGGACCCATTTTTGTTTCGTTTTTGTTTTGTATACCAATCCATGTACAATGTAATTCTTGGAACAGAATAAAATGAATTTTTTTTTTTTTTTTTTTTTTTTTTGGCAAATATTGGACGTTCTCACACAAACTATTTTTTCAAAATATTTTTTGTAAACATTTAGAATAGTTATTTATTTTCAAAGGGCGTTTTCTGTCATGACACAATTAGACGGACCAATGGTAAAAATTAAGATTTGCACTCGGAACTTGAAAATTTGAATGCTCGCACACCCCTATATATATCATTATTATTTGCATAAAAGCATAATATAGGTTATACTACTATAGTACATACTGGTAAGTATACTAGTGCTGTAGGCCTAGATGTGAGCCAATACTGACAGCCTTGTGGATTTCTGTGCTGGATGTATGGAAGTCCAACCATTACACTGTAGGCCCATCAGTTTTAAACCTTACACTTTACAGTATCGGTTTGTAATTAAATTGTATAGATTATTGTCATCTGTGATACAAGCCCTAGGGAAGGCTACATTTATTAGGTAGGCTCTACCTATTTTTCAAAAAGCTGCATTTTTTAAAACTTTGGATTGAGCTGCAATTTGTACTTACTGTAGTTATTAGTCTGGATTTGAATTGACTCAATTTGTTATGACATTAGGCTATACCATTGGTATCAATTCGTATTATCAATCGGTTAATTCAGTGGTGGTAATGGTTATGGGCATATACTCCAAGAAATTTGAACCCCATTAGAAATGTCAACAAAATGAAAATAGAGGTGACGTTAAGTTCAGTTTCTCCCTCTCTACATTTGGTCCTGAAGTTTCTTTTTTGGAGCTGCAGGAATAATTTGGGTGTATGAATCACAGTATGTTACTGGTATTATGTAATGGTAATATACTGGTAATATAACAATTTAGCTCGGAGAATAATTTTGAAAATGTAATAATTTCTTTTCAATCTGACCTAATCATTTTTTAAAAAGAATCAACTATTTGAACCCACTAGAAATATTTGAGAACTCAATTTTCAAATCTAGCTATTTCAAGGTGCTAGGGTTAAATTATTTCCAATAATTTGAACCATAGAGATTGGTAATGCTTAAACTACTCTCCTCATAACACGGGCAGTCCTGAGGCACTCTTCAGGCACGCAGAATGCCCAATGTGAGTGACTCCGTACTTCCTCAGGAAGTCTAGTGTTATTAGGGTCATAACGCAATGTATTGTAAGGCCATCTCTAGATATCCAATTGGAAAGTATTGGTAATATGACCAATATAAAAAGAAGTAGTTTTCAAGGGCAAACCTTGAAATCTGCAAATGATTTTACCTCCTCGAATAAGTAGTATAAGTCAAGTTATTGATGGTCTTGGTATATTGAAATGCTTTGGTTTGCACTGTAAGTATTAATTAGATTTAGGTCCTATATTCCCTATTCATCATATATACTTGATTACCGGTACATGTACGCAATACCTGCGACCATCAATGCTGCGACGAAGGTCATTCTGTTCTCAATTGAAAGGTTTCTGTTCTCAATTGAAAGGTTTCTGTTCTCAATTGAAAATATTGAAAAAAATTAAAATTGACAGTTATTTTAGTAGATGTAGCAGTTTCATCTACATTTGTTGCGGCTATTGAAGAGGTTCGGCTCATTTGTACGGTTATTCTGTTTTTCTTACTATATTCACATATCATTATAAATTGCAATGATGTAATTGTATTTTTTCTCAATCATATTACATTTACTACCCGTATTTAATATTAGTTTTAATCACAGTTTTTCAATACTTGTATGGCCTTATATCCATTTACACTTGGGCGGTATTGGGAAAGTTACTTTTTGAAGTAACTTTCTAAAAGTTGTTACTTGGTTGAAAATCTTGGAATTAATAACATTTTAAAAGATATCAAAAATTGAAATAACAAGAAGATACTTGAAAAAGTATATAAATATATTCAAGGGTAAAAAGGAAAAGAAAAAAGGAAAGAAAGAACATGCAACAGCTTACTAAAGTAGATAAGTAGAGATACTGATAGTGGAGAGCCCATTGATAAAACACAGCCGATGATTATTTAGACACACGAGATTTTGACGTTATGCCATTTTCTTGGTCATAGTAGGGTAGATAGTAATGATGATGAAGTCTGCTTCAAAAAGGCAAGTACTGTATAAGCAAACCAAACAGTTTGTGTACTGTCAAAGGTGGAACGAAGAATTGAAAACTGTATTTAAGCTAACAAATCATTATGACAGATCTTCGGTAGTAACAGTAGTTCTTCCATATTAGCCAATGTCGGATTCGATGAAATGAAATATTAAAAGACTGGACCTAAATTGACCCTTACCCTTTCGTCGCTGATAATAGGTGTACGGTGTATAACTCCAATGAGCATGCATGATTGGCAACCCAAAGCATCGTGCATGAATATGTGATGTTTGGGGTTGTTCTAACTTAATGTTATTTTGTTTGAAAGAATATAAAACCAGGTATTTTCAAGCAAAAAGTTGATTATTTTATTCAGTTAGATTTTATGACTACGAAATATAGTCGATCCTCTTCCAGATGTAGGATTATAGTTATCATACCGATGGAGGTTACAGCATTCCAGAGCTGTGCAACCAGTCATGTACTAAAAACCAATCATTTTTTGTTATACCACAGTATAAATTACTCTACTTTCTCAGATATTGCCCTATGCATTAAATATTTAGTTGGAAATATGTCCTTTATAACCTATCTAATATTTATGCATAAAAACAGAAACACAGATAAACGTCTTCACGTAATTTTTTCGCGTAGCATTTCTTCCGCCTACATTGAAGCCTTCTTTGCACAAAACATCTCCCACAAATACCCCAAAACAATACATTATTTGATCAAGAAATTGTTGAGGGTCACAATATAATTTGAACTTAATGCACCATGTGGAACTGAAAGATCCCTCATGTTTTCTAGCTCTGGAGATGAGCTGCATTAGGAATAAGCAGGAGTTGCGTATCCACCATCCATACAGCTATAATCCAAGTTCAGATAGACCCGGCCAGTAGATGGCACTAGTGATACGTACTTGTTTATAACAGTAGACACTAGTTATGTACAATGAAAGACACCAAATATCTCTTTTTCTAACTTTGTTCAAAGTTAGATAATAAGGTCTTTTGTTACCTCTGACTTCCAGATTCAAGATTGATTTGGGAGCAGATGACCTATATAGGTCATCTGCTCCCAAATCTACGAAAATAAACAATATGTACAAATATACAAAACAGTTTATGGATAGTTTATGATTTATCAAGTGGTTTCATAATGTACAACTATAATGATTGTAGTTAATATGTACAATGTGGTTTTAGGTCTATCGCTAATTTTTTTTCTCTTTCATTGTACAATGAATAATGATAAACTTTCTGCTGTTAATGCAAAGAAGTGAACAATGCCCAAGAGATTTAGTTCAAAGTGGAAGATATATCAACATTTGTGTGTTTGGTTTACTCTTAATGTAATGTCCGGACATATCACAAAAACGGTATATACTTTCAATGTGTTCAGTGGCGCGTTTAGCTTTTATGGGACCCTAGGCGCAATCTAATTTTGAGCCCCCCCCCCCCCCCACATGCACATTTAGAGAGATAGAGGAGTTTGACGTTTTCAGTAGAAAAAAATCATGTTTATATAGTACCGTATACTTTCATACCTCGTGAAAAATTTACTAAAAATGAATAGACTTATTTTATATTTAACATTTATGGGAGAACAGCAAATAGCTGTTCCAAATAGATCACCCAGAGCTATTCAGAACAGCTGTGTTTTATAAAAATATCAATTTAAATATCAGAAGGACTTGAAGGTAGGCTACAATAACGTTTGCTTCTATGTTTGATGTTTGAATAGTCAGTACAATGTATTCTTCAAAGATTACATGTAAATGGGAATATAAATGTAAATAACTGTGCAATAAATGCACTACACTATAAATGCACTGTAAATAACTAGGAATAACTTCCTGCACTCAAGTTTAGCGAAAGCATTGAACAAATCACATTAAAGTCATATTTCTTAATTTCTTCTGATTCAATACATAATATTGCCAGACTCCCTAGCCGCTCTTGACTCAGAGTTTCTGAGGTAGCTCCTCACTCTCTTCGGCGCAGAAAATGTACGTTCTGCAGCATATTGGCTGCAGCATATATTACATACAGTAGCAGTTATGAACAAATAGTGTATATTGCGTTTAATTTTTTTTTCATTACGGAAGGTAACAAATATATTTAATAATTTAAAAACAAAGATATATCAAACAAGTAATTTGGGGTGCGCCTAGGCCTATAAAAGCTCCACTGAATGTGTTCCGGACTTTTGGAAACTGAAAGACTTTTATCTGCTGCAAAAAAAATATGATACAGACAGCGCAGCCTTGGTGTTGACGTTCATTGATTTTAATAATTAAAATGGGGTATAGTAAGATCGCCCTTGTGGTGCCCTGTCCAAACGATCCTAATTTCGTTCATAGCCTTAATTGGGGAACAATGATTTTGTATGAAGTTTTGATGTTGATGAAAAAATAATGTGTTCAAAAAATTGTAATCGTGTAATTACTGTACTGTAATACTTCTAGAACTACATTTAATAAATGTATTTTATTGATTATTATTCCACGAATTATTGAAAGAGTGCTATAGTGGAACCCAGGTTAAGGGAAGAGCACTATGGGTTCAGAACAGGCCGATCAACAGTAGATTTGATATTTGCTGTCAGGCAACTGTTAGAAACAAGGTGGGAGGAGGGAAGAAGAGTGTACATGGCTTTTCTAGATTTGGAGAAAGCATACGACCATCTTCCCAGAGAAAGGGTGTGGGAGAGTCTCAGGGCAAAGGGCATACATGTGGGGATGATAGACCGTGTGAAAAGTTTATATTGAGAATGCAAGGCTTCAGTGCAAACAAATGGAGGCAGGACAGAGTGGTTTGAGGTAAGGAGTGGAGTTATAGGCAGGGCAGTGTCCTATCACCTATGTTGTTTGTAATGGTGATGGATGAGATGATCAGAAAAGTGGAACCAGAGAAGGAAGGCCCAGGGTCAAAGACAATGATATATGCTGATGATATCTTGTTATGGAGAGACAGTAGAGATGAGGTGCAAGAGAAAGTAGAAAGATGGGAAGAAATGACAGAGGAGTTTGGGATGAGAATTAGCGTGGAAAAGAGCAAAACAATCGTGATAAGCAGAGAGAAGAGAAAGATTGAAGAAAAAGTACAGCTACAAGGTCAAGAACTGGAAGAAGTAGAAGAGTTCTCATACTTGGGAAGTATTGTCAGTAATACGGCAAAAGTAGAGCTAGAAGTGAATAAGAGAATAGCTAAGGCAGACGGGCTATTTCAGAAAGTAAGGAAGCTGATTTGGAACCAAGATTTTCCATGGAGTGGGATGATACTCATTTATAATGGGTACTACTTGCCTATCTTGACATATGGAGCAGTTACATGGTCAATCAACTGGAGAGAAGAAAAGAAAATGGAGGCAGCAGAAATGAAGTTTGTAAGGAGCGTAGCAGGAGTGTCAAAGTTGGAGAAGAAGAGAAGCAGTAATATAAGGAAGGAAGTGGGAGTGGAAAGGTTATCATTTAAATTGGCAAGGGAGAGACTTAGGTGGTACGGGCATATGCGGAGAATACTGAGAGCAATGTTTGAGATAGCAGAAAACAATGGAGCCAAGAGAAGAGTTGGAAGACCAAGAGAAAGGTGGCAAGAGGGAGTTAAGTTTGGGGTAGTCAACCGAGGAGAAAAATGGGAAGAAGTGGAAGACGAGAGATGGTGGGAGAATAGAGAACGATGGAGGGAACTCGTAGGAAGAGAAGAAGAAATAGAGGATAGGCCTAGCAGTAGTGAAGAAGAGGAGGAAGAAGTCGGAACTGGCAGAACCGATTGAAATGAGAAGTCTGCCCTAGAAAAACTGGTGGAAATACCCACTGGCCCAATTTAATTGGTTATCTGGGTTTGAGATATATAATTATATATTATTCCATTTTGTATTATCGCTATTTTATACCTTCACAAAGTAATTGTATTTTCCAAGTATCTACACTGGTTGAATATTTCTTTGAATATGATTGGATGAGCGAAGTCAAGACTCAATTTTACCATAGTTGAAACATGAGTATATATATATATATATATATATATATATATATATATATATATATATATATATATATATATATATATATATATATATATATATATATGTTTCAAAAGTTTGGTTGTTCGCACTCCACAGGTCAAACGGAAGATATTTTGATGAAACTTGGCACACACACATGTCATCATCAAACTCGGTACTATGGTTTTGAGGCGTGGGTAAAATATTTACTCTGAATTAATTCAAATTTTTATATAGAGTTTGAGCAGACAAAATGATACACATTATCCTGAGTTTTACATAAATTGGATAAGTTAGTTTGAAGATGAAAATTAATACTAGGCCTACATGTATTCCCTTATTGCTAATGAAAGACGATCAACAGGTTGAATCAATTTGACAGAAAAAGTTGCTTGTGGCCTATGCTATTAGTGGTTAACAGTGCAACTTGTGAAAAGTTACAAAATGAAGCTTGTGCATTTTTCAACAATGACATTTATTAAAAATGTTACTTTGTTGTCAGTTATTGGCAACACTTCGTCAGCCATATTGCATTTGGCAATTGCATTTAGCGATTCTATCATTACCTTATAGTGCTGAATAAGTTCGTAAATAAAGCTCGCGCGTTTCTCAACAATGACATTTATTAAAAATATTACATTGTTGATAGTTCTTAGCAACATTTCGTCGGCCATATTGCATATGGTAATTGCATTGAGGGCATTCTCATTACTTTTGTTGAATTAGTTCGTAAAATAATTGAAATGATCAATAGGTGAATCAGGTGGGCAGTGAGTTGATAGATCCAAAATCAAGGTGTGTACCTTCACTATTTTTTCCAGTACATTTCATAATAAATCTCGGTCATCCTACAAGGTATATGCTGCGTTTTCCCATTGATTATTTTATTTTGGCTACTGTCTTATGATTATCATCATCTTTATAGAAAAGAATAATTGGTAAATTCTAAATTGGTTATAACTTATAAGACTGTAGATTGTATTCTGTAGTTAGTTGGTGTTAAATGAGCTCAATGCCTGGGTTATCAGCATTTCTATAGATTTTGAATTAGACACCAAACTGTAACAACAGAATGCAGTTCAATATGTCTGACAAATGGTTATTAAAAAACTGCCGAAAATGTAACATTTTAAATGAATATCATTGTTAATTTGCATGCGCCATACAGTAAAACTTCGAAGCATTTTTCCAGAAACTATTGTTTTCCTACTTCTGTCATTAATTTTTTCTCATATTACTTCCCCAGTGTCATTTTAATTATTTAAAATAAGTTGATTTTTTTTTTCTGCATAGATTGTTGTCCTGCATGGGTGTTTTTCCTACTCTCTTGAAGAACAATAGAGATTCAACTGTATTTTGTACTTTTCATGAATTCTACTGATTACAGCACTTTGTAGTGCAACTTCTTTTTTCTGTTGTATGCAGATTCAGACGATGAATTACTGCAAAATACCTGCAAGACCTGCAGTGCCAGTATACCCAACTAATTGCTGCATAAATACTGCAGTACCCCCAGAGGTACCAAAATAAATAATACTTACGAAATGCATCTTCTTTCATAACAAGAAGAGCTTGTCAAGGTCACCAATGCTATTACAACATAATTATTTTAGAAAATATTTTTTTCTACTCTTGAGATCGAGGCCACAGGCTGAGAAGAGGCTTAGCCGAATCCTGAAAGCTGTCAACTCTCAGCAAGCCATAGCTCTTGAAATATAATTTAATATTTTTGTTTCTTTATTTACATTGGGTTTAACGACACACTCAACTGATGACTACGATCTATTGGCGTCGGTGAATGATGTATAAGATGATTGGATGATGAGATGAAAGGTTATTTTATTAGGTGTTTTTGAATAGTGGGAAGATGTCAGTCGTGGCCTGTTATTAAGGAACCATCCTAGTATTGACTTGGACGACAGAGGAAAACCACGAAAAACTATAGATGAGATAGAAGTTGTGGAAGAAACTTGATGTTTTAGGAGTAACAATTGACCAAAATATTAATTGGAGAACCCAAGTACATAAATTAGAGATAAAATTGAACAAGGCTTGCTATACTATAAGAATAATTAAAATTTTGAAATTTGCCAAATTCAATGCTCAGACCACAGCCTTCTTCATACAGATCATTCTTCTCAAGGTCTGCTCTATCTCCGCCTAGCGGACAGACGGTGAACCGTCAATACACACGAGTCTGACCGCTAGGCGGATAGAGCAGTCCTTGATTCTTCTCTGATAAGAAATGAGTGATTTGAATAGAGAAGGCTGTGGCTCAGACTAATGAGCATGTCATCAGATGAGTGGAATTTTCATGAGTCTTGCTATTCTATTGAAACAGATTTATTTTGAATCCCTTAAAATTTTGTAAAAATTTCTTGGCAGCCGACATGATCAAGGCAAGACTTATGAAAATCATAACTATCTGATGACATACCCATTAGTTTGAACATCAACTTTGGCAAGTTCCAAATGCTTACAATTATTGCTGTGGAATCCATGTATGCCAATAGCGTTTTTACTGTATTTAGTTTGCCGGTACACGGAGAAAATGGGACAAAATATATATTTTCTTCATCAGTTTAATATCAATTCACTTCAATGAATCTCCACTAGTTGATTCAAAATATAGTTGTTTGTCATACGTGGTTTTTCTTATTTTTAGATGGATTAAGAGCCCAAGTATCTATGGTATGGAGACAGAAAATAATTCTTGATTTGCTGTCAACGTCGTAGTGAAGAGAGTTTTAATCTTTAGATCCGTAGCACTGTGAATTGAGCTAGAATAAAATGCAATGAGGATCAATTACCGGTATAATGGATTGAGTTGGATGAAAAAATGAGAGGTATGAGAGGCTTCTGAAACAACATTATACAACCAAACTAATATTTATACGTACTTGGATTGAGATTCGTTAAATAATCCAGATAATTATTTCTACTGGGTTCAACAATGCACTCTATTAATGACTACATAATTTTCAGTATTTTCTATTGCTATTGGGATCTCCAGAGACCTCCACAGGGTGCACTCCCGTACAAGATGGAACCAGTCCCAACATACACGACCTAAACGTGTATTGAAAAACTAGAAGTAACCTGCTAAAAACAGATTAAATTGTATTGGGATGCACCCCTAGAGCAATCTCTACCTTTCTGTTATTGATTCATGTGAGTGATAAGGTCTCACTATACTAGCAATATATTTTTTATAATTGGTATGCTGGTTTGTGACAAGGAGGTGGTTAAGTAAGACATTTGTGATGTCATATTTTGTAGTAATGAAAAGACTATTTTTATCACCAAATTATTATCAATTCAAAACATACCTCCCAAACTATGCTTCAAATTGAAACGTTGCAAGATACGCCTTATGCTTAGAATGAACACTCAATTTGTAAGGTTGGTTAACGTGTTAATTCTTCTATTTTAAAAAATAATATCCCATGTGTCTTCCATTGAACTGGAATTGAAAGAAAATCTGTGTGGGAAGGGGGGAAGGGAGTTATATAAATTGTGATGTTATTTTACGGGTTTAGTTATCCAAACGTAAGAAAGTGCTATCGGGAAAAAAGGGAGGAAGAGAAAACAGGCCTGAAAAGTGTGACGTAATCCCCTTGCTTTATCATTTCAAACTATCGTCATTTCCAAAAAGAGTAAAATCAGAAATGGGTTTAGTCTACATCGTGAAACTTCTAGGTACTTGAACATACTAAACTGACACTTGACTAGATTAAAACACAAATAGTAATCCTATTCTATTGTAGAATGTTGTTTCAGCACACCTTTCAATTTACACAAATTATTGTTTACTCAAAAGCATGGGTTTACTGTGTGATTCTTTCAATACACTTTACATACTCAATTTCATATTTTTTTTCCTGAATACTGTACGTTTTATAAATACATTATAATTTACAGTATACTGTCAAGTCATTCTTAAAGCTTATCATGACTAACATTTTTAATTAAAAACTGTAAAATTATTTTAAACCCTTTTTGAATGCCCACACACAGGCTTGTTCAGAGGGGGTTGTTCAGAGGCAATGAACAACCCAAAAAACATATATTTTCGAGTATATATTTTAATAGCCTCTTAAGAAGTTACCGTTCAAGCTAGAAGCTTTTGTCTTGCGTCGGCATGAAAGGGGATGAATTGAACACGATACAGCAAGCGACAGCGAGAAAGTTTGAAGTTTGAAATATTCAGTGGGACTAAGGAAAGTGTTTTACACAACAATAGTACAGTACACATAAGCAGATCTTTGTACAGCGAATACAAACGTTATTAATCTCAGTGACACACTAAATGCATAACTCATCATTTGAACATAATCAGAGAACAAAAAGAGTTTCAATGCCACAAAAGCCTACATAGAATCAAGTACCAGTATTCTTCAATACGGGTACATACGTAATATTATACTTCAATTAGTGGCTTCATTTTTTTTGAGAAAATGATAGATTTTTGATCATTTTTCAACATTGATTTCTACTTTTTTTTGAAAATATGTTTACGTATTGTTGTAAGTCTACCAACTTTAATTTTTTTTTTTAGGGGGGGGGGAGAATGTTTCTCATCATTTGTCCTCATTAGATTTTATCTTCAACTTGAATGAATTTGTTTATTTGATGAATAAAAATTGGCCATCATTCTCAAAATCAATCATGAACTATTCTGGATGGTCTAACTTGTCAAAAGAAAAATACGAACACAAATTGCATCAGACGCATCGAATGGTCACTCAGTTCATCCCACAACTTTTACAAGAAGAAATCAATATTATCGGTAAGTATAATGAAAATAATTGATGTACAATTGTTTGTTTTTTTGTAAGCTGAATAGGACATGTACAGAACAAAGTAATACAGTAATATTACAAGATTAAGGTACATAGAAAACCTGATCTGGATATCAAATTATTACAAAATTGTGCGTAAATTAGTCATTATTCAACGAGATACAGTATCTGCAGATACTGCGAGATGCTGAACATTTTAAAATGTTTTTACCATTCCATTTGAATCAGAAAAATCAGGAATTTTATTCCATGTTCCAAAGTCAATACTTTGCCTACCAGGTACAGAAGTAGTGAACTTCAGACTGGTTTATACAAACAATTCTTAGAGCCCTGTGATTGACTGTTGAATGATAATTCAATATCATGTAACAGCAGTCTACAATACTGGCAAGAAAAAACTGACGCAGGGGCTTGATAATTTTTTACAAATTTTCTGCTGTTACTAACTAATAGGGCTTGAAGCATACATAAAAGACTATTTTCTTTGACTTCCTTTGAGGAATGTCCTTTGATTCCTGTTAAATCCTATGCAATATAACGTGGTCAACTGGTTTGACCAGGTAGCAAAGAGACTTTTACTTATGCTTCAAGCTGTACATGAACTACATACCGATAACTGATGGATGGTTCAAGTGTTTTAATATAATTTTATCAAATGATTGTACGATTCATGACGATTTGACATTAATATTTGGTAAGACGTAATAATAATTTGTATTGGCCTAGTCGACTACAGCGACTATATTCTCCGTATTATAACATGAACAGTATTGATGTGTTACTACATTACATATAATGCTCACAGACTACCGTAATTCAGCTTGAACAAATTTGACTTATATCTTGAAATTCAGGTAATGAGCAACAGACAATGACTACATATATCACAAGGTCGGGAAACGGTTTAGGCAAACCGATTTACGCTGAAACGGTTCAACAAATGAGTGTATATCACAATTATTCAGAAACACTTTGGCAAAACGTTTCAACGCCAGCCATTTTGAATATTGGCAGCGCCTTGTGAACCGTTATTGCTTGCGTTCAAGCAAGGCCCTGGTTCAAGGTTACCTTTAGCAAGGCTTTCTGTTATTATAATAATATAGAAGGCCTTGCCTTGAATCGGTTTGACGTGTATATCAAACGTGTTGAGATGTCCAATTCACTTTCCAAACCTAAAGTGTTTTACACCAAAACCGACAGGTATATCACCATCTGTAAATCGTTTCAGCGTGAATTGGTTTGCCTAAACCGTTTCCCCACTGTGTGATATACGTAGTCCATGGTGTTGTCAATAGTAATACGTGCAGTGCACAGTCAAGTGTCACAACAGCTGATCACAATGTAACTTAAAATCACAACAAACTAAGCCAGTAGGGCACTACTGTTACTATGTAATAGTATAGTTGGCATTAGCTCATAGAATTTGTCATGTAACGACACAATCATCAAATGTTATGGCTGACGTAGCTACAGCATGATTTTTCAACTTGAAAACATTTAACCAAAGTATGAACACATGCAATTGCATATGATATTAAAATAATTTGTTTTGATAAAAATGATCTTCTTAAGAGAAACTCTAAAAGTTTTATTCAAAAAATAAGATATTTAAAATTTTAAAATAAAGTCTATTACATACCTTGGAATGTCTATTTTTGTAATCTACAGCTTTTTACATTTCATTTCACCCATGGAGAACAATTATAATAAAATACAAAATTGAATCCTCCCTCGTATATTGCTGCTACATGAGCAATGCGGATTCTAATAATTAACATCACATTTATTGAGAGTATTTAGTTTGGTTGTTATACCGTTACCATGACGATGGTAGATTGTGACAATTTCTTTATCACGGGACTAAAACTGAAGTGTCTGATAAAATGAATTTGACATTGTAGTTCTTGGCATTTTGTTTCTGTTTACTCCTTACAAAGTTGTAAAATTATAGTGTAAAGAAAGAGTCAAAATGGCCTACAAGACAGACAGAAAGCTTTTCTTGCAATAATATACTCTTTAATACGTATAGTAGTAGTATAAAGATGATGCGTAAAGCCAATATCTATCATTATAATATATTTTCTTCTCATTCATTATAACCATACTATTGACTAATTTAATTCCAATTCTTCATAGATCTTCAACTGTCCACTACATATTTGATAAATCGAACAACTTCTATAAAAACGAGATCGATGTTTTCAACCGTAACTTCCTGAAATTGCGCTCGTAATTTTAAAAACCCTGACAACGGATCATATCAAGAAATGGCACTTTCGTGCCGTTCTTATAAGATTTGGTTTAGAGTGATTTCTTTCATTTCACTTTTCTATAAAACTATTTATGCAATAACAACAAAATCTATTATATATTGTCACGCACTATTAATGTTTACATACCAACATGTAAGGGATGAGGGTATTACATAGTGGGATACCATGTGTTCATGTTAACACAGTGAATTTGCTTGGCAACAATGATTTTCATAATATCATGAATTAAAAAGTAAAAACGTCTTTAAAATCGCTTCCGTTGGTTCAACGAGTAAAAAGAGGCATTTTGCTATGCTAATCAGCAGATGGGGCGTACGTACGTTAGCTACAGCAATGCGTCTGGGGAACTGAAAAGTGCGACTGGAAAATATTTGATGTGGGTCTGCCATTGGGCTGACAACTGGAAGAACTTAATCCCGGACCATTCTGTGCCATCGATGCTGACTGAAAACAAGTGAGAACAAGCAAGACATGAGGCCTCAAGTATCTGTAGACATGCTAGCTTTCACGCTGTCATCTGTCACGCCTGTAGTTGATTGATTTAGTTTAGTTTTAGTTGATTGATTGATTTTGATTTAGAGAGAACTAGAAATTCACCATCTCGATTTCAGAAATTATAATTAAATCATCTGTCCTGTAAGATCAGGCCTTTTTCCTGAGTCGTGACGTAGACATTACTCGATTCTGTTCATGTTTCTACTTTCTATACAGAATTGGTAATGCCTGCAGCATGACTCATGAGTCATGGTCTCTGGATGACGAAAAATTTTCAATCCTATAATTCCTGAAATTGAGATGATGACCTTTAGTTTTCTCTAAGATTAGGGGAATAAATATTGGCATTATTCATTAAAATTAGTTTTCTCTAGGGTATTCTCTATATCTGAGTTTGGGAATAAACCATTTTCATTATTCAATGCGCAGGCGCGTCCCGCCTCCTAGCAGCTGAGACGCTGGTATTGCATTCTGGGAGTTCAGTACTGTTCAAAAAGTCGGCCCTCTCATACACAGAGTTAAAGGCAAAACATAAAGATATATAACTTGCATTATCTCTCATGTTACTCAATCTGACAGTGTGTAAATCTCTCAGTATATAGTGACCATATAAATGACGAAACTACTATCATATTATAACTTGATACGTTCACTGTAACGCACAATAATATAAATCAAACATGCTAAATAGCATTGGCAGCATAGGACTTTTGAACTCGGGTAATAACATCCCGTTCTAGTTCAAACGATCACCGCTAGATGGCTCATTCATTTCAGAAATGGTCTATTGAGATTTCTATAAATTGGGATGAATTTCGAATTACTGGTAACCGAGTTTGAAATAACAAGGGTTTCAAGTTTTAACATTATTGTTCATTTCAATACAATAAAGAAATAAGCTAGGTTTATTCTTTATATCAATATGGCAATACATATAAAATGTTGACAATATAATCGTATTTCACTAGACCCATGATTTAATACGCAACCGTTTGAGTTCTAGGATGCGTCTATAATGGCTACCTGCCATTCTGGACCCATTAACAAATTGTGGCCTGGTTTTGCATGAAATGAAATCATTTACTAGAATATCGCATGCTACTAACTTTGATCTCAATACAACGTATCAAATGTATCAACTCTCTGATTGTATTTTCACTCATTCCTGGTTGACTTCTTCATTTATATTGCGTGGAATTGATGTTCAACAGCTTGTCGTTGATTGCTGTCGAATTGCCAAACGTGCGAGTACTTGTGTGAGGACACAAGTTGACAATCAAATTTGGTTGGCCAAGCCAGTTAGTGACTGTGAGGACTGGAATTGTCTGCATGTATCATCACACTTTATATTGCTTTAGAAATTACGTGAAAGAAATTGAACCTATTTTGTTTGAACCTACTTTTCAGAGGAATGCTGTGAGTTTTGGCCGAGCAGATAAGTCGCGATACTCCTTCCACCATTTGACACTTGGGCTCACTCTCTTTCTCTTTCTCCTTTTTCTTGCCCAAACGCATAACTGCAACAAGAATCCATACAATTGTTAATATGTATAACGTATAAGCAAACACTACTACGGTAACACACTTCACGAGATACAGGACCGAGGATAGGTTAACAGAATTGCATGCTTCTTTATTGGATAGTGATTAAAAAATAACTCGGGGTTACTTACGGTATTCAAAATGGAAGTTGATTTCATCTTTGGTGAATATGTCTGTTTTCTCTAAATTGAAATAAAAAAAATATATGATTTGATTTTGATTTAGACCAATATTACTTAGTCTAATTTAGTGTGTTATTGAGACTTATATTACTTCTTTCATGTAGGCATAATTTCATATAGTTTTTCAACTTTAAAGACGCCATCTTTACATTAGGTTACACTCTGCATATTGTTTGCTTTGAGTTCAGAAGTTTGGGTTGTGCAGTCCTCTGTAATACTTTTTCAATCAATAGGGTTGCCTTTGATAGAAAAATTGAAAACAATGCAGAACATTCTATATCGAAATATACGAAAAATACATAAAACTTGACTTTCAATTTTTAGTCAATATCAAAAATATTGAATAAAAAAAATGTAAGATTAGGAAACAAAATGTAAAGTATGGTTTCATGAAAATTAATATAACTAGCTGCAATGCTCTGAGCCTCTCATAGGATAAATTGCTGAGACTCGAATTATTCATACGCAATAAGAAATTCTTACAAGCAGCATTAAACTTTAGTTATTTATTGGGCAAATGCAGCATATGCATTGTGAGATAAGCTATATATTAATATGAAATTATATGAGATATCTTTTATGAATTTACACATCTTGATTTCAAAACTATCAAGTGTGGAAATCCGTGAATCACCGTCCCATGATTATAAATTACCAATAATGTAGAAAAAAATACTAATTTCATTATTTTCTTCCAACTGGCCAGTCTTATCCAGGTGACAATTTGTAATTTGTACACATGTGTTGACCTTCAATTGAAATTAGATTTTTTTGAAGAGTTTTTTCCATATTCTCTCACGCAGCTCAACCTTATGGGTTTCTTCATATTTTCGTAATGATTTTTCTCAAAAGTGATCAAACGGATTTGACCTAAAAATGATACCGTTTCAAACTGGATAAGTCTACTTGTCCACAACAATTTTAATGATGATAAGTCGAACCGTGTTACCTGTGTAGTGCATAAAGAAAAACAAAAACGCACAGTAAAAAGTATGTGAGAATACGATGGACTACTTGGCTCATCCAACAATTTTGAAAATCAATAGTGATCACTGTTTCGATATCGAATTTTTGCACATTGAATATTCCAATACGATTTTGAATCGAAAACCCACAATATGGATTGATCCAAAAAAATATCATAATCAAATGGCAACCCTAATTTATAAACACTAGGTTTATATATGTTGAATGCAATACCACCAATACAGTATGAAATAGCTTCCTGATACATTCACAGCCAAAGAATTAGGACGACATAACCCATTAGACGTGTTATTGATACATTTCAGTTTGTTGGCATTGTTTGCTTAGCTGTTTGAAACATAAAGAATGCTCCAACAGCCGTTCACCTTGGAGTTAGACGTTACATCAACACACGAGGCCCCCTTAAAAATTGGTCCATACATTTTTTAAAATGTTCAAGATCTGAGTTAACTAATTGAGAAAAAACGCTGACTAGAAATCATAGAACTAAAAGCTTAAAGGGAGGCACTCATAACATTTGATGTAGCTTCCGTTATATATTTTTGTTCTGATCGGTAATCTTATATTGTTAAATTAAGAGTGCATGGGAGTTGATTTGGCAAAATAGTAATCAATTGATGATTTCAACAATTTTTTTTCTTCATATTGGGTTTAAAAAAGCACTGTAATGATTACCACGATCTATTGGCATCAGATGAATGATTAATGAGATCAGAGGAAATTTTTTGAGGTAATGGGAAGGAAGTGGTCATGGCCTATATTGTAGGAACCATTTTGGCATCAGCCTAGACTACAAAGGAAATCCCAGGAAACCCTGTGAAGATGGACGGTGGCGGTAATCGAACCGAGGTTCAATATACCCCTCACCCCCCCAGATCACATGAAGCGTGCACGGTAGCAACTGAGCTACATGTGCCAGTATCTTTTGGTGATAATTTTTTAATACAAAATATCAGATTCACATATCCCAGAAATGCAGATCTATAGAACACCTTCAAAATGATATGAATCAAAATTATCTTGGATTCTAACTCTTTTGCAGCTGAGACATTTATGTTTATAACTAGTATATCTGGGAAAATAGGGTGATGAAATCCAAGTGAAATTGCTTTACGTATAATATCTTATGAGTGTTGAAAATATCTAAGTTTATGTAGTACAAGAGTATTATGGGAAGGCAGGAGGTATCGAGGGTTCACTGTATCAGAATTTGGATGGCTAATACTATTCCAAAGCTAACAGCAAAATGGATATTTCACTAAATCAACTTCCATGTAGTCTTTATGACTCAAGCAATAAGTACTAGGTACGTTATTTGAATGTACAAACTAGCAGGTATAAATTACAGACATAATAACTAATTGGATACATACTTTTCTGTTTCTTTTCCTTGCTGGAATAGCTCATAAGGAAATGTGATGACGGAGGTTCCCCGACGGCTGGAAGTCGTTGAATGATCAGCGAACGGAACGTTGACTTGAGTGACGACTTTGACGCATCACCCTTACTCTTACTCAACAACTGTGTTTCGGCCGGTTTACCAGCCAAGAGCCAGTAGTCCAATTGAAGCTCTTGCGGTTCAAGTAAAGACTGGTCTCTGAAAGAAGTTGAAATGAACTATGAATAATCATCAAGAAACGATTTCACTGTACATGTAAGCCTATAAGTATAATTTTAATTAATGAAAATTTTAAAATAAGAAATTGTAAAAATTGTTGGGTATTCACATGTTGTAGGCCTATATTCAATTATTTATTAGGCCCCATTAGTTTTATTTTCTTGTTTTCATTACTGGATTTTGTTTATTGCTAATTTAGTAAATAAGAACTTTACCACCTGTACTGACTGCAATTTGTGGAGGATACATTTGATTGATTGAATAAACTCTTATGCCTTATATTACTCAAGTAAAAATGTTATTGAATAGACGTATGTTTTTTAGATGGGACGGAACATAATACATTTACAATAAGGGCCATTCACATTGGATTATAACGAAAAACCAATTGTTGAATACGTAATATAAATGTAATAATAGGCTTATATATAATATTATAATATATAATATATAAAATATAAACTACAATGAAACGAAGTATGAATTACTGAAATTTGCAACAATTTGAATAATTACCTTCATGACCCCACCAATATCTATTTGGGGATACTGATGAGCAAATGATGAGTGAATGATGTTAACAAAAAAGTAATGTTTTATCCAAGACTCGAACCGAACCCATACCCGACATGATCTCAGATTCCAAAGCAGAGCCTCAACATACTGAGCCAGACGTGCAACTAGCTAATACCAAGAATTACACACTTGAGACAGCATAGTTTTATTATTATTCTTTACTCAAAACCTCTTAATTTATCCAGCTCACGGGCCCTTACCGAGACTGTTCCTCAAACTAACGTCCAAGGCCTAGTTAGCTCCAAGGGACTAGGACTTTGATTGGCTATTATTTACTAGAAGAGCTGAATTCTATGACAACATGTCTGGCCCTTGTGTATTTCCATTATTGTTACAGTAAACCTTCGTTAATCCGAAATGGAAGGGAGCCAATTTGATACAAAATTGATTTCGTTTTATAGAAACCCGGATTAACCAAACAGAAGCTTTTTTCCCACGGAAATCATCACTCTTCCGAGCTAGAATTTGGTCAATTTCGTCAAATTGAATTTAGTCAATGGAATGGACCCAATTTTATACAAAATTGATTTTGTTTTATAGAAATTCGTATCAACCAAACAAAAGCTTTTTTCCCACGAAAATCATCACTCTTCCGAGCTAGAATTTATTCAATTTCGTATTGTGCGCAAGAGAAAGCGAATGCTATGCTGCGAGCCGAAACTACGTGTGAGGAACCGTTGAGAGGGGCCTCACTGATCGTGTG
>OZ023326.1:63243449-63253449 GCA_964007535.1 Brachyptera risi
TATCCAATGAAAAAGTATAGCGGGAGAATGTTCGTGCGTGATTGGTCAACACTCACCGCAACTTTGCGAGGTGTCGATATTGAGGTTTTCCATTTTTCAAAAAGTTGATACAACCCGATGGCAAAAAAATTGTGTTATTTTATTGTAATCACTACGACAAATTCAATGGAATATATTTGATTCCAAATACCAGTTTACCGGTATGTCATCTTTCATTATTTTGAAGCTTGATACAGCATTTGCAAACAAAATGTATATAGCCTTGATCGGGATGCTGGTTATTTTTCTACCTTTTTTCCTTGTAAGTGATCATTGCTTCAGCTATGGGAAGCTGTATCGTTGCCGTTGCATTGTGTAGGTATCGGTGGACTCTGTTCAACATTTCCTGGCAGTCTGTCTTCTGTAATTCCGCTCGCTCAAGTAATTCTTTCCAGCTGTCGACGGTAAATGCCGAAGCGTAAACACTATCTATACTTCCAAGGTAGCGAGCTAAAGAATTACTTCCTGTGGAAACAGAAAATAATTAATTATTGGTATGTTGGTACATATCAGCTTCTACATACTAAACTCTCCTCACTAGCTAGCCACGAGTTATACAGGAAACAATGCAGAAACCTATTAGCTCTCTTAATATTAATTTATTTTTTAGACGAGCTTTAGCGAGGATTCAATTTGACATACTGAAAAAAATTGGTGTTCGTTTTTATGTTTTTTTTTTTTTATGTTTTTTTGTCGGTTCTCCACAGGTCAAACGGCTACAGCTATCAACTTCAAACTTTTTTTCGTCATGGTTCCTCATCTAACTTAGATCTGTATAGTTTTGTGGCATTATCGGGTGGTAACTTTTTTTTTTATGAATTTTAGAAATTTCAAAAATCCCCATTAGAATAACCCGGAGGAAAATACTTGAAAAATCAAAATTTTTCAAGACCTCTCAAATTTTCGCCAAATATAAAGGAAACTATTAAGCACATTTTGAGAGATTTTTTGCATCAATCGGATGAGAAATAACGAAGAAAACGCATTTATAATGCATTTCCCCATCAATTTAGGCTATTACGGGAACCAATTAAATCTATAGCAACAAGTGTCAGCAATTAATTCAAAACGATTGAAATGAATGAAGAGGAAGGCCGTGACATAACTGATTCTCGTAAGGTTTTTGAACGTTTGGAGTGATCCAAGGTCTGTAGATGTAGATTGGGTTGACAAATTATTTTTCATTCTAGATTTCTATACCCCTAAGCTCGTCTAACAACGCGCATCCCGCGTTTTCCTAGTATTTATATTGGGTTTCACGACGTACTATTGATGACTACGATCTATTGGCCAGGATGAATGATATACGAGATGGTGGGATGGTGAGATGAAAGGTTATTTTGTTAGGTGTTTTTGGATAGTGGGAAGGAGTTGGTCGTGGCCTGTTGTTAAGGAAACATCCCAGTATTGATCGACAGAGGGAAACCATGAAAAAACTCTGACAGGATGGCTGACCCTGGCAGGAATCGAACCCCGGTCTCTTGAATGATGGTTCAGTGTATAAACCATTCGGTCACTCTTTCGGTATCTCTCTTAATCCATTTAATGTAGCTTGACCTGTATTACACTGTAAGATACATGTGAAATTATGTAATAAACATGCAAGTCTACTTCGTACTTATACTTTACATTACATTACAATCTAGTCAAAATATAGACCTATAGTACCATGTGAAACTGACAAACCACTCGACAGAACAAAAGAGAACTGTATTTCTGAAAACTTGATGTATATTCTGTGTAGATGTTTCACTTTCTTACCTAACGGTACAATGAGGAACTTGATGTATGTCGTCCAGTCGAGTGGTTTGAACGACAACTGGTCGACGTAGTGCCTCAGAACGGAGTTGACAAAGCTGTCGGAGCCGGCTAGGAGAACTTTCATGGCTTGAGGAGGTTTGGCATTACTGTTACAGCTGAAACGATTTAGATCAGTTTGATAAGAAGTGCATAGTTGTGGTTGTTGAATATAATTTCCAAGCAAACATATTACAGAGAGATGGTTGAATTAGGTTGTGAACATAACACCAACATAGTATCAGTTCAAATGAACAACTTGATTGAATTGATGAGATGTATTGTGCTGTAGGCCTATATAATATATATTTACTTTAGTATAAGATAATATAACAATGGCCTTGTGTCAACTTTTCGATGTTGATAAAAACCAAAATAAAAGATATTTGGTAAACCTATTGCCTAATTCAAAGCATAAATCGTAAGAAATACCAGCGATTCTAAATACCGGTATGTACGGTATGTCAACAAACTCAACGGGTTTTTTACTTTTCAGACCTGTTCCGTCTAATATAAGGTGAATAAAAATTCAATCGTAGGCCAGTAGAATTAATATTTATAGTGAAACTTCTATCGATCATTTTTCAAAGAACCAGGGAAACAAAAACCAACCATGAAGGAAAACAATCCATTCAAGAATATTCAAATCCAACGTTGGTTAAAAAGGAGTAGCTTGGGACAAAATAAATGATAGAAGCATGAAAACAATGGATCCAGAATGATGTGTCAAGTTTTTCAATGTAATATACAAATTGTATACAGTAACGTAGACCTAAAATCCATAGTCATTCTCACAAAATAAATATGCCCGTGATGTATTCTCAAAGGCTAAATTTTACCCGTCACCTAATACGGACTGATTCCCTCTGCACGCGATATGAGGTCAGTTCAATTTAGGTAGGCCATAGTAATTTTTTCAATTAGTCCTTATGTTAAAATAGTTGATAGACTGATTAATAGTTCAAATTCTCTCTGGGTTCTATTAAAAAGCCTACAGGAATTATGATTAAACGGCTCATAAAGCATCATCATTTAAGTGTAACATTGTTACAGTTGCAGTTTATAGGAATGCTATCAAGTTAACAACACTTACAACTTCTGTATCTTGCTGACTAGACATGTGACAGTGGCTCTCACGTCGGCAGGGCCGAGCGTGCTGATGACTTTCTGTTGGCGTTCGTGAAGACGTGTCGCTAATAACGTACCCTGCGGGTCGCCGGCGTTAACGATGGTAAGGTGTTCCGGTAGTATCATGTCGTCCGGCGGAAGAACACGCGACAGCTGATCGATAAGACCCTTACGAGGCTGGAAGAATCATACATATAGCATTTATTGAGTTATTCATATAAGATCGTTTTTACTAGAATACTACTCTACTCGTGAAAATTGTAACACAACATCTTGGTCTTGCTATACTGGCAGTGAAAAAATGAAATGAAGAATTCAATTTATTTTTTACATTTCTTGGGAAGGATGGACAAGTTCATGTCTTATCGTGCAGATGTGATGAGAAATTGGTCTTGGCTTAATTGTAAGGTACCGTACCATTTCAGTATTTACTTCAATTACTATGGAAAACCAAGAAAAACTTATCTACAGAATGGGCAACTTGAACATTCCAAATTGGATTCTACGGATTTTGTTGGCCTGCAATTGTTCCTCTGTACAACGAAAGTCTAATAAAAAGTCAATTGCTAAAAATGGAAGCAAGGTTGATTGTTCAGAGTTGCCTCTAGATATTTTGATGAGGAATCTAAACGCTAAATAAGAATCAAGGAATTATAGTTATAAACCTTGAAGACAGAATGTAGAAACGTTCAGAACCACAGAGAAAGAAAATAATATAATGTTTAGTGCCACAAATATTTTCATTTTGTTGAAACAGACGTCATAAACGAGAATAACCCGCGACGAGTACCCGCTCCATTTAGTATATTCTGCTCAGTGCCTGTCATGGCGTAGAAGGCCAATCTTATTACGACTAAGATTAGGACTAACCTCATTGAGACTAAGATCTTGAACAGGACTGGGATTGAAGACTGACGTCCGGTGTTCAAGGCTCAACGTCTTCTCAGCTTGCTTCTTGCTTTTGCTGGCTGAAGAGTTGCGGTCACGGTTGAATAAACGACTTTTACGGTCTCTTTCTCCACTTTCCTAGAGAAACAAAATTACTCCATTATTCTAATTAATCCAAACTCTCAGATAACCCAACTGTTCGCGTGGCTGCTAAGCAAACTGGATAAGGGAAGTTTACAGTTCAAAATTTACCGGTTGACCGACTGGTAATCAACTGATTACTGTTTGAATAGAAGAATATAACTACAGTAGGCACTACGTATTCTTGTAACTTGTAAGTCAAATTAAATGGTCAAACAAAATGTAACTTTATTTTTCAAGCTCTATTCAGACTAATTATTAATTAAATCAGGTCACGAACACATGAAAAATATATAAGAAATATAAAATGATGATTACGACTAACTTCAGAGTGATAAGATTGCCCTTGTGGTACCTCGTTCAAACAATCCTTCCTACCTTGTCATCCATGGTATTTACTCAGGAACAATGACTTTGTGTCAAGTTTGAACATTTTAAAAGAAATAATAAAAAAAAACTATATGACTTATAGTATGTATTTTATTGAGAGTAAGGAAGTAACAGATTACATAATTATTCATTAAATCTACAGTATGGTGTACTCGCCCAGAAAACATACTACTAGCCAAACCATTGCATTATTCAACATTTTGTACATTATTCAGTTCTAGATTAATTTCTACAAGTAGATGACTCACATATTCAAAGTGTTGAAAATAGGTATTGTACAAGTACAAAAAGAATTACTAATTAGAACTTTATTTCCATCATATTATATAGCGTTAACCACGATTAGCTACTTGATGACGTGAAATACCAGAGCCACATCGAATTAAAAAATGTATAATGTTATGTAAATTTTAATGACATATGATAATCGAGAAGACCGTTTTCGGGCATTTCTTGTCCGAATAGTGCCTAAAAATAGAATTGTGGTCAATGCTATTTGTGCACTCATTCCCTATTCATTGGCACTCAACTTGGTTTATTATTATTTCATCTACCATAAATATTCGACCCAACATTAAATTGGCACATTAGTAATTTTGTATACATATTAGTTACCATTTATCAGTATATAAGCAGGCCTAATAGTGTATTATTATATCAGAAGGGGACAGATTGAACAGCTGCAATGGAAAACATAGGAATAAATAACAAAAAATAATACGAGGTTTTGGCTTGTTGATACAGGTACAATTGAAACATCTTATTAATTAATTACCGTCCCGATAATGTTTGTTACTTCAATTCTTTGTTCATCTATTCATTCTATTGATTCAATCTCTCTCTCTCTCTCTCCCTCTATCTCTCTATTTCATTCTCTTTCCCTCTGAACTGTTTTGTTCCAAGATTATATCTCTTGTATTTTTGTAACATGCAAATTAAAAATAAATTGAATGATACATAAGAGTTTAATAATACAGTGAAACCTCTATGCATCGTTCCTGGATCCATTGTTGTCCTGCTTGTATCATTCATTTTTTCTCACCCCACACCCATACAATCAATGTTAAATTTTCCTGGATGGATCGTTTTCCTCCATAGATGGTTCTATTTTTCTGGTCCCTTGAAAAACAATGAATAGAGGTTTCACTGTAATAGGTCTGAGTGATAATGATACTACGTACTATTAATACTCCAACTGTAAAAGATGAATTGACAAATAAAATGACAAATTTATATCACATACAGTGAAACCTTTATGCACCGTTCCCGCATCCATTGTTTTCCTGCTTCTATCATTCATTTTCTCGAACCTCACTCCCATATATTCAGTGTTGAATTTTCCTGGATGGATCATTATCCTGCATGGATGGTTCTATTTTCCTGGTCCCTTGAAAAACGATGGATAGAGGTTTCACTGTAGTTACTTATTCACTTAAATTACATGTAAGGCAAAATCCATCTCTGAGTGATTGACGATAATAGCAATTAATTAATAAAAATACACAGTAAATGCACTAGGCTAAGTGCTAACATTACGATTCTGTTTTGTTAGAATACTCTCATGATAAATAACTGAACACTCGACTTCTTACATACGGTACTCATCAGGTACAAGGCAGCCTACTTGAGTTATCACATAACGATCACAAAGTCTTCCACAGCATGACACCATTGATTCAGTGGCGGATCCAAGTCACATTCATACAGTGGGGAGCATTTAAAAAAAAAAGAAAATGTCATATGAAAACCATTTTTGAGCGAATGCTCTTTGTCGCGAAGCCAGTGACCAGCAGGGAGGAGGAGGGAGAGGGGGGAGCCCCCTTTTTGTGACCTTGCAGGAATTTTTTTTTATAGGCCTATTTTCAATTTTCAATGTGGCTTATAGCATGTTTCAGATGAGGTTCAAGTGCAAAAAATGAATATATTTCTTAAAAAATCAAAGGTGGTTCAAAACTTCAAATGCTATTTGCCAATTATAACTAACACAAGTTCCCCAATCAACTACATCACTATTGTCACGACTAATGTAAATTAACTAAATTTACTCTTGAAAGAAGCAGTTTTACTTGTTAAATTCGATCGTTACGTTTAATTCATGGGATAGAAAAAGTTGAAAAAAAAAATAGTTATTGTGCGCACTTGTATCTGTCACTGCATAGATTGCATGTGAAAATATGATTGAATACGATTCGTCTCACAAATTGACAAACTAGGTAAACGCAGAATATATTTGAATGAAATTTCAATGAAAATACGGTACATCATTTGAAAAATCATTAGAATGAAAACACAAAAAAAAAATGTCTACCGAATGCTGATCCAAGCTTGTGCACCAGAGTGAGTTAACAAGAATGCCTTACTTTTCCTTTATCTTCCAAGCTCCTTGGAGGCGACGACGCCATTTGTTGAGTGTCGCTAAACTCGTGGTCGGTCCAGTTCTCCGGATGCGAGTCGGAGTCGGCCTTCTTTGAACTCTCATCGCTAAGCCGATCCAAACTTTTCTCTGAAACATTATAACCAACATATTTTTATTCATTTGTATTGCATTCAGCGACGATGCACTAACGAAGATCAATTAACGTCGGAGAATAATGTGAGATGAGGTGAAAGGTTATTTTAAGGTTATTTTACCAGGTGTTTGGGACCTTAGGAAAGAAATGACCATAGCCTGGTCTTACGGAACATCAACGACCAAAGGAAATCTCGACCATGGAGATAATCTCCTGAATGATGGTTCAGAGTGCTAGCCAATGATTCACTTGTCGTGGTATGGATGTATTCCAATGAACATATTAAGAACACAACCCTGCTTTCATGAATGCCAACTGCATGAAAATTGAAAAATAAAGCAAGAAACCTACACAATTGGTTGATCAATGTTTGCTTGACGATCCTACTAACAGCTCGATTATTTGAGGGTGCAAAACAGCAGATGGAATGTGAATGATGATTACCAAAATCATACTTTATGAGGGTCTCGAACCCATTCCCTAGTTGACATCAGTTTTCAAAACGAGTCTTGGCAGCCTGAACCAAATGGGCGGCTACGTTTATATCAGAGAAAATAATAAAAATGGATATGGGAATCATATTTGCTTCGATGTATTGAGAATGGGGACAAACCAAAACCATGTAGATCTATGGAAAGAGTATTCTACAAATTTAAATATGTCACAATACCTTAACAAAATAGTATAATTGCTATAATTGAATGTGTATACATATATTTACTATGTTGGAAACACGTAACACATCTTGGTCGAACACGAATGATGGTTAGGAAGCCTAATGTGCTAAAACTCGTAGCTGAACGCATGCAGTAGTATTAGCGTGCACGTAACTGTAAGTAAACTCTGACCTGTGTTAATAGGTAGATGCGCGTGCTGCCTACCTGGCAGGAGTAGCCGGTTACGAGGGTGCCCGCCTGTGTGTTCAACAACAAAAGCACTAAAATAACAGCAAGGCACTAACTAGACAACAACATCAAACACTACACAAGCAAACATAACAGATAATACAATCAGTTGAAAATTAAAATGAAATCAGTAAAATAAGTGTTACGTATAAAATGAATGAAAATAATATATAACTTCAATTAGGAATAATGCTAGAGTAGTTTCACAATTCACATGCCTGCATAGACACCTGTTAAGATGCATAGTATTTGATATTTAATTTATACAAAAACATCTTGACAGAATAACAACACATAGGCCTACTAATTGAATACTGTGAAAAAGCTTATACGATAAAATTTTGATTGTATGTCAAGATTACGATGTTGATAAAAAAAATGTACAGTAAATCCTAGTTGATGCAAAATGCAAAGGACTCCCCAAAAATGATTTCGATTGATCAAAATTTTGATTGATAAAAAACTTGTCCACGGAAATCATCACTCTTCCCGCTTGGGATCAAGGCAATTTTGTAATGGGCGCGAAAGAAAGCTATGCAACCGGCCGAAATTACGTGTGAAAAAACGTTGCTGAGAGGGGACTCACTGAACGTTCTAGTTCGATACATGTCCAATTTTGGATTAACCAAGTTTTTTTTGGATCAACGAGGGTTTACTGTATCTCAATTTTGATTGTTTTAAATAATCATTCCCTATTGCAAACAGTTGCATACTACGGTCTACTTACAAGAGAAGATGAATGGTCATCAAATGAGAGAAGACCATTCAAACTAAAAAAACCAAACAAAATTAGCTATTGCATCACTACAAGAAATTGAACATATTCATTCTACTACAGTAGAACCTCATTTATGAGTTTCTCGCTTACGCATTCACTATATTCATGTTTTATTTTTTCATTCTACCCATATGCTCCCCATGTTAAATAGTTCCTTTAATAAGTTTTTCATTTTTCACATTGATACATTTTTTCGGTCTGGTCCGCCAAAAAATGTACTAGAGGTCTCACTGTTCTGTAATACAGATATTGACAATAGTGGCTCCGATTGAAGAAAGCAGCTATGTTGACCTAGCGCATAACAGACTCTACCTGTTTTTGCGGACTCGTAAAACCTCTCTTCACTTCGTCTTATTGTTCTTGCTGTTAACAAACGCTAGCGTAAGTAACATAATACCTGGCACGTTGAGAGACTCTTGCAGTAATGAGCGACTGCTTGAAAAGAATGGTCTGAGCGAGGGTTTGGGCGTCGACGATATGCTCATCGTGTCCATCTCGGGACCCGAGTCGCTCATGTCCTCCAGCTCCTCAAACAAGTCCTCGATCTCGGTTGGGTCCATGTCGCGGCCAGACAGCTTCTGACCCATCACCTCCTGGTCGTTGTCCAGGCCTTGGAGGTCTTCGCTGACGCGGAAACGTTTCAGCAACGAAATGAACTTCTGTTTCAAGTTCCGTTGCTGTACAACATTCACAAGATAACATGATAAAATGTTTGAATTACTTTGTTATCTTATTATATCTTAGAACGTCAGGTCTGGATAACGGTCTGAAAAACTTAAAAAAAATAGGATTCATAATAGGGATTCTGGTATTTTCGATGTATTGATATTTTAGGACTTTAATTCGATACCACATTGGAAAATTCAATATTCAATGAATTTGATATCGAAACAATAGTCGACATTGACTGAAAATTGTAAATAACCATTAAGCAATAAGCTGCTGCCATGAATTTTGTATTGCGTGCTAGAAACTCGAGCGTTAGTCATTCAGATATAAGACACAAGACAGTGAGCATCCCTATGCAGCTAGGTACGTTAATTTACCTAACAAATTGAAAAATGTAAAATTCAATACATCTTTGTTATTAAAATTTTGGCATCGTTAGCAATTTTTGCAACAGCAGTCCTATTCAATTCTTTCAAGTATAACCAGTACAGGTACTTACTACTAGAGATAACTTCAATCTCAAAAATTGAAATTGATTAAAAATTACAAGAATCAACTGAGGGGAAATAACAAAATATCAACTGGTGTGAGTGGAAGATTATCTCACACGCTTGTAATTTCTATAATTTTTAATTTCATCAATGAACCAAAGAATATACCAGAAGAGACGATCAAGTATGAAAAAATGATGACATTTTTCACAAATGAAAGTTCTTTGCCAAATCTACCTAGCATTGTACAATGACACAGTTCTA
>OZ023326.1:63258449-63513449 GCA_964007535.1 Brachyptera risi
GGAGCACCTGAGTCAACAATTGTTAAGCGTTTTAAAACTGTAATACACGAATAAGCACTTTCAGCAAGTAATAAGTCAATGCAAACAAAATAAGGCCATCTATATAATTTACATGATGTAAATAATATAGAGCGGTTTTGTTTTCAAGCAATAATGCCAAAATGTTGCTTTTCAACACGATGTAGTGACACCAACCTATTTGATCATAATATGAAGAAGGTGCTCCAACTCCCATACTAATAACATGGAAGGCATATGTGGTTCCTTGCGGTCAGTTCAGAGCCAAAGGTCCCGATTGCATGTCACGATTTAGCAGATTCCCTTATGAACTAGATGTAGATAAGAGTGGCTGCGGTACCGGTGGCATTTTTTAACTCACAAAATCTATAATTTTCGTAAAAACCAAATGCAACTGCTGACATAATAATTATATTGAGCTGTGTGTAGCATTGTTGAGCATTTTTGTTTTGTATAGTTTGATATAAAAGCAATAGTTGCGCTACAGGCAATCAGGACCCTGGACGCCGGAAATATGTCACCTTCTTTGAATTATGATAAAATAGGTTGGTATCACTACATCGTGGAACGAAGTTGGGACTAGATGTCGGTTAGTGCTTTGCTGAATTCCGTTCACATTACGTTGTTAACATCAGTTAGAGGCTTAACAGCTGTTAGTGATCATAGTGTGAACGGGGTATAACTATAAGGTTTCTATTGAAGTGTGTGTTGATACTGCCTTGGGCTTAGTCTGATCAATAAAGAGAATACAACAAGCACACTGACCCTGCTAGAGAAGCCTTCAAAGCGACCAAAGCGATCAGGTGCATTGATTTCTTTTTCAAGCACGCATAATAGTTCATTAAGCGAATTACTGGTAACAGATTTTGGTGATAGCGTTTGAATTGTATGAATGTTACAAATACTAATTAGTAAGTAAGAAACACGCACTGTTTCAATAAAAACAAAATGGTATACCTATTAGTATAATAACTCGCATCCTACATTATTCATAGGAAAGCCTACATATAATGTACAAAGTTTTTTAGAACTACATCTGTGAAATTTACACATAGTTACTTAAAATGCATATGGTTTCAAGGTATTAAGAATATTTGTTTCTGATACATGCAAATTTTAAATCCCAGACCGTTCCAAAGTTTAAAAAAGTAAAAAAAAAAAAATCATATATTTCTATATACACCACCTGCCACTATATATGTACTATATTACTTATATAAGTATATATATATATATATAGATATAGATGTAGATATACATATATATATATATATATATATATATATATATATATATATATATATATATATATATATATATATATATATATATATATATATATATACCGGTATATATATATATATATATATATATATATATATATATATATATATATATATATAAATATATACATATATACATATATATAAATATATATATATATATATATATATATATATATATATATATATATTTACATATATACATATATATATATATATATATATATATATATATATATATATATACATATATATATATATATATATATATATATATATATATATATATATATATATATATATATATATATATATATTCATATATATATATATATATATATATATATATATATATATATATATATATATATATATATATATATATATATATATAATGATCTAGTTACCGGAAAGATTACTTATTCAAATAGATTTAATTCTCACTTGAAACATTTCTGTTACATTATGTAGGCCTATCATAACAGCTAGATACATATTTCCATCATTTGTTTCTACTTGGCTGGATTCTCTCTATATGTAAACCATTATGCTTTTACCATTATGCTCTTTAAAACGTTCTATAACTTTGTATACATTTGTATATAATCTTTCTATTGAAGAAAGATTATTATCATTTTTAAAAAATTGTCACCAATGCGCACTTGAATGGAAGTTGACTGTGACGAGAGCCTACTAACCTGGGACATGTTGATCACGCCTTCAGCCAGCGTCTTGAAGCCGAGAATAGTTCTGTTCTTGTAACGTTTCCGTCTTTGTAGCATTATGTGCAGCTTGTTGCCGTCCCGCTTCAAGTAATGTGGATACTAGAACAATAGAATCAAACGTTGTTGGGTATTCAAATTGAAATACACAGAAACTCGGGGAGAATATAGGTCGAGCAAAATTACGAAAGACATCAATGTGCTCACCATGTGAATATAACAAGTGAAACAGACCCTGTATTTATGATCAGAATTATAATGGGAAAATGAAGTAATTAGTTCATGAGTTAACTTTTTTTCATTACACACCCCACAGTGTTTGTGTCAGTAAAATATCCACAGTAATAAACAAGCATACTGACTGTATAGGTAGTTACGACTATTTTTGAATTTTGTAATTCTGGCTTTTAGCACAGTATACTAAATTATCAAGTTCAAAGTACAGTCAAGGAACATCTTCCATATTAAATGATATTAAAAAGTATTGGCAGTATATTTACATTGATATTACTATTAGCTTCACTAGATAAAATAACAACATACACACTGAAGTAACAAAACATCAAGATAACTACAACACGATTACTGGGAAACTATTTTGAATTTTGTAATGCAACATCCTTGCAAAGTGTTAACTACAGGTATTGTATACCTAGCACCAGCACACACTTGTGGCTGCAGCGCTAGGCGCACATATTTAATAATGGGAATCATACATAGAGTCTTCCAGATCTGTCAGAGAGTCTGTGCATTCGTAACGCTTGTGCGCGCGCACCGGGCATGGGTCGGCGGAGGCAATGAGGGGAGGAGAGTGGAGGGGGCGGGAGTGGCGAGGAGGGTTGGAGGGGAACCGTGTAATTCTAGAAGAGTCGATTCGATGGAGAATTGCCATTTAACACGGCAGACTGGCAATTTGTGAAAATGATAAAACGTAAGTGAGCGGTGGCGTTGACCAACATGTTTCAAACATGAGGGGTCAGCCTAGTATTGTATTATTTGTGAGTAAAATAAAACGTTGTGAGCACACAGATTTTCGCTACTTCTCATAGCCATTTTTCCGGAGGGCGAGGCGGGTGGCTGCCCAGGAAGTGATATTTTTCTGCAAGTCAGTTTGCAACTGGGACTAAAAGTGACTAATGTGAACGCTACATAAGATTTGTGATGTCGTGACTCAGTCACCGACCCGTGTTGGGATACAATACAGTGCAATCTCAAGCACATGTTGCTGTAGTATTATGTATAGTTTTAGTAATTCACACGCTCGGGGTCTGGGACACCTACTTTAAGGAGGTACCCTTTTGTAATATTCTATCTTACTTGGAGTTCTCAGTACCGGTATATCATGTAAGACACTGCATTTTAAAGGACAGTACCGGTACATAATATTTTTCAATCAGCATGTTGAATGTTTTATACTTGGAACATCCATGTAGCCAAATTATCCATAGTGTGATAATGTTATGCAGTTCCCAAAACACCCCACGAGTGAAAAAATAAAAAAAGTATGAAAGAGTAAATGAAGGTAAACACAAAGAAGAAAATTCTACGCCCACCCCAGAGCCCCGGCTTGCTTTCCCTTATGACACGTCGTCTTTGCATTCAGTATTTGGGGTGCACAATTGAGTCCTTGCCAAGAACAAGAAAAATGACAAGAAATGTCCCTGCTGCTTTTATATACCTATATCATATATTCTTAAAAATAATTTGATTATTCATAATTTGCCTACTTATTGATAAATTTTCAATATTATTCATCTGTGAAATAAATTTACATGTGGTGTGAATATTAAATCTGTCACCGGAAGGCGATCCCTTAGATAAATACTTGCAACTAGGTTGCAATTTTTAGTTTCATGTAACTACATTCAAAGCGAGCGAGGAGATAATTTAAAACTCACAAATTCACGCTGTAAGTAAATTAGTAATTACAACTTCAATAAAACATTTAACACTGCTCTAATGTAGAGATGTACTGGCTGGTGGCCAACTTTTCACACACCAAACGTTTGATGCGGGTAAAAGGTCTAGAGCCCACCTAAAGTCTAAGGAGCGTTACTCACACAAAATGAGAAGTTTTCTCGTTCTCTTGCTCAATATTTAAAATTTACCATCCCATCACTAATATAGGGCGTACAATAGAAAATTATAAATTTGAATTTGAAAATGCGCCATGCGACACTGAATTCTCAGGTATCAAATAGTTTGTTCATGTAGGAAATCACCATTCAGCATCAACTTGACTCGAGATATTATTCATTTTCACATATTTGTCAACAAAAAAACACGAGGCATTGCATGCCACAAAGTCCCACACTCAAATATAGCCCGTGAGTTTCTTTTTTATCCAACACTCTTTTTTTAAAAAAAAGAAGGGCCTCAATTTCAAGATAACTGCGTTAAAAGTCAGTAAATAGCTAAATCCTAGTGTTATGACAATAGATTTTGATGAAATATAAGGTTGTATGGACTGAGAATTCAGAAGAAATGATATATTTACAGAAGAAAACCATTGAAACCAGAGAAGTTGGGGGTAAACAAACTACTACTGAAGTTGAGATCGAGAAACACAATTTGGAAGATATTTTTCATTGCTGTTCATTTATTAGACAAATGCATGTATGAGTTGAGAACTTCAAGCAGCTGTGACCACACGGCTGTGTAGTCAGGTCTAGACAGCCGTTCAAACGCAATAGTCTCACCTGCAGTGAAAAGTGAAGTTCGAGTTCCGTGTCCAACAAACCGTTAGCAGGCAACGACATCTCATTGGAGCGAAGTATACGTTTTGAACTCTGAAACAAGAGAGAGAAAAATGTAATTATTAGATGAACTTTAGAGAAAACCTTCACGTAATGCTATGAAAATTTCTCTGTAGGCATTTCTTTGTACAAGCTGCACTGGTCGGGCATTTTAACTGATTATCACGAAACTTCCTGTAAACACGAGGACTTATCCAACTTAGGAATGAATAGTTTTTGGAGAAAGCTGGCTTTTTTTTTTTGGAAAAGCGATTATGAAATTTTGAAAAATAGAATAACCATAGGGAAAATTACATGTGAAGTGTAGTATTGGATATTTTTTCTTAATTTGAACAAAATAATGATACAAATAATGACACATTTTTATATAGGGCCAAATAAAACTTGCAGCCATTTTTAAGAAAAAATTGACCTTTTATTTTAAATATTTAATAAATCGAACATAAACATGCAGAATAATCAAGCTGTTGACTAGCAGTGAAACCCCAATATTAATTTAAATCCATTCAAATATCTACAGGTACCAATTAAGTACCCAAAACCAAAAAGGCACCTATCAAAATTGAGTGCCAGTGTATAACAGAATTTCAGAATTTTTGGGGAAACCCCTGGTAATCAAAGTTTTGACTCTTTTCAACTATAAAAAATATTTTATTTTCAAATAAATTATTTTCGTCTTCCAGTTGTCGTATTGTTAGTATTTTTTGAATATTTCTGACAGAGGTCAGCCCTGGACAAATGTTCCGAAAATATTTTGGTTGCAGAAGTATGTATTATGATATAACTCATCGATCCCCATGTTTTGAGCCTCATTGGATGAGCGAAGCGAAGACTCAATTTCGCCATACCCGAAAAAAAAGTGACTTTTTTTCGCGCTCCACAGGTCAAACGAAAATTCAAAATCAGTTGAAACTTGGCATACACAAGTGTCATTATCTAATTCGATACTGTATAGTTTTGAGGCGCAATCGGTTGAACTATTTCTGAGAAACCCATTTTAAAGTTTTCAAAAATCCCATTAGAATAACCCAGACGAAAATATTCGTGAAATAATTTTCATCCGAGACATTCCAAATTCTCGGGGATTTTTTTTTTTTCATTGGGTTTTAACGACGCACTGTAATGATTACTAAGATCTATTGGCGTCGGATGAATGATTAATGAGATGATGGGATGATGAGATGAAGGTTTTTATGGGTAGTGGGAAGGATAGTGGGAAGGAAGCGGCCGTGGCCTATATTGTAGGAACCATCCCGGCATTAGCCTTAGACTGCAGAGGGAAACCACGAAAAACCCCTGTAAAGATGGACGGTGGCGGGGATCGAACCGGGTCCGATATGTCCCTTCACCTCCCGGATCACGAAGCAAGTGAGCTAACCACTCAGCTACTGTGCCGGTCTCTCTCAGGGAATTTTAACATGATAATGATACACATTATTCCGAACTTTCACTCAAATCGGATCAGCCGTTTTGATGTAAAAAAAATATAATGTAATTTTTGTGAATCACTCAAAGCTATTAAGATACCAATTAAATCCAAGCCAATCCAACCCAATCCAAGGTGTCACCTCTTAACTGTAAACGATTAAAACAAAGCCTTCTTTATTATCATAGAAATCAATAATGAAAAATAAGATGGCAGTGACATAATCGTTTGGATCTCAAGGTGTATATATATAATAACCAATCCAAAGAAAGTCGATATGTTCCAGCTTATCCATCAAAGCGGCAACACATAACGCGTTTGCCTAGTTTACATATATTTGACTAGGTTTTGATCAAAAAAGTAACACAAAATGTATTTCAAAGTGTATTTCAATATGAATTTGATTCGGTAGTTTGGGCGCAAAAAAATAAAACATGTTTCAAAGAAATGACAAAATAGGCCAATTAGACGCCCTTGGATACCACACCCACCACTGGCCATCATGCAGACAAGCAGATTTTGACTTTCCGTTAGGCATATCACGCCATTAAAGAGGCCAAAAGTTTCAACTGGATGGGGAGACGGCATATTTGTTCGGGAGTAATGCTCTATCCATAGGAAGTTACATATTATAAGTTATTGGGTCACCTTCACTAGTTTAGTGTTGTCCGTTGTTATCTTAATGCGATAAGAAAAGAAGTTCAATTCAAGTAAAATGTTACGTTCGAGTTTCACAGTTTCACAAGTGCTGAGTGCATGTCACTCAAATCTAATGCTGTTATGCTAAGTGCAGTTAAAGCAGCGTGTCTTAGGGACAAGCAGCCACAAAGTTCCAAGTTGATAAACGACAATCTGAATCAAGACATCGTACCCTGTATAATTGTATACACTGACCCTATAACATTTATTTTACATCACCATCACATTTTTCTTTCAATAGTGATAGTCAGTCAGTGATATATTCATAAAGAAATATTGCAGGTAATAAAATAAAACAATAAAATAATATTTAAAAAAAAAAAAAATAATAAGACACATATCAGAATAAAATAAGTGGCAGAAGAAAGGAAGACTTGGAAGGAAAGAATCGAAAAAAAAAGGAAATTAGGATCAATAAGGTTCCTTTCCCAACACAATTGAATTGTTCATAAACCCTAAACTTGTTAGTGTACTAAATACAGTTTGTTTAAATAAGTTACAATATAATTAATTACTTCCTCTGTGGTGTCAAGATCGCCCTTGTGGTGTCCCATCCGAACGATCCCATCAATGCATTCATCAATTAGTCTAAATTGAGAACAACGCTTCACGGCAAATGTTAGCATGTCAACACATATAAATAACAAAAAATCTACTTGAAAACAAATCGCATTTAGAGTACCGTAGCGTCCGGACAGAAACCAATTTACACCAATACTGCTCGATATAATATTGAAGTGTGTGCTTTGTAGATTATGCTGCAACATTAATTCCTGAGCTTCCTTCCTTCTCATCACACCCCATCAGCACAGGCGTCCGGGTAAAGGAAACCCGTATTATATTGAGGAGAGGAGTCTTGGAATAGGCTATAGTGTTCAACATTCGAAATACCGGTACACTACAGGCAGGGGCTAGGGCTTTAGCTGGGAAGATTATAAAATATAAGCAGACTGTCAATGAAAATATAACTGAATGTTCTGTTCTGGTTCACTCTGTTATCAGTGTTCACATTATCAAAGTTATGACGTAAATCAAATCGAATACGTAAATAACATTGACAGTATAAATCCATGTTATTATTTCATACTAATTACAAATTTGTGATCATTACTTTATACACATTTCAAAATGCTGGAAACATTTGCTTGAAGCTAAAACTTTGATTTTTTTTTTATTTATATATAAATATATATATATATATATATATATATATATATATATATATATATATATATATATATATATATATATATATATATATATATATATCAGGAAATAATCCTATAATATGAGCATGAAACCATTCCAATTATGATCACTTTTCTGACTGACGGAAATCACAAAAACCCAAGTCAGACCCTGGCGGATCTCAAAGACCGGTCTACTGAATGTAAGAGCGGTTGTGTTTTGCCAACATTTAAATTGAATCAGTCATTCAAATCATGAACGAAATGATTAAAGCATTGAAAAAAACGTACGACGCGGATTTACACACTACTTTCTATAATATTTTACTGATAATTGAATTACTGTATAAATCCATCAAAATTCAAACATCTTACACTTGACATAAAAAAAGCTTAGTCAGACCATGTCAATTGAGACTTGCTGAAACAAAAACGTTCCAGTTATGTAGATAATAGAATGATGGAAGCCCACACTGAAAATGTACTCTAACTATAGTATTCAAGCAAGCTGTATATTGTTACCGCATAAGCTCAAAAAACGAAATGAGACCATTTTTTTAAATATACACTTTATACGTATATCGGTTTAACGAGACACAATATGATGATAACCGAGATTTATTGGCGTCGGTGAATGGTAAATGAGATGGTGAAAAGATCAGATGTAATGTTAATGTATTAGATGTTTTGGACAGGGCAAAGGTAGCGGTCGTGGCAATCTTTGTGATCACTTTAACGACTGACGGAAACCAGGTAAACCTGTCACGGTGATTGACCTAGGCGGCAGTCGGGGCCCATCTCCCGACTGACAGTTCAGTTCTCCAACAACTAATTTACCTGTCTCAGTGATTTTATTGACAAATGTTTTCATTATGCAGGCCTATATCTTTGATTTATGATTGTATTGAGTTTATTGACGGCCTTTAATATGTAACTTATATCGGGAAAACACAAAATATGCGGTGTAGGAGATGAGAGTGAGATATACTTTATATATAGAATGTACTTGAAAGTTATATAAGCCTCTGACCTACACACATTGGTTTTCCAATTGAATTTCTCCCAAAAATTCCAAAATGGATTCATTCCTTCATATCATTCATTATGAGGATTTTCTAAAGTTTTCGATTTCCCCCGATTTAACCGTCAAATCGATTGTGCGCAAAAACAATCCCACCATCTAACCTATTTTGGTAGGCCTACTAAAACACTAATGTGCAGAAAAACTTTCAAGTCGATTTTGGTTACTTTGCCTGACGTGTATGCCGCGCACAAAAATAGAACAGAAAAAAAAATTACAAAAAAAAACAATGAAGCCTGATTTTTTTCGGTAAGTGAAATGGAAGTCTTCGCACTACGCTCATCTGATTATATGGCCGAATAAAGTATAGCTTACTTGGACTTACACTTTGAAGTTATACTGACGAGATAAGAATATAATCTACCAACGTAATAAACACAAATATCTTCCGTTAAATATTTGAGGTCCTCCTTTCAAACGATCCCATACCATTGTCATCCTTAATCGGGTATCAATGACTGTGTCTACTTTTTGATGATGATAATAACAATAACCATACACAAATTGTGGTAATGTTTTCTAGTTCCTATGATTTTTCCGGCCGAGATTACGAATTGAAACGCAACTACATTTATCAGAAGCGTTAAATCGTTGACGTTGCAGTGAGTGAGATTATGTAATGACTAGTTTTTATGATTATTCGATTGGTAGACGACCTTCTTTCGTGGATCCAAGTATATTCTGACGGAATGAACGGAGATCAGCTGTCTAACTGAAATATCGCAACGAATGACAGAATGACAAGAATGTCACTGTGGCATGGCGACTGTCTAGGTGCATACTAGGTCTCTCTAGGTGTACTTTAAAATGGAACTTTTGACATGACAAGCGTTGACAATTAACTTGGCCATGTTTAAAAACGTCAAGAGTGATTCATACTAAAAATAAAAATTCAACTTCAAATAACTATACCAAGCCCTTTCCTATACACCTATACACTGAACTTCAAATAAAAATACCAGGCATCAGTCCATCTGTACAGAATTACTGTATTGCTTTATTACTTCATTTGAAATGCTTTATTCGTACGATTACATAAGAAGTCAATTATTGCTGACGTCTAGACGCAGTATAGTACGAGAATTTGAACTTTATAAGCCAGACCACATAACACCATAGAATTCAGAAGCCCTCAGAATTAAAAGGCTTAGAAATAAATCCGGGATTACGGTCAGATTTAGACTATTATAGCTAGTATAGGTCTACTTTGTATTGATATCCAACACGAGTGGTTCTATTTATCCAGCTTAAGCGAGTTTTATGATAAGTATCAAGTCTCCTTGTAAAGGAGTATTACTGTATGAAGTACGAAGAAGCTGAACATACTTTTCAATCTCCAAATCATACCAAATGTCTCACCACACATCCCGTGCATTTTAGAATTGCAATTTTTAATAATGTTTGTACACTGAAGTCTATATATTCCCGATTTAAAGCTAAGATGGACGTTAAGTAAGTTAGGATCGTTCGGACGGAGCACCACATGGGCGATCTTACCACTCCAAAGGGAATAACTCGTCATCAACAGATCAAAAATGAAAAATGATCGTGGAAAAAAGTCGTATTCACGAAAAAAGAAGATTGTCCTCTAATATAACGAACACTAACATCACCGTAATTTCTGTGCAGCTGTGGTAAATTTACAGAGAATTACGATTTTCCATTTTCCGGACGAGGTTTATAGGCCTACTACAAAAACGCAACTGCAACTTTCAGAGGCGTCAAATTCTTGAAGTTGAAACGAGATTTGTATAATTAACAAAGTTTTCACATTGATTTACTTGGTAGACGAACAATTTTTCTTTCATGGGTACTAGTAGGCCTATATACGCGCTTTCAAGCCTATAATACATACTCTCCGTCAGTTTTGTTTGTATAATGTAACTACAAGAAAACGCAGCATATGCGTTATAACTTATAAGATGAGCTAGATTTGATATGGAATGTAATTGTGAGCTATATATAGGCTTACATACCTTGATTTTGAATCTACTGAACTCACTGCTCTCCTGATTTACCTATTGATTATTTCAATCGTTTTATGATCAGTTTAGTTTTACTTGTTCATCTTCTAGTTTTAAATAAATATACTTTATTAATCTTTGCTCACCAAAAGCTATGATCGACGTGAAAAAAATACATAATAATTTTCATCTTTAAAACGGCTCATTCGATTTATGAAAAACTTTGGAATTATGTGTACGATTCGTGTACTAGAATTCCGTAGAAATTTGAATTTATTCAGAAGAAGTATATTTTTCATATTTACCCTCCTGCGTTATTACTTATTTTTATGATTTTTCTTTTCAAATGCTCGAAATTATTTTTGTCAGAAGTGGTTAAACCAATTGCGCCTCAAAACTATACAGTACCGAGTCAGACGATAACACTTGTGCACGCATGCCAAGTTTTATACAAAAATACTATAATTTGACATGTGAAGCGCGAACCCCCCCCCCCCCCAAATATATATTCGTTTTTTGAGTATGGTAAAATTGAGTCTTACATTGGCTCATCCAATTCTAACTGTAAATTTATTATTTTCGCAAAATAGGTAAAAGGTGTATTGACTATTTTGCAATTCAACGTCTTTATTAGGCTTATTACACGATTTATAATCTAACATAATCCAATCAGTTTGAATAAACGTGGTTCGGCTCGCCAATATGCCGCACATTATCTTCTACTTTAGACGTTAGTCAGTGCTATCCATTCCTCAGAATGAGTTTAAACGTTGCACAGAGGCAATAAAAGAACATGTATAACATGTGAAGAGACATGCACAAAGAAAGACACATGTCTAGACAATAAACGCTGTGTAAACATAAGACATGAAACGAAAATCGCACAAAGAATTAACGACTTGTTTTGACATGAAAATATACCACAATTTAAAATAAACAGAATAGTATAAAGTGTAAGTCATTGTACGAAAATTACAATAAAAACGTTAGTGATACTATTCTATGAATAAGCCTATTATTCAATTTGTGACGTTAATCATTCGATCTACAATCTTGTCGGACTTTCCCGATAGCTGCAATTTATTGAAACTGAAACATTCAGTAGAAGGTACTGACAATTTTATTGTTTGTTCAACGACCCCACCAACAGCTAGGTTATTCGGGGGGCTGACAATTTGAATATAGGCCCATAGTCATGTAAAAAGCAGTATATAATATATCCGTTAAAATTTAAAACCTTTTAAAAAGGCTACAGCGCTTAGCTGAGAGCTTCGTTCCCTCTTGAAAGAGCAAAATTGAACAAAGTGACGTACAAATTGATTCAACTACTTATAGCTAAAAGCTAGTTGAACCAACTAATGATGGAAAAGCAATAGTCAAGAATTAGGAGAGAAGAATATCACAAGTAACCAAGGTTGATAACAATTAGCTGAGGCGTAAATTTTTGCTTGTTTTACTATAATCATCAGTTGGACAAACGGCTATATAACCAGGGCCGTATCAAGATTCAAGATATATTGCGCCCCTAGGCCCGGCCTCTTTTGACCCCCCCCCTTCCCCTTCTCTCAGGTGTAGTGATTGATTCAGTACAGTGGACTATCTCAGGAATATGAAATATATCAGTAATATATCCAGAAGTACCATTATAATTATTGTGTTGCGCTATATGACCTACCAAGGAGAGGGATCATTATTTTAAAAAAATTGATCGTTATACTACATAATATGTTGATATAATATTATTGAAATTCGTTAAACAGCAAGACAGAAATATTAAAAAGACTATAATATTGTATACTAGAGGAAAACTGTAACAACTAATACAGAAACATTGGTTTTGATGCTTTCTATGCGTTAGTCGGTATCTCGACACGTGAATATCTTATATATGAAAGTATGCGACCATTTAAAATATAATTACTTATCATTTAATTTTTGAGGGGCTGACGCCCCTTAAAAATTTGCCACCCCTTGAGAATTTGTCGCCCTAGGCCCGGGCCTCGTGTGTGGCCTTAATACGGCCCTGTATATATAACATAAATATATATACACACACATATACACAAATTGAAGTTCGCGAGTAAAAGCAAAACAAAATAAGGAACGGGAAAATTACACGAATAAATAATGAAATGGGAATAAGTTACTGTGTCCAAGTGGAAACCCATTTTGGCGGAGGTGTTCAATAAAATATTTCCACCGATATGTATAGTCGATTTTATCATGCTGAAACGAGATATTAGGTCACGGTGCAGCAGTGCATGCAATTGGCATGAACATAACTTTAATGATCATGTCCACGAAATGCGGTTCTATACTATAACGCGACAAATGGGCCTATAACTATAAGTTACACTACGGATACGTGTATAATTGGTGGAGGCGCCGTGTTGATAATAAAACTAGACTAGCCGGTTATTTGACATGCACTGAATCTATAGTTGCTCTTTACGCCGGTATTGTGAATCACAGTGGCACACAATATATTGCTGGTGTAACTGCAAACACGCCACAAATGAACGTCAAACAAGTTTATACCGCATTATTATATAACCGCGATAACAATTCTCAAAATAGTACAAAATAACAACTCTCAGAACCCGCATTAATTATTAGATGTAGACTTCTAGTTCAATTTTTCTCTCTTTGGAATATAAATTTCAATATTTTGAAATTTTTTTTCAATTTGGAATGGGGTGGTGAGACCGTCCTTGCGATGGTGCCCCGTTCAAAGGATCCTACTTTCATCCGTAGATGCAAATGGGGAACATTGATTCTGTATCAAGTTTTGATGTTTCGAGTTTTTGGTGGAGGTGCCGGAATTACTACACCGTGAGTTTACTCGTTTCATGAGTTTATCGTTCAGAGGTGGGAAGGATCGTGATCTGATAGTAAGGATCCTTTCCAGGATTCAAATCAAGGGCCGAATAAAACACAAGAAACTCGATCAGAATGGACGACCGGCGGGAATTGAACCCTTGTCTCCTGAATGACGGTTCATGAGCGCTATGCCATACATTTATAAACCAATGGGCAAACGCAGCATATTCGTAGGAAATGAGCGAGATATTTGTATGAAATCCATACTCGAAAATTCTACACACCTTGACTTATATATGGAATCTAGGGTCTACTCGAGAAATCTACACTCCTTGGTGAAAACTGTTCAGTCTACAAAGCCGTGTATTACAGTGGGCATCAAGCTATACTGAATAAAATAATGCACTATTTCTTGTTATTTGATGAAAGTTCTTACATTATAATTATTTTCTTCGAAACGGCTAATCCGATCCCAATGCAAATTTTCAATATTGTGTCACATATTTTCATTTACGTTCAGTAAAAATTTGAATTTTTTCTCAAAATTTTCCTGCCTGGCTCAATCTATCTTATGCATGTGTTTTTTTCGAAACTTTGTGATAAAGTGTTTCTCAAAAATGGTCCACGTAATAGGCTACAACATTATAACTGTTTTCTTTAAAACCAATTTATGTAAAACTTCTGAAATAATGTGTCCCATTTTATGATGAAAATTCTGTAAAAAAATCCAAATGTATTCGAAGGAAATATATCTCTTCCAAATATTCTCCTTTGGGTTATTCTTGGGGGCGAAATAGTTTTCTTCGAAAATGGTCTAACCGATTGCGATGGTCTATAACCGATGGTCGATTGAATCGATTGAGGAATATAATGATACTATAAATATACATACGGTTGCGGTCACATAAAGTGGTAGATCACGTTGCATTATAAGATGCACCCCGAAGGAAATATACTGATATTATAAGCACTAAACTAGAAGGCAATGTGCACACTTAGTGACGAAACAACTAGTATGAATGTGCGTACATTTTATTTCAATTTGAATCTAAATTTCGGATCAAACTATTTCATGTAACCGCACGTGTAGGCCTACATGTTTCAAAATAAAATCAAGATTAAAACAAAGTATTCAATTTGGACCACGTCTCACGTCACTTGACAGTTTGACTTGACCTCCTGTCAGTTTGACTATAACACGTGCCTAATCTTACCTGCATTTTGACAGCTATGATGATCGACGTGAGATCCGACCCAAGAGGTTTCAGCACGACAAGGCGTGATAATGTGAGCGAACATAACCTGCAAAACAAACAAACACACTGTTATAGAGATGTACAGTATAATTCCATAGCTGTGCTAGAATTGTATGAATATAAAAGAAGAAGTATAAAGAATTGAAGTAAATAAAGACGAATGAAATATAGAGTAGAAAACAGGGGTGGCTGAAGAGCGTTTACCGGAACAAAGTCATCTCGGTCGTGTGACATGGGCTTCGGGGTAAACTTTTCAACGGACGGTTGTGAATGTGGTTAGGGTTGAGGTAAGGTTGGACACTCAAACCCATGATACACAACCAAGTCGACTTCTTTTCGGTATTTGTTTTGAAACAACAATTAAACAAAATTTTACTGGCGAATGCCTTTTATTCTACAGAAGAATGTATGCAATTCTTCGCCACACACAAAGGATCTTCTTGATTGGCTGTCATATTTAATTTTTATTCTGTGGGTACAAATCTGTATCATTATTTATATGGACAATGTTTTTATTATCATTATTATGCCCAAATGACAATGTTTATTTAAACTATACTTTAAATTTCTCACGATGAAAGGAGAGTATTTCCATGTCAAATTCATTTGATTTCATGAAATAAAGAATTATTATTATTATTATTACGCTCTTTCGGCTCCCCCTATATATGGCAAACGTACTTCCGGTCTAACAGTATAGTTATTTGACAGTTTTTATATTCTGAAAGCTGGAAGTTGATGGTTTTTCTTTTTTCATTCACACATAATCAATGAATACTCATTTTTACAATAATAATAGCAGCCTAACGGAAACAAAACAAACAGCCCCGGATTTGCAGACACGAGTAAAACAGAGCATACATATATATATATATATATATTATGTCCATGTTCGGACCGGCGCATATTGAATGATTCTATTCGTAGATTCGACCACTGATATCAACAAAATGTCAGTCTACCTCGTGATCTGATTGTCGTCCGAATCCGAGTCATCGTCCACACGTTGGTAACGCCGCGGTGAACCAAAACCACGCGGACAAAACATGTCACGCCAGGTCACGACACCAGATCACAATATTCTCAACTTTCACTCATCGATACACAAGCTTTCGTATCAACTATGGATAACTATTCGGTTCAGTGAGTAACGTGAGGTGAAAATTAATATCTACTAAAAACCCGATGTCGGAAGTCACTATTTTAGATATCTCGATCAACTAGAGAAATTATAAGAACATATAGCTACGCGAGAAATAAAAAAGCAATGATTTCTCACTGAACACGCCGCAGTGCAGTCGTCTGCTAGAAGTGTATACGCTTTCACGATCGTAGTTTTTTAAAATATCAATTTAATCTACAGTTTATTTTGTTTCTTGAGAAATAAGATCGGTTCACTTCAAATTATACACAGTTTATATAAAATACACGTATATGAACTTGGTGAGCGATCGACTACGCGTCTTGCTCGCAGAAGCACCGGAACGTAAACTTTCACGCAGCGAACTCTCCCCAGTCGGTAGTTTTCAAAATGAACTTTTCATTTTCTCTTCATTTTGTCACAAAATAAATAAGCTAGGTTCACGCCAATACACAACTTTGATATAAAAAACGAAAGTCTAGCCCCGTATATCTACGCGGACGATTCGATTTGTCCACTCTCAAACATATACACACAGAAAATATTCCCACTATATATACTCAACACAGTAAGTAACGTGCCTATGAGTGTCTATATCGCACTGGTGAAGCCAACTGGGGCAAAGTGTGCAACCCGCAGTACGCCAGACAAACAGACGGCCGGCCGGCGTCGCGGCGCTGATCGACTCGACTTATTGCAATAGAACCGGCTCGACGACATGCAACGTGGAACAAGCGTGTTAGCGATGCAGACTACTGCTGTACTGTTAGTCATAGTTAACTTTCATGTAAAAATAGAAGCCTAATAGGATTATAATAACGTACACCCAGCGCCTAGATGCACTCGTGTATAATAAACGGTGACGGAAATGACACGTCATTACACGTTCACGGTTCATTGAAAGTATGTGTGAGAGAGAAAGGTAGACGATTAATAACCGTAAATATTAAAATGGTTTCAATATTTAAACAGCGTTCGATATCATATCATTAATTAGGGTGTATAATTGATCAAATCGAAAATATCGTGTAACATTAAAACATAGATCAGTTTACTTACTACATATCTATAGGAAGTGGCACGATTTTTTTGTCGAAGATATTTCACATGGGACTATAAATTGTTCACGCTAAACTTGGAGGCTGAAGAGCGTGTACCGGAATGAAGTATAATCGACTATGTGACGTGGGCTTTGGGGTACTTTTGAATGGATGGTTGTAAATGTGGGTTTGACACCTAAGCCAATGTCACACAACAAACAATCGAGTTTTATAAATTTATAAAAATAAATTTAGCAAATCATAAAATTGTTACGAAAAATATTTTGAAAAAGGTAGGTTATAGCTTGTATTGGTTATACTTGGTTGTTTGGGACTTGGTTTTGTTTTCGGCTCCAAGTAATTCGTAGCACCGTGTAGCACGGACGTTTCCCTCTACTTGAACTATAGGCTCATTTAAAATCTTTTTGTTCGGAAAATACTAGCGTGCCAAGGGTGGAGCCCGCCAGAGCCGTATTGAATATACAAATAAAAAGAAATAAAACCCAGCATTACTTATTAAAATTCAAGCCACAGGTCATTGCTTCAAGACATTTTTGTCATATTCATTACCATTTTTAAAATCATTTCAATGTAATTAATGTAGCCTATACGTCAAGTTGGTAAGGCCGGATTGTCGATGATCACTTGCTGCAAGTCTACAACATCAAGGATATGCTACCAATGTACACGATGATGATTGGCTGAACGACCCCACCAACAGCTAGGCTATTAGGGGGTGCGAATGAGCAGGTGATAATTGAACTGTGACGATTAGTGAAAAGACGTTTACAAAAACATATGTCCAAGGCGGGACTCGCACTCACACCCAATGGTGAAAAATGTGCATAGGCATATATATATATATATATATATATATATATATATATATATATATATATATATATATATATATATATACATATATATATATATATATATATACATATATATACATATATATATATATATATATATATATATCTATATATATATATATATATATATATATCTATATATATATATATATATATATATATATATATATATATATATATATATATATACATATATATACATATATATATATATATATATATATATATATATCTATATATACATATATATACATATATATATATATATATATATATATATATATCTATATATATATATATATATATATATCTATATATATATATATATATATATATATGTATATATACATATATATATATATATATATATATATATATATATATATATATATATAGATATATATATGTATATATATATATATATATATATATATATATATGTATATATACATATATATATATATATATATATATATATATATATATATATATATATATATATATATATATATATAGATATATATATGTATATATATATATATATATATATGTATATATATATATATATATATATATATATATATATATATATATATATATATATATATATCTGTATATATATATATATATATATATATATATATATATATGTACATATATATATATATATATATATATATATATATGTATATATACATATATATATATATATATATATATATATATATATATATATATATATGTATATATATATATATATATATATATATATATATATATATATATATATATATATATATATATATTTTGGGGTACAGAACAGGAGGTGATGAATGAAACATGTATAGCTTGTACCCCAAAATAACCGAGGTCGAAAAGCAAACAATAATCATTATCGAATAATAAAATGTCTTTCAAACAAGTGAACAACATGATTATAGGTAGTTGAGGCTGTGAAATATAAACAATTCCTTGGAGATCCTCATATTTATTTTATTACAACGCTATTTGAGCCATAGCCACTGAATTGTATTGATCTCTCGTCTATCTATATATGGCCGATAGACTGTTCTTAGCTTGTTGCACAGTTAATGGGTTTAACCAATATGAACTCCTGAAGAAGACTCGATCAAGACAAGAATGTTGCAAGGCCTACGCACTGGGCCTACGTGACGCAAACATCGTAATAATGGAACACAATTCGGGATATCCCAAAACTTCCCGAGCAAACATTCACGACTACCACCCCCAATCGTAGCTATCACGTGACCACCAAGTTGTGAACCTTACTGTGAGACCCAAGAGTATCGAGTTTGAGACGGCGTAGTAAAAAATAAGAACGAGAATAAAAGTGAAGATGATGGTTAATATTCTCTCAATGATTCCATGAAACAGACCTAGGTTATTTGGGGGTGCGAATGAGTAGATGATCGTGGTTTAAAAAATCCCATGCTTTGTGTGGGACTTGAACATTGAACCAACGCTCAACGTGACTTGATAACTTGATATAGACCCTACACCGACAGACCGTACTAGTATATCTTTCACAATCAACAATTCATGACCGGTACACGAAAGTTAGTGCGAATTCGCCCTTGCTCCTCGTAACTCGGGAGATGAGGGAAGATCGGGCACTGGTTTGATTCCCGTCACCGTCCATTTTACAGACGTCTTCCCTTGTTTTCCTCTGAGGCCGAGGCAGAATGCCACGACGGTTCCTAGAATACAACCCAATTCCCGACTCCCCGACCGGTTCCTTCCCATCATTCATCATATACGTCATCATTACAGTGCGTCAATAAACACAATACAAATAAAATAAATGTATTCTATGGAGTTTTCTTCCATCATTGCACGTGACACGAAAAACAAAGTGAGCTGGGCCCATTGAACCCCGCTACAGCCACTTGTAATAAATGCTGCCAGTTGAAGTGGATAATATATGGACCCGTTTTCGCAGCCATTATTGATTGACGTAGGGCCTAGGCCTACCTATATAACGCACAAATGTTGTACAGTCATCACCGTAATGCAACGTCACAATCACTAGTAGTACAACACCATCGTTACAGTGTCACAAAAGACAGTAACATTTCTACCATCTGGCTTTTACATGGTCCGAACATACATGGTTATAGTTATCTATCGAATTAGTAGCCAAACACAAACTTTCATTTCATATACATCATAAAATATCTAGAAAACAAGAGGTGATGACGAAAAACTTGAAAAAAAAGTTTATATATATATATATATATATATATATATATATATATATATATATATATATATATATATATATATATATAAATATAATATTAATATATAACGATACTATATATCATTTATACTATATCAATTTACATTAATATTTATATAATAAATATCTTGATTTAATTGATAATGATTCTTTGGGGTGCTTTTTTGTTTTTTTAATCGCCCTTGTGGTATCCCGACCGGACGGTCCTTCCCGTTTCATCATGAGCCTTATAATTAGGGAACAATGGTATTGTGGCAAGTTTTATATGTCGATGAAATAAATTTCATGAAATGCTAGAAATCTCTATAAAAGTCCCCAATCATATAAGCAAACTCGAACCAAATCGGTGTGAAATTGATGAAAAAAAAAATAGGACACGAGTTCTGAGCATTGTATGCAATGGGGCTATACCGTCTTGTATAGGTATTAAAATTATGTGCATGTGCTTTTCTACTGAATTATAATTTCAATACCAGCTACTTTTCATTTAATCAATAAAAACTGGCATACCGGAGATCATAATTGATACATTTTCATGCTAGAAATTACGTTTCACAAATTAAAGAGATAATTAATGAAAATACCTTCTATATAGGCCTACAACTAATGGATAATCGAAGAAGAACTAGGCCTACATAGATAAAGTTGACTATTAGATTTATGTCATATTTCTAATAACTCAAAATAAATATTAGTCGACTTATTAAGTAATTCATCAACTCGAGCATGAACATTTGCATAATTTATTGATTGCTCACAAGTTGTGGCTTTTATTGTAATATCTGACAAACACGGTGCATTGTACGATATCGATTATTACGCGATATAATAGCCAGCTTGGTGTTTCGTTCATAATCGATCACTCGTTTGTGAGAAGCAAGCGCGGCGCCTCTACGGCGTAGTAAGTGGATGTGACTGATAGGGAAGACACGACGAGGGCGATCTTTCCCGGAACCGGAACACTGTGCGTGTGCGCCGCGTAGCCTACATAGCTGACTTATGGCTTTCCCCGTTTTTACTCACTATCTTGACGTAACCGGACCACCATTAGGGTGGACGTCGCACGTTACTACATCACCGTGGGGTGTGTGAGTGTGTGTGAAAGAGAGAAAGAGAGAAAGAGAGAGAGAGAGAGAGAGAGAGAGAGAGAGAGAGAGAGAGAGAGAGAGAGAGAGAGAAGGGAGGGGGTCTAACCGTCTAAAGGGAGCTAGAGAGAGCGAAAAAGGGAGACAGAGAGAGCTTGTTATATGTATTTGTCATATATTGATAGATGAAAAAGCTAAGGGTAGGGTATAATAGAGCATTAATTCATCCCGATTTCATAAATATATAGTGAGTGGGCTTCGTAATTGTGTAATAAAAATAGAAAATATAACGTAAAAAACCTGGAGTCATAATCAGGAGCTAATAATCATCCCTAACCCATTCAATAATCGAAAAAGTAATAGTAATACGAGGGGTTAACAACTCTCGAAATCTGGAGGCCTACACTTGTCACGAAATCTTCCTGAAATATCCCTTGAAATCTTCTTGAAATCCGTGAAATCTTTCTGAAATCCCAATTGAAATCTGAAATCAGGTTTACGTACACCAAATGTACTAGTTGTTTACCCTTCGTAGTGATAGAGAAGTCATGTTTTAATTGATTGGCGGCCGCCGCCTCCACTGTCGACGACTCCCCTCCCCCTTCCCCCGTCCACCACCTCCCGTTGTTCACGAGTGTGTTCAACAACGCTCACTGAACGAGCCCTTGTCAACACTGATTTCCCCGGCCAGACCATAAAGGAAATCATTTTGCTCTCATCGCGACTTCGTTTGGGAAGTCATAAAGGAACTTGCTCGTCCCTTAAATTCAACTAATGACACTTGAACACGCTAATTGAATATTAAAATGAATAATGAGAGAATCGATTTTATATTATTACTTGAAGGAAATTACACTCGAAATTACATGACTGTATAGGTTTGTAGCAGGCGGTAAGATCGGAAAGGGGAAACTGTACAAGATGTTACGATTCAACTCTCTACGATTCACGATAAAGATAACGACGAGTTTAAAGTCTACTTTTACATGCACTACAATACTATACCAAATGTTTGATGAGGGGCTTATTAACTATTCACAGTATGTTACGTGATTGATGACGCATTGAAATTAAAAATGCACATTTCAATTACACTAACACAACAATACATTTCAGTTTCTATATGTCCTGTTACTATTATGTATTGCAAACACATTATATTAATAAAGTATTTCATAAATTTTTTTTTTTTTTGATACGAAAGTCAAGTTGAAGTTGGTGACTACTGTTTATATTGGGTTTGACGACGCATTCAAGGCCTGATGATAAATATAAGATCTATTTGCGTCGGTGATTGATAACCAAGATGATGGGAAGAAGAGTTGAAGGGTTATTTTATAGCATCTCTAGAACAGTGGGAAGGAAACGGTCATGATCTGTTCTCAAAGAGAAAGAGCCATCCCAGTATTAATTTTGACGACAGATGGATCACTGGAAAAACCTCAGTCAGAATGGTCGATCCTGGCGGGAATCGAGCTCCGGTCTCCTGAATGACGTTTCGACACGCTATTCAACCTAATAATACTGTCGCACTACCATATGGGGATATAGAATGTTACGTCGGAAATTCATATTTCGAGATGCACCGCAATTCTAATTACGCCACTGCTTACGATCAGTACACTCGCGGTCACATAAAAGGTGAACGATCAACCTACATTAAAATGCGTCCCAGAAGAAAAGTTACTGACATTATACGCACTAAAATTAACAGACAGTGTACATGGGCACTCTACGTACAGATTGTGGAAAGGCTAGCGGGAAAATATGCGTCTATTTGATTTTAATGTAAATTTCGGAAAAAACATTCATATAAGGCCGTGAGTGTACACCACTACTAGGCTATACACGCACGTTATCTGAACAACAGCTTTCGGTTGTTTAACTTGACGTAATAGTCGTTCATCAGAGAATGTTGACACTAACCTAAATGTGTTATCAATTGGTTATTTACCAGTGATTTGCTCTTCTTGATTAGGTTAAATTGTCTGTATTTATTTTTATCAACATCCTAAACTTGCCACCGAGTCTTTGTTCCCTTGAAGAAAATTGATGACAATTGGCACGGTAGGAGCGTTCGGACAGGGGCACTATATACAAAGGGCGATTTTACTACCCCTGAGGAAAAGTTCAATTATAATATAATTTAATATCGGTACTCATTCAACTAGCAGTAAAAAGTAAACCAATAAGCTCAGGGATAATGAACGGATAATAGCTTATAAATGAAATTATTCATAACGTATAATCGAAATGCAATTAACTCATTTCAAATTACTTTTCGTCTCTATAAGCATGGGTTAAAAGGACGGCAATCGATTGGGGATGTAATGTCAATGTTACGATATACTGATGCGTGTTACAAATTTTCATGCAATGCGTATAGCAAGAGAGAAAAGAAATGTATATAGAATACTTGCACTACACGTACACAAAAAAAAATCTTCTGTTGAAATAATACGGTAGAAACAGATATAAAAAGAAAACTTTGCTTCTGGACGTAACTGTCCAGACTTTATACGAACAAACTTGTGAAAACATATCGTCCTCCTTCCACAATCTCGAGTTGACACTTCATACATGACAAGATAGGAAATCGATACGTCTAGGAGCTACAAGCTGTCAAAACACTTGATTCATGTGAACGAAATCTCTTAGGGTGGAAACGTCGTTTAAAACGGGTCATTTATATGGATTAAAGCAGTTACGTTAGATACGATGTGAACGAGTCAGGTTATATGGAATACAAATACAGTATAAATCTGTGCGACGTAACTGGGTCGAACCCTGCGTCCTAAGCCCAAGATAAATCAATATGCAATCTTCTTCGTGTCCCAGGATTCACGCAGCATGCAGTGGGTGCGGAGGCTCTTTATGGGTATTGGGGGTGGTTTTCTTGGTGAAACTTTTGGAATCTTGGTATACTTACTTTTACTGTTTGCAACCAACAGTAAAAAAGTGAATCAATGTGGACATTACAGTTATAAGAAAGTTTCAAGCTATCCCGTCGTTTCATTCATCTAAATTTAAAGCGAATGCTATACGAGTTTCTCTGAAATACGTTGTGGTGTATTTTTCATAACCCTAGTCGAACAGAATATTACACGTGATACTGCAGAATATCAATAATAGGTCCTATTGGAAAAAAATCAAGTTGTTTTGAAATGTATCTGTATATCTGTAGATAAAATCAAACAGCCAGCCTGGTTATTACTTCATTTCAAGTTATATTTTTGTTGTAAACTCTAGGACAGACAATTTTCAACCGTCTGTCTCTGTCAGATCGAGAAGGGTCTTATCGTGGAAACTGACGTCAAGTCAGGCATGGGTCCAAGTTCCGCATAATTCAGGGTTTTCAAAAACATCACTCGTCCATCATTCACTCATTCATGGTTCAAAATAACCTAGAAGTTGATAGGGTCGTTAAGCAAAGAATAATCATCATCGAATTTTGCCATTTTTTCGCCATCCGAATCGTATCTCTAGTTCATCTTGGATTGTCAACAAGCAGTTTGCACGAAACACCAGCACAGCATCAGTTTAGTCCAACAGTAGCATGACATTTGGCAGTGTGGCCAACTACGAAACGAGAGGATGGACAGACTGATGGTGTTTGAGATTTATCAGCAGCGCATTGCAGAGGTGTATCAGCTTTGATCTCATCTCACGACGCTATATTCACTTGCAATCGATGCGAGGCAAAAACAATTGAAAGGTAGTGTTTTCGTCCCCCCCCCTCCCCTCAAGAATAGCACCTTTGGACGATTTAAAATGATATGGAACGGAGTTGAACCTCGTAACAAACAGTGCCCACAAACAGCCCCACAGGACGTACATTTGTAAGCCTGAAATATATATATATATATATATATATATATATATATATATATATATATATATATATATATATATATATTGAGGTATCCAAGACGCCACCTATATAGCCGCTCCTACACCCAAATACACCATTGCGATTGAACGAAAACCAATTACGCCAAACTAATGGCTACATTTGAATACAACCTATATAGGCTAAGTTTGTCAAGAATATATTTATAAATCGTTATCAGCTAGACCAGATTTCGAAATGCGTCAAATTTCCACCAATGTCGTTGATTTGACCTGTATTATCTACTCGTGGTCGTATCCACGAGTGATGAGGTTCCGATCGGCCGTCTCCCGCACCACACACCACGAGCGCACGGATGGTTCGCGCCTGAGTACATCACGCTTCACTGAGAGATAATACAACTTTCCATCTTGCTCTAGGTCGACAAAAATACTTCAACATTTTAACAAAATATCGACTCGAAAGTGACATATGACACATATCAAGCTGTGATGAGAGGGAGGGAAGGGGGGAGGCACCGGGTACACGTATAAATCCCATTGGAAATTGAGAAGTACATATAAGAACAATTATTTAGAAAGGTATGAACTATTTTAAATGATGTCTTATTCTATTCGCAGCTAAACCTGGATACAAAATGTAAATATCATATAAATACTGATGTTTCGCTCATTCTTTTTTGGACTCAGTGCTCGAGGAAGTATTCTCATATATTCAACTAAAAAAACTTGGTTAGATGATACTGAAAGTTGGCTATTAGGTTTTTATCCAATCACAATGGTCACCGAGTTTATTTAAATATGATCACACGAACTTTCTGATTAATTGCAGCGATCTAGATGTGTATTGAGTTTCCCGATACAGATTCGTAAGGAAAAGAATCTAGGACGAACCTCAGGCATCTAGGAAATACAGGATAATAGAGTTGTGTACCTCTCTCACGTCTCTAATAGCAGTTATACAACCCCTCTCTCTCTCTCTCTCTCTCTCTCTCTCTCTCTCTCTCTCTCTCTCTCTCTCTCTCTCTCTGAAAGTTTATTTGTGTTCGTAAATCGTATTATTGGAATCAGGAATGCTTGGCCAGGTGTCAACTGGGATCGAGCTGGCGTCTATAAAAAGTAGTGTCAATGTCAGTTTACTTCACATCATAAACCTTGCACCACGTGTATTGAAAGAAACATCCCTCTGTTGCTCTCTAGCTGTCAAAGTGGTCGTTATCATGCGGTCTTCTACTGCATTTACACTCCTCTCCAATTATCCCTGTTTATATAGGCCCACTCCATACTTCTCCTTTTGAAAAATAAATCCATCTTCCCAAATACATATAGATCCATCGTACTTGCAATATTTATAGACACATTCTGAATAAATTTGAATCTATTATAATTACAAATCCATAAAAAACGCAACTTAAAAGAAGAAAAAAAAAATCTGTAAATTTCAATTATATTTTCGATATCGTGGTGACATTTTCGAGAGAGATGAAGAAGCCAATGCATAACATTAAATATTTTTTATTTTCCCTGAAATTGGTATAATTTTACAAACTTGATATTCAACTTTGTAATAGAATGCGTAGAACGACGCAATGTTGACAATGGAATGCGTTATAATGAAGAAGTATATTTCATAACAGACATTACGTTTTGATCTGGTTTTAGGTTATCAAATTTCTTAAACTAAAAATAATAATAAAAAACGTCCGAAGCGTGGTATGTCCAAGGAGGTTAGCACGTGGAATATCCTCGTATATAGAGTAGAATGTAGATCGTACGTGATGCACTAGGTCTCCAGATAATTATTTGTTTTTCAAACAAACATATATACAAGGTTACAATCCTCAAGCATCGCGTAAATCTAAACAGTCAAGAGTGCAACCGCTGCACGTGACTCTTTATTTAATTACTCAACATTTCTGTCTATTTTGAAGATGAAAAGTGAACTTGTACATCAGGTGATCCAGATATGTTTGTTTGCCAATGTCCAAAACGTTCTGTGATCATACAAGCTAACACATCATACGTGTAAGACCGCGTGCGTAGCTATAGGCCCATGCACACATTCTCATTTCATTTCCCTTTATAAATCCTAATTCAGCTGTTAGGATGTCAATGATAGTTTTAGAAGTATTCAATTTTTTCAATTCGGGTTTTGATGGCCATTGTAGATGTTCTACATATCAGCTGTTTTAAATGACAATACAGGAAAAAAATAAACCATGACGTGATGAAAAAAAATGCAATATTAAACAGCACAATTTAACCTATACTTCAATTGATGATTAGTATACAGTGAAAAAATATAATGATATGTCATTCATAACTACATTACATATCACAAATCACTCAAATATATCCAGGCCTGAATTCAATTCCGAACGTTTTTTAATGACGTTATTTATAAATTACAGATTTTTTGACTTTTATCGACATTTTGTTGTACCGTTGTACGGTACAATATAATACTTCACCTGTTATAATCCAGGATTATTCCAAAATTAGAATGGTGCTCAACGACCTCCAAACAACTAGGGTGATAATAAAGCTCTATAATATGGTGTATGGCGTGCACTGCTTTAATATTTAGTAACTTTATATAACAGTTAAACAGTCTGTTCATAAAATATACAAATATAAATACGAATCTCTTCACTAAGTGTCACATAAATGTTATGTTAAAAATGTTAAAAGCAAAGGTTTATTTTTATAACCTTACATGTATAGGTATAAGCCTCTCTTCTGCTTTGTGATTGTCCTCAACCCCTAACCCGTGACTTGAAAAGAAGAGGATGAACGAGAGAGAAAGAGACGCATTTTTGATGTGTACAGAAGCATTTGATAAAGCGAGGTGGTGCTATCTGAATGCGGCGTGGTATTTCTCTACACCAGGCATGGTTAGCATTCCCGAGCTGCTATATGGTACATCACATGCATAACTGTCAGAACAGCTCGAGCTATTGTGCTGCCGACTCGGAAACCAGTCATCCTGCAGTCATGCCAAGCGTGCTCATTGAATAAAACATATTTTCGAGAGTTTTTTTTTTTCAAAAAACTTTTCTATAAATCTTTTTGTATTTAATTTTTTTGGGTTATGTTTGTTAGGATGAAACTTTAAATCCAGTCGGTCCCATCATAACAGTTTGAAGTGTCACATACTCACCGTGGACAATAAAAGCTTTTTTTTTCACGGTGGAAGGGGGGAGGGGGGAATAGGGTAGGAAGACTAAAATCTGTTATTATAGTCCTCGAAAAACTCTTTGTATATGATATGTGTGTATAGAAACAAGCCTTTTGTAGGGCTTGAAGCATAAGTACAAGTCTGTTCAAGTCGTTTGATATCTGTTAAATCCTATGCAATATAACTGGTTTGACCAGGTAGCAAAGAGACTTTCACTTATGCTTAAAACTGTACATTACTGAATATTATATATATATATATATATATATATATATATATATATATATATATATATATATATTTTAGCTGGGTTACATTAGTTTCACAAATCGATTGTCTATGGTTTTATGTTCGATTAATAATATGTTGGTTATCATGGCTAGATTGTTAGAATATGATTCAAGTATATTTTGATTGCGCAGCACCTCCACCACCACAAACAATAACAACAACAAAAATAGCACAGTTGTCGAGATCAACTTCTCTGAAAATCTAAAAATAGATCTAAAAATGAAAATAAAATGAAATAATCTAAAAATAGATAAAAGCCAAGACCTTTTCAATACCACAAAACAGTACGCACAAAAATGCATTACATTTGAAAATAACACAGCTTCTATAAATAATATATTTTTTTAACTCACATACATCATGCAATGTAAAAAATCATTTCTATTTTAACTGCAGGCAAGCTTGGCGGAACTTGAGTTAACACAAGTAATTGTTTCCCAATATATTTGCTCAGTACGACAAGGTAGGATCGTTTGGTCGGGATATCACAAGGACGATTTTACCGCCGCAAAGGAAATAATTAATAGCCCACTAACAGCCAAGTTATATGGGAAGGGGGGAGGGATGGAATAATTAATTATAACATAGCTCTGAGGTGGGATATAATTATTCATAAAAGTCTATAAATAAACCCTACTAAGCCGCCCCCGTGGCTTATAAAATTCGACTCCCCGCATTATGCATGGGTTTTTGCTAACGTTCTTTCACCTGAAATCACTTTACATCGTTTCAATATCACCCACTCATTCATGCACCCTCATATATACTTCAATATCAGACAAATCCTGTAACAATCTGTATAGTAAACTTACACTTCCGTGTTTACAATATAGGCCTAGTAATCGTATTCACGAAAGGTCGTCTACCAAGAGATTAAGTGTAAACACTTCAGTTTTTCAAAACTCTTGCCGAAACTTCAAGGTTTTTAAAGCTCCTGAAAGATGTAATTCCGTTTCTTATTGTAAACCTTGCCCTGAAAAACCCTGATAAGGCCTTGCCTGAAAATATCACGGTGACATGTGTTTTTCTCTTGGTAGTTAGATCTTTATTCATGGGTACACGCATAGACACTGTTATTTAAAAATGCTTATTGAAGAAGACAATTGAAATCAGTTCCTGTCGTAACTGCGAGCACACAGGAAAATGAGGATATAAGAGGAAATGTGTGAAAGGACTAGGATATTGCGGTCAGTGGTCAGCAAATCCAATATAGACGCAAAGTAATGTTCATTTCCCCCCGGGATTCAAACACTAATTGCGAACTAGATTACAAACGTTTACAGACACGGTACAAAACACACACAGATTAATTGATGATATTGGAACGGTTTGTTTGATGACGTAGTTAGCGGGATATTTAATGGTAAGAGTGGATACATTTGAAACACGTACTTGGGTTTATTCATATATATATATATATATAAACACAGATTACCGCAATCCGTCAAACACGGTCGTGAGAATGAAACAATTGAAGTGCTTCATGAAAAACATACGATCAAAACGAAAAAACACACCTTTTCCCGAGTCTATCGCAGTTAGGCCTACTGAAAAAAAGGGATGAATTGAAGTATATTTCTATCCTAAATTATAAGATACCTACGGTATATAGTAAATATTACACATTCTCTATCCTTCAACACCGTGAATCCGAAATTTTCCTTTGCTATTCCTCTCAAAAATTTCAGAAGAAATGAATGAAATTACTTTTTTTTCATACATAAGATATATATATATATATATATATATATATATATATATATATATATATATATATATAAATATATATATATAAATATATATATATATATATATATATATATATATATATATATATATATATATATATATATATATATATATATATGTATATATATAATGTATAGAAACCATACAGATCAACGCAATTCAGTAATTACTTTTTCAAAATGTAATTATCATCAACATAATTGCCATCAACACGATGTATAGTTGTTTGTGCCTACTTCATTTTATAATATATACACGTGGTATATTCATTTATATTACCAAGTACGGTAGGCTACATAATTCGTAGTGTCTCAATAATAGAATTATGATAATCGTTAATCCTAATGGGTCGGTGTGTTTTTTTTTCTTAGACATCGTTTTCTCGATACAGAATCGACAAATACAGAATACAGAATCGATGAACTCGAGTTGATCGGTGTACAGTTCACGGTACAGAGAACTGATATATAAACGCCTATAATAATCCTTGCATCGTCTTCTCACTTGATTTATCGATTTGCGAGCTTGAGTTCTATGAACATGTCTAACTTGACAAAATCATTGTTTTCCAATTAAGACCGCACGGACGTTCATTTGGCGAAATATCAGGTTTTTGTGATAACTTTATTACACGGTATGAGATATCAAAATTCTCATACAGACGAAAAACACAGATATTTTTGATAGGTATACATTGAAAACTTCTCAACTTGTGTTACATAATTGATACAGGTATACAGCTAAAATAACCTAATATTGTATATGTATACGTGTGAAAATGTTGGATTTCAAGGTGAAGAATTTTTATATCCATCATTTGGAAGTTACCATTATATAGAGCCGATTGTTCCTCCTGTATTAGATGTTTGATATCTCGAACTGTTCATAATAAGTTTTCACCAAGGAACCGATATTTCAATAAGTCGACTCCCGCGCGTTCTCCCTGATGACAACTTGGCAAGGTAGGGTGGTCCAGACGCCCGGCTATATCTCATCACCCCCAAAATATAATGAATAATTATATTATAATTCAATCAACATACTCTCCAAAAATATCAGGGATAGAGAACAAGTCAATAATTTGTGTTTGGTGAAAAGAATTCTCGTAGCCTGACTATCGAACTATTTAGTCCCTAATTTTAAATAAAACCTGTGTCAATGTTTTGAAACTTGGTTGAATGTAGGACGAGTTAGTATAACCTATTAAAACGTCGTAGTATCGGCTTAGCGTGTTGACTCTTTATCTTTTTTATAATCGTTTTAGCCTTCAGTAAATATCATAATGTCTTATTATTGATTCCTGTCGTATCAAAGAAACGCTGATAAATATGTCATTTAATTTATAGTGAAAGAGAATTAGAGACTTTATCAACTATTCTTCAGCTGTGTGTTGTATAGTATGACATGAGAGGGTTGAATCAGTCCGTATGGCGCCTAGCCATGGTCAGGAGACCAGTGTTCGATTCCCGCCATGGTCGAACACCTTGACCGAGGGTTTTCGTGTATTTCCTGTCGTTTCACTGAATACTGGGATGTTTCCTTGAATTTAAGCAAGTCCCGACCTTTTACTCTCCACTGTCCATAAAACCAAATGAAATAGACTTTGATTTCGTCTTCCCATTATCTTATCATCATTCGTCGACTGAATACATCTTGGTCATCATCATAGTGCGTCGAATCAAAGTAAATAGAGGCCTAAATGAATAAAAAAATTGTGGTACCGGTAATTGAGAATCTTTCCTATGCTCTCTCTTGCAAGTCGTATTTTTTTAGATTATTACGAATAATAATCGTGTATTAGTATTAAAATTTAAAATCTATGAAATTTATAAATTTATAGTTCATAAAATTCACAAATTTATTAAATTCCTTTTTTTTTCATTCAAAACGGCCAAAATCCGATATGTAAGGACGTGAGATGAAGTCATTTTCAAAATTTGAATCAATTCGAAATTTTGTTTTCAAATTTACTCCTCTGGGTTTTCGCCCCTACTTACGAGGGATTCTCAAAATTTCGGAACAGTTCTTCTCAAAAGTACCGATTGCACCGCAAAACTACGCAGTATGGAGTTGGCGATTGAGTTACATATATGTGCATGTCCAGTTTCATAAAAATGCGTACTTTCGTTTGACACGTGGAGTGCGAACAGAACAGAACAGTTGCATTTTTTTTTAGTGTATGGTAAAATTGGGTCTTTGCCTGCGCACATCTAGTTAACAAATATTCTCGTGCATCTAATGTATATTTTCAATAACATTTCACATTATTGTTTTCATCACGAAATACCGGTTCGGAGACCCTTAATTGTACAGCTATTTCCTGGTTACAACGGATCGGCTTGTACAAAGGGCGTGGCTGTGTATCTACGAGATGCATGCATGTTATCAGCTTCGTTGCCATGGTTACCCAGCTGGTGCAGACAGCAGCATCCATCTCTCCGGTTGCTGTCCGCTCCAATTCCTCTTCTCGTCCGCCACCCTCTCATGTTCTCGCGCATCATCGACCAAATATCCAATCTTCTTCTCATTTCTTGGTCACCGTCAAACCGAAGTCAGCCCGCCGCCCGTGTGTGTTGTGTGATAACAGTCCGCTTCATAAAGAAGCCTCGGTTATTAGGTTATTTATTGCAACTGTGACCCGGTTATTTTCTCAAAACAAATGATGAGTTTTTCATTAGAGACGAACTTTTTATTTTACTATTCATAGGTGTATAGATATATGTATTTATACGTATATACAGGGCCATATTAAGGCCTAGGCCCACGAGGTCCGTGCCTAGGGCAGAAAATTATCAAGGGGCGTCAGCCCCTCAAAAATCAAATAATTAGATGAGCGTAGCGAAGCGTAGCGTAGCTTTGTCTGTGTTTTTTTGTTTGTTTGTTTTTTCGTTTTTTTGTTTGTTTGTAAGCACTGCACAGGTCGCATGGTTTGACTGATCAACATGAAACTTTTTTGTACGGGCACAATTTTACATCTTAGAACTGTATAGTTTTTGGAATGAATCAGTTCGACCGATTTTGAGAAATATCACGTCAACATTTTTAAAAACCTCATAAGATTAGGCTGGGCAAGAAAATGTGAAAAATAAAATCTCTTCAAATGGAATAAAATTTTCTGTGAATGTGTATACATGAATGACACACATTATCACCGTTTTGTAAGCAATTCGAACCAGCCGTTTTGAAGAAAAAAATTAAATTAGCTGTTTTTATTCATCAAATGTATGATAAAAGTGGAAGCAGAATCAAGTTGCCGAGATTCACTGCTTTCTAGATTCAAGAGTTGACCAACAATAAAGTATTTTTTATATGCGCCAAGGTGTGTAGAATACCAGAGTCAATAAAGTGGCAAGGGTAGAACTACTTTAACGACTTTTATAGCTTATTCAGATATCAAGGTGTGTAGAATACCAGAGGCGATAAAGTAGCAAGGATAGAACTACTTCAACGACTTTCATACCTTATTCGGATATCTCGCTCATCTTACAACGCATATTTCGCGTTTGACTAGTAAGTAGGTATATAGGCCTACATAAAAACCCCGTATATTTTCATATAATATTTAATATATATATATATATAATATATAATATTTTTATATATATTTCATATTCAAGTTTCGAGATACTAAGTACCAACTAATGCATAGAGAGCATAAAAAAGAATGTTCTGCATAGCTATACAGTTTTCGTCTGGTGTACAATATAGTCTTGCCAATACCTAAATATTTTTATATTTTTGTCTTGCCTTTACAAATATTACAATATTATTCTTGCAACATTTTATTTAGTAGATAGGTCATAGTAATATAGCCCAACACAATGATTATAAATGTGCTTCTGAATAAAAACCTAGAGCTCGTCATATTTATGAGATAGTGCACTATACTGAATTAATTACTATACTTCAAAGAAGGGGGGGGGGGGGGGGGGGAGGGGAGGTGTCACAAAATTTCAGGTCTAGGGGTGCAAAATATCTTCATACGGCCCTGGGTATATATCATAGTGTTCAACTCCCGGGAGGAGTTTCCGCCAGAGACGGAAATTACATTAGGCCTACATTACAATTAATAATTTTCCAAGAGATGCGAGGATATATAGTCGATCCTTGTGGTACCCGACGGTACGATCCTATATATCCTATATATTTATGCGCAATATTCAAAATTACTGCTATTCTTGACATGATAATTGGTCCAATAATCATTGGGATGGAGTTGAAACTTATTTTCCCGTTTCCATTTTTCTAGACATCATCCAATCACAATACGATTGTATATTTGGCGGTCACATTTTGTCGACTATATTCTCTATTCTCAGAAAACTATAATTGAATATACAGAGTTGAACTATAGTTGAACCTTGCCATTCATCATAGCCTCCCCCTAATTGGGGAACAATGAGTTTGTGTCTTTAGTTATCCCTACAGTTTTAATAAGAATTTCAATAAACTAGGAAAAAGCAGCATACGTTGTAAGATGAGAGATTTTATATGAAATGTACTGGAAATTAGCTATACACCCTGATTATGAATCTATCAAGACACTGCATGCCTTCCTGATTCACCTATTGATAATTTTAATTGTTCTACTAATCGAATTGGTTTCACTTGTTGATTAGATGAGCGTAGCGAAGATTCCATTTCACATACCGAAAAAAATGGGCTTGGTTTTCATGTTCTTTTTTTTGGGAATTTTGTGCGCGGCATACAGGTCAGGACTTGAAACTTTTTCTACGTATTTCTGTCGTACCAGAATAGGTTGGGATTGTTTTTCAGAAAAATCGGTTCGAACGTTGTTTTTACGGAAAAAAATCGGAAAGTTTGAAACATCCTCATAAGAATAACCCGGAGGAAAAATACTTGAAAAACAAGAATTCTTCAGAAGCTCTCAAATTTTCACCAAATATGAACAATACTATTATACACCTTTTCAGAGATTTTTGCAACAATCGGATGAGAAATAACAAAGAAAAGCAATAAAAGTGTACATTTTATCGAATATCAGGATCAACAAGTTTTGCAAAGTGTATATGCGACAGGTTGCAGCACTATAAAATATCAACTAGTTGCAGGTAAGGTTTTTGAACGTTTGAAGTAATCCAAGGTCCGTACATGTGGATTGAGCTGACAGAATATTTATCATTCTAGATTTCCATACTACTAAGCTCATCTCACAATGCGAATCCCGCGTTTTCCTAGTTAGATGAGCGTAGCGAAGATTCCATTTCACATACCGAAAAAAATGGGCTTGGTTTTTATGTTTTTTTTTGTAATTTTGTGCGCGGCATACAGGTCAGGAAAAAATACCTATTGACTTGAAACTTTTTCTACATATTTCTGTCATACCAGAATAGGCTGGGATGGTTATTCAGAAAAATCGGTTGGAAGGTTTTTCCGGAAAAAATCGGAAAGTTTGATAAATCCTCGTAAGAATAACCCGGAGGAAAAATACCTAAAAGACAAGAATTCTTCAAAAGCTCTCAAATTTTCATCGAATATGAACAATACTATCATACACCTTTTCAGAAATTTTGGCAACAATCGGATGAGAAATAACAGAGAAAACGCAATAAAAGTGTACATTTTATCGAATATCAGGATCAACAGGTTTTGCAGAGTGTTTATGCGACGGGTTGCAGCACTATAAATATCAACAAGTTGCAGGTAAGGTTTTTGAACGTTTGAAGTAATCCAAGGTCCGTAAATGTGGATTGATCTGACGAAATATTTTTCATTCTAGATTTCCATACTTCTAAGCTCATCTCACAACGCGCATCCCGCATTTTCCTAGTCATATATTGATAGCTTTCTTAATAACTTTAGTTGATGTTAAAAACATGATCATTCATTTTTTATTTATATTGGGTTTATCGACGCACTGTACTGATGACTACAATCTATTGGCGTCGGTGAATGATTAGTGAGATGATGGGATGATGGGATGAAATGCTATTTTATCAAGTGTTTTTGCATATTGGGAAGGAGGCGGTTGTGGCCTATTGTTTAAAGGAACCATTCCAGTTTTGACCTGAACGATAGACGGAGACCACGAAAAACCCCTATCAGGATGGTCGACCATGGCGGGAATCGATCCCCGACCTGTCTTTGAAACGGTTCGTCTGATTTATGTAAAATTTCGGAATAATGTGTCTCATGTATACGTGTGTGCAGAGTGTGATAAATTCTGTAGAAATGTGAATTTATTCGTAGATTTTTACCACCATACTTTACCCCTGGGTTAGTCTTACGAGATTTCTAGCAAAATTGAAATTCTTCTTCTCCAAAGTGCTTCAACTGATCGCTCTTCAAAACTATATACTATTTATCGAGTTGGATGATGACATATATGTGAATGCCAAATTTAATCAACAAATTGTTTTTCGTTTGGCCTGTGTATTGATGGAACGTGATTTTGAAAATTGTCATTGTTCACGAGTAGGCCTACATACGATTAAATTGCGTCTTCGTTTAGCTTTTCAAAAATTTTCAAGTATTTGGTAAAATTTTGGGTGCATTGTTTTTTATTTGTGTGGAAAACTTGCAATTAATAAATGACTGACAGTCGGTACAGCCAATATATATATATATATATATATATATATATATATATATAATACTATAACTATATATATAACTATATATAATATCAGTACAAATTTAGGTCTACAGCTTGTAGTTTCTAAAAGCCGAGTGTTTTATTGGAACAGTTACTAAGTAATCGAGAAAATCCTAACCAAAGTATAACAGACTGATCGCTTTTACGAATGAACTAAAATATGTTCAATTGATCGGTCAAGATTCGTATTCTTTTGAAGCACTATACAGAGTTCGCGCAATCGCATAGTTTCGACTCGATTACAGACCAAGGGTTTATTCTGGTGGATTTGACGTTCATTATGTGCTTTGGAATTCCGACTCGCCAATTGTCACATATCTAAAACCGTCTGCTGCAATACTTGTATTCAAGCGAGTTGGAAGTTGTCTACCAATATAACAAAACACAAATATCACGGTTATATGTGTCTTACCAAATTATGCCATAGCTGTGGAATTTTAAGGTGTAGAAGGTTTTTCAGGACGTCCTTTACAATTAGAAACTTGACTATAGTATTTAACTATACCCAATAAAAGCGTTTTGAAATGTTCAAAGTATGCAGGGAGTTTGTCTTCAATTACTGAAGTTTTTACAATTTAGTTGGTATAGATGATATTCTTCTTTCATAGATAATTTGTGACAATGAAGAAAAGAAAGGAAAAAAAATGTGCAGGCAGATGCAAATTACAATTGTATTGATTTGGATGAAATTGGTAAATACTACGTGATATTGGCCAGCCAGTATTATACAGATTGGCAATTGTCATATATAAACTTATACTCTATATTCATTTTTATACAATGTATAGGACTATAGTTATTGAACTGTTATAGTGTGTGATTCAACATTGGAAACGACAATTTTTTAAATAGTTTTGAAAATTGTTTTATTAATATTTCATTTTGTTTAATTTCACTGTGGTATTAATTATCAAGGCTAGCGAAAAGCTATAGAATTAAAAAGCTCTAAAATTGGATTTTCTTTTACTTGATGTAAATTGAATAAATGAATGAATAAATAATGACTAGGTCGTGACTTGTAGGCTAGCAGTTGAACTGTATATCAATAATTCGTTCGCATTCTATAAATAGACACGATTTCTACCCACTGCCACGGTTATCATCAACGGCTATTTATAGTCAGCCAAGAAAATATGTAGCTTTTTATAGAATTCTAGAATCAATACGTAATTTGGTGTTCCTCTTTGACGTCATAGACCACTCATACGTCATGAATTCAAATCGCATTGCACACGAGATCCACTGAGTGACGTCATTACGGTGCTGTGTCGTCGTGTGCAACTTGCACTGCAGAGCCTTGACTCTATTTTCATTAATATCAAAAGACCTGCTTTAAATGTTGTTTAACGACTTTACCAACACTAGGTTATACGGGGGTACGAATAAGAGGGTTGTAATTAATCGATGAAGTGGGTGCGGGTGAAAGGATGTTTAAAAAACTAATGCTTTTGCGGGTCTCAAACCCACGTCCGACCTGATTTCAATTTTTTATCGCAGTGCGAGCGAAATCTTGATATGGGACTATTATTATATCATTATTATTATTATTATCATTATTCATTATTATTGTACGAAGCATAGAATGGTAAGATCTTATAGAAGCGGCCCCTTTCGGAAGTTTCAAGACTTCGAGGCGGCCTTGTCATCTACATAAAAAAATATGATGTACACTATTTCAAATTAGAAGCAATTAACTCTGATATCAAAGAATACGCTATCTGTGCCCATAATTCTCCGCCACAGATAAAAGTATTCATTATAGGTATGAATCGGTTTTTTGTGTGTGAAATATCCAGACATTACCAAAATCGACAATAATCTTGAATAAACTAAGCACAGGATTTTAGCTAAAAAGGTCCACTTTTAAATCAAGTCTTTTGAGCAATGTTCATTTCCTTTCCATAACAGAATATGCAAAGTTTATCATCATGTAATACGCAAAAATGTGATGGAGCTATATTGGAATTTATCACTCTAATCAGGCTCATACTTGCATATATGGTTCGGATAGATCTTAGTAAGTAGGCCTATACTTGGTGCCGAAATTACCAACGTGGGAGTAGCTCTGAGTGGCAATTTGAAGTTATCATCATGGTAATTGGTAACCTATACTATTTGTTTTCACTAACTTTCAGATAAAGGTACGGGACTTGATAGGGCCTAATACCGATCATTTAGTCGAGTACTACATATAAGTATAAAACTCAATATAAGAGTGAAAAATTCAATAAACGTGTGTAATAATAACAATGTTCCTGTGAAAATGTGTGAACAAAACATTTTCAAGAGTCGTGCTGTAGCTGCTGTCAATAAGGACATGTTTACTGCACTGCTGAATTAGGATGTTTCTGTTCTTGAGTTTGTCCACATTTGCTGAGTTTTCCCTAGTTTTTAATTGTTCCGTTTACCTGATGATTAATTGCGTTTCGCTATTCTATTTTTCAACAAGTTTTAAGGACGTATTGAAAGGTTATTATTACATGACGTTTCAAAGTTATGATTTTTTTTTCATTTTCCATACCCCATATCAAGTGGCAACCTTTGAGTATCCATTGATTTGTTTTTAAATGTTGAATGACTCTGTGTGTAACTAAAAAATGTAAATATAATACATGACACGGTATTATAGAGAATATATATGTGACATATCTTCAAAATAGCACCGCTATCATCTCCCGTGTACGGCTTCTCTTAGTTTATTCAGTTTATTAAATAATAATAATGATAATAATAATAATAAAGGAAGTGATGAAAAAACGTGATCCTAAAGTTGATTTGTAGTGACTTGCATGACTTATAGTCTGCATACCGAACTGTGTCATCGAATGAGCATTTCAAACAGGCGACATGGACTGCATTACAAACTGGTGTCTGACTGCATTACAAAAAGTCATGAGGATAGTAAGTGCTATCATACTATCAATATATTCGCTGTCGACGGATGCCTTGCTATCATCAGTCTTCAGTCGACACTGATGCCTGTACATTCATAAATCATCACAGTGAAAGATATACAGTCACGTGATGACGAGTCCAAAGAGCTTTAAAACGTTAACAAACGTTCTATTCTCAGAACGTTACTATAAGAGCCTACGTAGGTGATTTCCGTTTCCTGGATCTGGTCTGAAATATTACAGATAAAGAAAACAATCGTTTGATTCCATTCATCGAGGGTGCAGACTGCCAAATGAAAATTAATTTAAAATGTAGTTAAACTTACTTATTTATTGCCACGGTTATGCCAGAAAATAGTATGTGCATCAAAGGTGATGAGAAGATTATTCATGAATTGGCTATACTAGAATTTGTATGTATAGGACTATCTTATTGTGTGTCATTCCGTTCTCACCTAATAGTGTATCATACTTATTCAATCACATACCGGTAAGTGAAAAAGTAACTGAAATAAAATTCCCAAAGTAAAATAAGTAAAATTCAATAATATCTATTGGATTCAACCACGCAATGTAAAAATAACAAGAAGATCTATTAGCGTCGATGACGACGGGATTATTTTATAAGGTATGTTGTAGACAATTGAAAGGAAGCGGTCGTGGCCAGTACTTATAAAGAACCATCTCAGTAATCACTTCAACAACAAACGAAAATCACGAAAAACTCATGTCAGGCTGGTCGATCGTGGTGGGAATCGAACCTGTCTCCTAAATGACGGTTCAGTGCTCTTAGCGACTTATCCACCCGTCCTAATTTCACAATATAATAGCCTAAATTAGATAAGTTATCGGCAGGGAATTGAAGCAAGTTGACTTGGTAACGACTTGTAGAATCAGCTGTCCATAATATGATCTCACCTCCGCTACAGTTTGATTTTCGGACAATTGACCACTAGTGATAGGCGTGGCTAATCGCCAGGGCCACTTTGATCTATACTTCATGTGGGAATTTAGAGATACTCTGATAGGTAAATGTGAAATTTCCCACATAAAAAAGCCCATTTGATTGGATGTTCTGTTTTGTGACGTTTATGGGCGGGTCAATCACTAGTCGTCAATTCGTCGATCCCCGCAAAAATTACATCTGATTCAATTTCCTCTTTATTTTTATTTTTTACATTCATTTCATATTTGGAAAATATACTCAAGACAAAAGTGAGATTAATGATTGCTTAATGTACAAATGAAACGGAGACAACATTTTGATGATAGATTTAGGTTTATAGCCCTCAGGAAAATACTTCTATTTCTTGGTAATCACAAATTGCGCTATAGCTATTATTATCTGAATGATATAACAGCTAGTGCACGGGAGGCTCAACTCTTTATGATCGTGCTGTTGGATAGTTACAGCGAATTTACTATTTATTGTTGAAATATTGACTCATAATCTTTATTTCGATTTTTTTTATTTCGTAACAAGAGCCAGAAACGTGTTTTATCTCGACTTCGATATATATCGATACACGTGCGAACGAGTACGGTGATCCTGATCTATGAGCGAACAATGGCACTGTGACAAATTGTCATTTCTGTACAAGAAATGTCCAAGACAATGAAGAATGGACGAAATGGGAGATCAAGACCAATAAGAAAATAGAATTGATTTCCTCAACAAAAATTATTGAATTCTCCAACATCCCATTGAAGATTCTGTCTCACACTTAAGATTTCTAAAAATACAGAATAAAAATCGATTAATAGAATTTGAAAATTACCAATAATAACATTTTTAAGAGAATAATAAAACAGCAATAGGACGAGAAACAAAATATAAGTTGAATGAATTTAGGAATAGTTGTAATCAAAATGAAATTATAATAATGATAACTTTGAAAAAAAGAAAATGAGTGAATCAATACAGCATAGCCTTTAAAGTTTGAATAAGAAAACAAAGAAAACGAGGAAGAATGAAGTGATAATGAACAAAAAATCAACAAAAAAGAATAGTAAGGTACGCAATAAAAATCAAATAGAAAATCAATGTAAAGATGATGCTCTTAAATTAGTTAAGATTCTCGAAGGGCGAATTAACCAATTTGCTATATAGGCCTATATAAATTTGTTGTTAAGTCTATTTTTTTTACAAAATCATTTATGAAATTGTGAATTGTGCCTCGAACATTAGGCCTACTTTGTTATTTAAAATTTGTTCAATAGATAGGTTACATTGTATTTAATGATACTATTTTGGGATGGTAAAATAACTCTTGATACCCTGTACCTTGCCATCATAACCTTAGTTGCGTCATAACAATGAATCTGTGTAACGTTTGAGATATTATTAGTAGTATATATAGTAGTGGGATTTTTTATTTTTTTTTAAATTGATAATTAGAAACAGTTTACAAATTCTGTACATAACTCCGCTAAGCTGATGATAATGTGTGTATAGTAATGATAATAATAATGATATTACAATGCACTGACCGATCTGATGCTGTGAACCAAAGATTTAGGAGGGGAGATGAGAATGAAATTTGATCGACCATTCATGTATTGAGGGAATACTATAAGAATGATAATAATTCACATTCAAATACTATAATATACATCTAAATTCCACTGTCCCGACAATAACTCTAGCATGTATCACCACTTTCATTTGTTCATTATTTAAAAGTTGAATTCTGGAAAAACAAAGGTTTGGACTGATTTTTGAACTGAGATAATGCACAAAAAATCAAGTATACTATATACATATTTGCGAGAAAGATAGGTCTACTTGTATTTGTTTCATTATGATATTTCAAACTATATTAACAAACATTACAAAAGTTATATCGATTATTGTTTGCTAAACGACCCCACCAACAGATAGGTTATACGGGGGTACGAATGAGCAGGTGATTATGAAACTATGAAGTGATGATTAGTGGTAGGACATTTACAAAAACCCATGCCTTATGCGGTATTCGAACCCACGCCCAACGGTGACTTCAGTTTCTGAAGCGGTGCCTCAGCTGACCGAGCTACCGAGGGTGGCAAAGTTATATCATTTTTGTGAATTTGGACGTGGAAAAATTCTTCATGTTCAGGTTGTGGAATTATTCGCAGCTGCATTGGACATATCCTCCACATTCTCTGTCTCTTTTCAATCTAGTTACTGCTTGAACACATCTAATGATCTAGCTATATGAATGACAAGCAGGTCAGTTCACAAAATAGTTCGGTCGTCTCATCACTGTAATAGGTATCTAGTAACACGTAGTTTGTGTGAGTCACGCAGCTCATGTAAACGGAATAGAACACAAATACTGATGAACCGCCCAAAACTTCCAACAACTTGAATGATTCACGTAGCTATCGGTAGATAAACGACATGGTAAAATAATACAGAAATAGAATTATCATTCATTCGTCTAGATAATTGATGTACGTGTCTATAATGTCAGGTCTGTGTGACAATGGGCGATGCATGCAAGCAATACTTCCATGGTTTATAAAAAAAATGAAAAAAATAAAAATAATAATAATAATAATAATAATGTTTATCAATGGATCCGAATAAATTTTCAATACTCGATGAAAACAGTATATTCAATCAATTATTAACAAAATTTCATATTTGAATGGGCGGGATGGTCCGGTATTGCATGCATATTCGCCTGTAAAAGTACCGATAGAGTCGCTAGGGTCGCGACTAGATTATCCAAAATGGTCGTCCAGATGAGGTCAGGCTGACTTTGGCTGAGCCTTCACAATGGATATGATACGCGCATTTGAGCAGAAGTTTTTATTAATTAATGAAATTATGCGCCATCTTGAAGCCAATCAAGACTCGCGATATTTGAGAGAAGGAGAGTGTGTACCTACTCAACGAAGGATTGTTAATTGCTTGTGGGGCTACGAATACGATAAGAAATAAGAATGAAATACTTGTAATGAGTCTGTGCATGCAGACTTTGGCAATGACAGATGACCCACATTCTATCCAAAATATAAAATATCTAGATACAAAATATAGATCAACCTTGGATTTCAAAAACGGATTTTTTTTCAAATCTATAAGATAAAGGGTTATAGGCTTAGGCCGACCCGGTATATAATTATTCAATTATATTAGGCCTAGCATCTGCCATTAGGCCTATTCTATATTCATTGACAATCAGGCCTTGGCCCCTAGTCGTCATGACCTTTGAAGTTGAACCATGTTAAGAGTAGGCCTTTGACTTGACTTACCTAAATCAGTATAACTCATAATATTTGTTTTTATTCAAACACATTTTTCTTGTATTCCCTCCAATGGTAGTACATTACATAAATAATAATGACAAGTTAATGGTACATAATAAAAATAGTAATACACAGGTGAATAAAACGGAATGTAAATGAATAGAGAGAAGCCCGTATAAGAGTAATTAAGCATAAAGTAATCATCAGCTTTCAATTTTCAATACATTCACCCACTGTTTTTTTACGGACCACTTGAAGCGTTTCGATGGATATTATTTCTCTTTTCAAGGGGAAACAATGAAAAGAGCATCCTCTGTGTGTTTTTGCTTTGGTTGAGCATTGAGGAACACAACAAAACCTCTTGCATAACGAAGATTTTGTTGGCGAAAAAGTTGCCATCCTAATACAAATTTACGTGTAAACACAACCCACGTGTAACCACGCAACCTCATCTCACAGCTTCACCGATTCGCCGCCGCGAGCGTAGCTGTTACTTTTACAGGCGAATAGGCTTCTGTCAAGTAACAAATGACGAACAATCGTTACCATAGCAATAGCGAACTGGTGGACTACCAAACATTCTGATTGGTCAATTCTGGTGGACATATAGTTGTCTCTCTCTCTTTCAACAATGGTTGACGTCACTTGACAGAAGCCTATAGTAGGCCTATACTATACACGTCAAGATAACTGCGTTCAGGTTTTCAATCTCATGGACCTTGAAAATGGTTACCATGCAATAGAGACGGCAAAAATTGAAACAAGTGTCTGCACAATACACATTGTGTCAGCTGTCAGCCGCGTTGCAATCAAATCACCAGGTTTTGAATGTTTTACACATTTGCAATGTCTATTTTTTTGGGGGGGGGGGATGGGGAAGGGGGGGGAGGTTAACGACGCACTACAATGATAATTATAATAATAATTATAATGGTATTTTTCAAAAACCAATTTGGCTACTAGGCTTACATACCGTATATTATTGAATTATTGAAAAAATGATTTTTTAAAAACATAATAAAACGCATGCAAATCTCAATTGAGACAGTGACTCTAAAATCAATGACTATACACGAGATTTGGTCGAGATAAGATGCATACACTTCAGTGACCCCAAATTTCTCCCACCCGATGAGATCCGTTGAGATAACATAGAGCCTCTTATATGCATGTTATACTCAATAACTTCCCCATTAAAAATAACTTCACCATTCAACTATAACGTAAGGAGTTATACACTCGTGTTAATGAGAGGTGAAGACTCGAACCACCCATGCGCTACAGGTGTGGGATAGGGAAGACGGTCGATCGGAACCGTCATCTCACAAGAAATCAACTACATGATGCATACTGGTGGAGGTGCCGTGTCCGCGTAGCTATTTGCCATCGATTACACATCAGATAGCATATCCAAAGGACTGAATAGCTGTACAAAACATGCCATACTAGTTTAATTTCTCACGTTCAGGAGTAAAATGTGTACGTGTACAAGAAAGTCAGTGGAAGGTAGGATCGTTTAAAAAGAAAGTAGAAATATATTGCATAATTTCGGGTGACATTTGATGATGATGATGATTATTGTTTGCTCAACGGCCCCACCAACAGCAAACAAACCAACAAACCAACAAATAAACAAACCCACCAACAATTAGTATGGGTAATCATGGTGATAACAACTTCAAACTACCAGTCATAGATACTACCACGTTGGTAATCCCCGTCACTTGGTAATTCTGATTTATCTGTCATATTTCCTGAAAAATTAGTTTCTACTCATCTTACAAGACCGCGTACTATGATCTATGATCATGCCATTGCGTGCGCAATGAGTCCCGGACTAAAATATACCTCTGTGACGTCGTCTCGTTCACAGTGCACAAATCGCCGGAGTGTAATAAATTAGATGACATGACGCCATCAAGTTCAGACTGCTCGACCTGAACGCGTTTTCGTACACGGGAATGTCACAACATACCCCCTAATACCTTCTAATATCCAGTACCGTGGTTCGAACTATTAAAACCCTGCTAGAAATCAGGGTCCCAAAAATTAAAAAAGTATACAGAAACCCTTCAATCTATCATCTATAAAAACGATACATATAAAGAGTTTTCCTATTTCCTATTCAGAATAACTTGATGTATAAGCCTGTATATACTTGTGATTGTGGAAGTAATTAATTGTTGGTGGATTGGTAATGATGTTCTAAGAAGCTATTACGAGGCAATCAGTAGAATAATAGCAATGTTATACATATATATAGGTAGTGGGCGGTCGTTAAGCAAACAATAATAATAATTAACAGCAGGCTATCAGTTATGGGTCTATACATATAATGAGCCATATAGTTATGATTATACTCTATAATAACTATAGACGATACGAGCAATTGGTGTTACAGCACAATCGAGGAAAAAGAAATACCGCATAAATAATAAAGATTTCTTACGGAAATTGCGGAAGAAATATTGATTCAATCAAGTTGAAAGGTGTGCAGTTTCTTTCACTTGGGAACAATAGTACAATTATGAAGACATGATAATCAATAATAGTTACTGTAGGCATAAAAGAAGTCGGTTGGCCGGATATGTCCATGTTATTAGATGAATTGAGTATAGATAAGGTATATAAATATGGTAGGGGTTGGTGATCACTAATTAACTGTACAGCAAATTGTCAGGAACTTGACAGAAGGTCAACAAGGTTGACGAACTGGTATGGAGAGCAAAGAATCTCCTACTCTTATCATCCCTAAATAGCCTATAGTTTGAAAGTTTGAAAGTAGAGCAAGCAACAATTGTAATCATTATCATCATCACGACCTTTTGAAATACGTTTCTTTTGTTACGTACATATAATCAACATCACTTGATATGAGGTGAACTCTAGGGGACTGCGTTTGGCACTAGCATGTTTGAACGTATAAACGGATTTTTTTCGGTATTAAACGTGTGGTTTTTCGTTTTTTTCAAAAAAATAAAATAAACGTGAGAAATATATATATATACGAATCGTCGCTACATTATTTACATCCAAACACTATATATAAAATGGAATAATTTCTTTTGTTGTAAATCTTCATCAGTTTTCAGCTGGTGCTTATTCAAACAAACTGTTGTTGTTCCAAGTGAACGTTTTTTGCCAGCTCTACATGAGGCTCGCGGCTTATCAACACAACAACAGGTACGGTACATAAAACATTGATATAATCGCTCGAACAGCTTATATAGCTTCTTGTACATAACGTTCAATGTTCATGTCAATAAAGGCACGGTGGATGTGAAATTATAACGATTGCATTGTGTTGTAAAACTACCGCGGCCAATTGATAAGGATTATTGGATCATAAAAACACCATTTTATAATCGGTTCCACTTCGGTTCTTGGATGACTGTGATATAAAGGACCAACAAAGAAAAGGAAATCCTTCAATATAACATTGAATTATTAAATGGAACAGATGTTATCTAATCTTTGAATCAAAAAGATCGACAGGAATAGTATAAGAATCGACAGAATCAAGTGATGGGATTTGGGAGTCTAATATAGACCTATTTAAATTACGACCCAGCATTGGTTTTAGTCAGTCACAGGCTTTAAAACATTCTTAGACATGAAAAATTGCCACGAAATTGTTTGTCATTATCTGGCTTCGTCTAGTAACTCTGATTTCAGACTAATTGAACGGTGTAAAAACTAAGAGACCAACTTGATTATATACACCGGCAGAACATGAGATGTTTTTTCAATATAAAATCTTGATATACACTTATATCCACGAGGGTTAAGACAAGAGGTTGTTTACCAACACAGGAAACACTAGCTCGTCACTACCTTGGTATAGATGTGGTATTTTGAGTGCCAGTTGTTTTTCAGGAACAGATTTACGATAAAAACAAACGTTCATCTTTCAAAAGCATTAAACGCTATAGAAAGTTTCTCGGCAACTATTTATCCACCTTCCCTCGTGGTCGAGGGTACAAATATATATATATATATATATATATATATATATATATATATATATATATATATATATATATATATATATATATATATATATATATATATATATATATATATGTTTAATTTCAAGTTTTATAAAAACAAATAAAAACAAACGTTCATCTATTTATATATATATATATATATATACATATATATATATATATATATATATATATATATATATATATATATATATATTCATATTCATATATATATATATATATATATATATATTTATATTCATATATATATATATATATATATATATATATATATATATATATATATATATTTATATTCATATATATATATATATATATATATATATATATATATATATATATATATATATATATATTTATATTCATATATATATATATATATATATATATATATATATATATATATATATATATATATATATATATATCACCAACAGGTCGCTCGGACCGTTCTTTTCATGAATTTGTTCACAACTGTTCCTCTAGTCATTCATGTACACACAATTAGGTCGACTATTCGTGACGGAGTACAAAATGTGTAGGCCGGAACTGTGGTAATCCATACAACTAATCTGTATAAATTATCAATAAAAGTTACGTTATATCATGCAATTTAGACCCTCAATATTTGTCGCTATTTTCGCGGTCTTTTGTGATCGGTTTGCGGTCGTAACTTTTAATAACTTGGGAAAGTATTACTGTTATATGATCACTCGGTGGTTATTGAATCGAAGATTCAAACTTATTTTAGTATGACTATCCAAGTACTTTGTAAAAGATGGCAAAAACAAAAAATCGAAATGAAAATTAGGGAAAAATAGAAGATCGATGAGTCCTGTTATTAAACTGTTCATTATCCTGACCTTACTATCCAACAGTTAGTTAAATGGGTTATATTAAAATCATCACCTTTGGGGTGGTAAATCGCCTTTGTGGTGATTCGTCCGAGCGCTTCTATACCTTGTCAACAATGACTTTGTGGCAAGTTCTACACGTTGATTTTTTTTTGGTATAAGCTCTATATATGTAGACAATTTATACAATTTTTCAGATCCACAAAGTCATAATAGACGACTTGTCTGTGGGTCTAATAACACAAATTTCCACACTAATAATACATGTATTTGATGGTGTGTAGTCTTACAGAGCATAAGTGAGATTGTCAGTCATTTCAAGACATACACATTGACAACATGAAAATGAAAAGAGAAAAAAATGCATACGCCCTGTATGCATAGAAAACGTTGTTTTTCCTTGTTTACTAATAATAGCTTGATAGTAACATGTTCAATGATAATAATAATATACCACGAATTAGAGCATCCTACTTCAAATCATTATTAATTTTTTTTTTTATTTATAGACCTGATAAATAATTCAAAAAGCTACAGAAGCTTATAAATATTATTTGTTGAACAACTTGAGAGTAACAAAGATATTCAGCTGACAAATAATCATCATATCAGGACAATTACACTGATTCTATTTTATAGCAGCTATAATCAAGCTAATCTTGAATACTGCGTACTGACTACTCATCGATTTACATATACATTATTCAGTATTTAAATCTTCCAATTCATAAAATGTACAAACAAAAAACAGTCACTCAGTCTGGAGGTTTGTGTCAGTAGCAACAAGTTGATATGGCACATCTAGCCAATTGGATTAAATGGAATATAATTCACACCGGAAATCGCAATTAATTAATTTGTCAATATCATAACAAGGCGAACTTGAACACCACAGATGACATTCAACGGGATATAAGTATTTTGTGGAGACTCTTCGAACGATACGAGTTATAACCACGACGAAAACGACCAACTTACGTGTGCAGTGTAAGATGAGCGAGTTAGTATATAAAGTGTAATAGAAATCTACACACCTTGTTTTGAAACAGTTCATTAATCCCATTTTGATGAAACATGTCAAACATGCCAGTCAATGTCATCCTTACATTTCAAATTTCAAATTTTCTCGAATAAAAATATTCACCACATTTTGAATCTTGTTTTTCCTTTAGGTAGGCTGGGTCTATTTTCAAAATTTCAACCATCAATTTCTCATACGTAGCAGAGAGATTTTTATCCCAAATTAGACTGCATGCATATTGTTCCAAGTTGGACGCGGTGAATAATGTCTAATACAAATTTCATGTGAATCAGTTTCACCATCAGACTAGCGCACAAACAATATGAAACAGGGAAAGAACACCCTATTTGGACTAATAGATTTTTTCGCCATCGCTCAATAAAAAATTCGAATTTGGCGGAAATAAAAACTGAAAATGTATGCATTTATAGTATCAACCAACTTGAACCTTATACTCATCATTTTTGTTTTTCAAATTAAAATGTAAAGCTTGACGGAAAGTCATTATTCCCAATTACGACTAATGATGGCAAGGTAGGACCGTACGGACAGGGCATCACAAAGGCGATCTTCAATGAATAATTAAAATGTAATTCACTCAACAAACTGAACACAGCAACTAACACCTTCGGGAAAATTATTAAAAAATTTCATTTATAATTATTTAGTGATTTCAAGCAGATAAAGAAGAACAATTTAATTCAATTTAAAAAATAGATTCATCAATCAGTTTTTGGCAATTACAGGGTGATGCATTATTGCGTCAAATTTACACCACGTCGTACCAGATATTAAAAAGATCCGTTTCGAAAAAATACGAATGTCGACATCTCACACCTTCGAAAAGTCAAGCCCTGAAGACCCTAATGAATATCCTAATAAATTGCTTTTCTCACATGAATAAATATTGAATGAAGGTGACAGCACGCGGAATTGCTGTCACGCAATTGCCTACACGCCCAGGGGAAGCTACACGATATAAAGCACAGCTTGTTAGCGCTCGAATTACTCAATTCCCCGATGGGCATCATCAAAGCACAGACTGCTGATATTCCAGATCCAGAACAAGTCTTCCAATAAGAACACATGAATGAGCTAATGATTCTCGACCTATATTTGGCAGTTGATAGCTATACTTGCTCTACGGTCAATAAGCATCACAATAAACACACAGATGTGGGTAATTGAAGAAAATAAAACGTGATATATTACATTACATAGTTATACCCAAGAGATCTGAAGGTTCCGATCGTCGGTCTCCTCTATACCACATCACTAGCGCACGTGTGGTAAAGCCTTCGTCTCCACTCACGTCAATGCAAGTTACCATATTCATATAGAGTAGGTCATGGTAGGTATTGGTTGTTTACGAGGATGTTATACCAGCATTTAAATATTAGCGACAAGATTAATTATTTTATACTTTATTTCTTCAACTTTGGCGTGAAAAGTTTGCTCTTGTGGTGCCACGTTCAATCGATCCTATCTTGTCATTCTTACCATTAATTGGAGAATAACGACTTTGAGTAGTTTTCGATTTTGACTTGACCCATAATCACTATTCCCGTTATTATGTTTTATATATCAACCTTAAAGAAGACACAGTTTTACAATCGATACTATTCTCGTTGTGTTATTGGGCAACCCAATACTGGTGCAGATATTCTGAATAAAGGCTTGAACACTGAATAGTAACAATGAAGTCAAATATTCTTTAAACATGCCTTGATACGCGTAATTAATTGTGCCTGATTCAAAACTCATAAATACAGAAGGAGCATGCATGGAGTCAATATATAGAACCGTGAATGTATGTAGACAAATCACTAAGACCCGGTATTACAAAGTCCAGAACTAATAGTCCTATTGTGAGTGATAAGTGAAAACAAAAAAACGTGGTAAGTGTATGGCGACAACAACAATGATCAGCCAGTTTTAGCTATTCCCATACTGGTAAATTCGGCACTGAAACAAAATACGGGTGTTGTCGACAGTGAGCTATTAATCACAACCCTTAAACTAGATTTCAAAGAATAATATTTCCCACATTTGAAAGAAAACTAGAAATCGTCATCACAATTTTAGAAATTATAATTTCTTCTATTTGTCCTACAGGACCCGGCCCTTTTTCTAAATCGTGACGTAGATATTACTTGATTATGATTGTATCTATACAAATCGGGATATCGCCTACAATCTACATCATGACTCATGGACTCTGGACCAAAAAATTGATTATAATTTCTGAAATTGAGATTATGATTTCTGGTTTGCTCTAAAATTTGGAAAATGAATATCGTAGCTATTCATTAGAATCTAGTTTCAGGGGAGTGATGTCGTTTCAAGAATTGCTCATATAGCCTACATCTTAGTCAACAACTAAAGACAGAACAAGAGGCTAAGAAGTATACTTGCCGTCTGGGGTAATTTTATCCTCAAATTAAAATTACATTTTGAATAAAATTCAGACATATTTCGCCGCCAACTTTTTCACAACCTGTACCCTACGTGGAGTGCCAGTGTACATTGTGTGCTATAGTTTTAGTGCGTATAACGTCGGTACATTTTCTTCAGGATGCATTTACCGTTGCGTGATCAGCCACTTTATGGGACCGCAAGTGTACGTTGGGAATAGAAAGTATAAAGTGGTATGGCCATGAGAAAAGAATGGGTGAAAAGTGAACATCAAGAGTAGAGTTTGAGACAGCAGTAAAAATGTGAACGAAGAAAAGGGTTTGGACGCCCAAGAGAAAGATGAATTATATACTGCATAGCTGCATAAAGAAACTGTCTTCATAGATATACGATAGTAATTCTATTTACAGTGTTGTGTAGTCTCATGTAAAACGGGTCAATTGTGTCATATAGCATGTAAATTCTCCTCTGTTTTAAACTCTCAAGGTATATGACGGTATTGCACGCGGTTTTATCTCGCCGACCCGAATGGCAACGTTCCAAATTACTTGCCGTTTTACTTACAACTGAGCCCGTCTCTCAGCTGGGTTGAAATAAAAAACTAAATTAAATTACAGTTGTACCGAGCGGCGCTATAGCTGTGTTCTAATTGGTTCAAACAAGTGAGATGGAGAAAAACAGCGTTATATATACACTTGTATTCACGAGAGAGATGGGTTATCTAACAAATGAATAATTGTGAGAACTTTTGTAATTGTAGAGAAACTCGCTGCACGGCTGCAGTTCAAAGTAATCAACGCTTTTAATAGACGTAGTTGTGTTTCTAATGAAAAGATCTCGTTCTGAAAAATTACTGACACTCAAAATACTATGGCTATACAAGTTTAACACTATGTTTGTTTGTTATGTTGGTAAACCAACTCCCAACTCTTGTGGAAGTAAGTTCAATTTCTGAGTGAAAGAAATGCGGAGAAAACGTCTCAATTGCTCTCAACACTTTTCAAAAGAAAAGCGCGTCTTAAAAAATGTATGGTAAAATAAGAACTTATATTCGTTGTCAGGTGAAGCTCTTCAACAAACAAAAGAACGTTTCGAGCAAGAAGAATTATTCACGAATGCGGTAAATATACATAGAAACAACCTTACATGATTATTGAAGTTTTAATGAATAATTCGAGAAGTTTAAATAGATAATTCATAATAGACCAACTATGAAGTCTGTATAATCCAATAATTGAATTGCATTAAAGCTTATTAAAAACATAGTATTACTAACGGGCCTACAACATTTTTTTTTGTCTCAAAAATCAAACTCAGTAGTTCTAAAATCTCCCATGAATAAATAAATATAAACCAACATCAATTACGGGCGTGGTTCTAATAAAAGAAAAACAGATAGAAAGAAAAAGAGAGAAACAAAAAACGGAAACTATGAAAAAGTTTGGCTTCGAGCTCGCATAACAAAGATGCGCCAAATAGCATGTTTATTCTTACTTCCAAGCTATTTATCTTTTGATGGATCTTTAAAACGTAGCCGAATAGCCATGCGTGCTGCCTGCTTTTTGTGGTGCCACGCACGAAAAATGAGTCAAAACTATAATAAGAGACATCTCACTGTATAGAGTGACTATTAGCTGTGTTCATATATCCCTGAAAAGAGAATAACCCCTTGATTAGAAAGAGGCAGAGAATGATGTAGAGCAGTGATTTTAATCAGAAGAGCCATTTCCATTTTTTCGCGGGCCGCACAGGTTACATGTGTAACGAAAAATTATATACAAATCTCTCATTAGACTAGACGTGAGGCTTTTTATAGCCGCCAAAAAAAAAATCGGTGACTTTTTCAATGGCAAAACAAAATAAGAGCATATACCAGTTAGGGCCTAATCCGGCCACTCTCCACATTGCATTGGGAAAATAATCATCGAGGGTTATACATATTTCCAAATAAAGTACATTTTTGAATTTTACATTTGATCTGTCGATTAATTGCTGAATAATTGAGACAAACTGGAAATATTCAGTCCGCTCTATAGCTGCCAATCGGTTATTAGCTGATATGTTGCCTTTGCGAAATAAGTCGCCAATAGATATTGAAGTCAACATGATTTTTGACTAATCCAATTCAACAACCAAGCCAGAACCAGTGATTAAGAGTTGGCACAACTGAATAGTGTCACATTGAGGAACACGGTAGTCACACTGCACATTCTGCAGTAAGATGTGCGCAATATCGTATAGCATTTTTTCTACCAATTTCTCGAAATAAAAATAAAAAAATAAAGAGGGCCAAAATCACTCAAATAATTGCAAGTGAAATTATTGGGTTATGCTATGGAATTTGGAGGGTTTTTCATTTACTCGGCGGGCCACAAAAATGGCATAGCGCGGGTCGTGCAGAGTAACCCATAAGACCACCCACGTTTTAATGGAAGTTGAAACCTGTATTATATATTCATCATAGCGATAGCTATCATCAAAATAGTTCAGAAGAGCAAAAACATGGCATTTAAAATAAGTTTTCAATTTTTTCATGTAGGCCTGTATACGTAAACAATTTATCACCACTGTTGTTATTTCTAGGTTCAAATTGTATCACTCCTGTCACTTTTATCAAATTAAATCACTAAATAGACACAATGGATATACCCCAAAACCATTTAATGTTTTCTTTCAGTCAATAGTAGGCCTAAACCTGATCAGAGTTCATCTCTGAATTCTACTTCTTGAATTGAAATGAAAAGATACAACATTGAATGAATGATATATTTAAAAATCGAATACTGGAAATATACATGGATATTGAATACAGATATGAGGGAACAAATATTGAAGTATAGTGAAGATCCTAGAACAACACGTTGAAGTGGCCAAAAAATGTGTCCCTTCTCTCGTGGATCAAAATACAGAAAAGATTCGGCGTAATATAATATTCAAACAATCTAGTACGACGCACCGTAGGTCTATGCATTCCAAGCAAGGAATAAGTCCAGGTGAAACAAAAAGAAACCGATAAACATACAATCATTATTCATTCTATGATTATAGTTGTTGTCTCTTCAAGCCTCAGTAACCAGGTTATTGTTAAATCGTACCACGACCGAATAAATAAAGTTTAATAAAATAAAAGTATGAAAAATGTTCAAAACGAAAGATAGATGAATGTTAAAGCAAGTAGAAGGGAAAATTTGTGAGGAAAAGAGATACAAAAATGAGATGAATACGATGGCATTCCAAATTTTCTCCAAACAACTGATCGAGTTGTTCATTATACGGTACCTGAATTTATAAACTTATTAATTGTACTATTCACGGGTTGTCAAATAATTATTAGTTACTTCGGGGAAAAAAATTTGCCCTTGTTGTGCCTCGTCCGAACGACCCTATCTCGCATCCTTCAGTTTGGTGATTGAATAACAATAATTTCGTGTCATTTCCACAATTTTTTACAATATCCTCTTCAAAAAATCGTCCCCGAGTTGGGATAAGTAGGCTATACACTATTATATTCTACAGAAGTGATTTATTCAAATGCAATCTACATATTGGTGGAGGTGCCGTGTTTTTCCAGAACTGTAACGCGAAACCTATACAATAATACATCATCACATGCGATGAGATGAAAGGCTCAACTTTTGTTTCACATACAACTTTTCATTTCCAAAGTTCTGCGTATGAAATGTCCACTCCTGATGACGTAATCACAAGATTTAGTATAGTTTAACCTGCTGAACAACTTTCCACGAACTGCCATTATATCTTTGTTATTGTTTACCTCCTCGCCTTCTGGGTGTGTCATTCCATTTCACGTGAAAACCTGGATAGTTTTGGCCGTAATCCAGGCAGAGATTCGCAAACATCACGCAGACACAATTCTGTTTTTAGACATGCAAGTTATAGACGCGGACAAGCACTGAAATATTACACATTACTCGGGTTATTAGTGTGAAGGGGATCTATATACTCTATACGGGATGTTATTTTATTCATTGAATAGCAGTTTCCTGGCCATTGTAGGCTAGGTTATTTGCCTCCTGCCTCTGGAGATTTAATCTCCTTCTCATTGACGTCCTCAAAAGCTATCGACAAGCGAGCAAGGTGCTTTTTAGAGAAGGGAGAACAATGGAGCAAATTACAACATGATAAAACATAATGACATATTTCACAATTAGCTTATTGCAATTGGAGTCTGAAGATGATATCATATATATATATAGTATAGGTTAGGTCCATCTATGCATAGCAATATAGTGAAATAATTACAAATCACTATATATAGTAATTGTGAAGTAGTCGTAACGGATATTTAGAGAGGGTGTGATCGGATATATTAATTCACCACTAGACAGTATTCACGGATGTTTTTGTTTACACGATCACATAATATCAACTATAGACCGCAGCTCACAAAACCCAAAATTAATTTCTCAGATTATACAATATATAACAAAATTCAGAATGATTTCAATTGATATCGTTCGATAGGAGATTGAATCAAAATTAATTTGATTTTAATTGAGATTGATTTTGGAATAGTGATGTATTGCCATTGTGGCGAACCCGAACAATCCAACCATGGACCGTCTAATCTGGTATTTTTTGAACGAGTATTTTTCAAACGTAGATATGCTACGTGGGAGTTGGGACTACGTTGAAATATATATATAAGGAAAAGTTCATGCGACACGACACTGAAAATTGACTGAGACTAAAACAAAACCTAGACCAACGTTACCAGCAAGTGACAGCAACCTTACCTTCACCCAGCATAATTGAATTTTTTTCATAATAAATTAATATGTATGTATAATATATATATATATATATTGTATATATATATATATATATATATATATATATATATTGGTTTTCAACGGCGTACTGTACATATATGACCAAGATCTATTAGCGTCGGTGATAATTTTTAATTTCGCATCGTGTAATATGAACACGTGATTTACGTGTAAATTATACTCCCACATTTTCCCAAAATTCGGTTCCCACGAAACGTACGAATTCGAGGTATGGGATGGGTGGACTTATCTGGTCGAAACAGCTGATCGATAAAACACCGTTCCGGTATGAAACATCAAATTATTAAAAACCATCGTTCATTTGGATTACAATCTTACTAAAATATAGGTCATACGGCTCACCAAGTATACGAACACACACACACACACACAAACGCACACACACACAAGAGAAAGAACGTGTAGAGACGTAGATACATCGACCAATTACACCGAATTACATTACAAGATACACACGAATAGATCTCTTGGAAAATACATTTATATAAGTATGGGAGTCTCATTCCTGTACGTTGTGGCATTCAACTCGTAAGTGATCACTTCTAATATGTCGTATATCTTCAATTTCCCATTCATGGATATATATATATATATATATATATTCATGATTTTTGAGATGAAAACTGTATGAAATATATAAATATCAGAAAGTTCAATGAGAGCCAACTATAAAATATTAAATCGATATTTATTTACTCAACCTAACGTTTCAACGAGTTGTTGTCTTCTTGCTCACGGGTTAGATACCGGTACTAAAATTATAAAGAACAATCAAATCAAAAGAATGCAACAGTTATAAAAACAAGTCTGGGATAATATTGAAAATCAAGGTGGATATGTGTTGGATAAATTGAAACTATAGGTTGGGGTAGGCCTACTTTTTAAAAAAATTAAAAAATTAAAAACAGTTATATATCAATTCAAAATTAAAAACATGAATACGGCATAATTTTACTCTCCTATATATTCGTGCATTCAAAATTGATGGAGAGATCAGTCAGATGATCGCCCGTCGCATGCAAGTGCAACGTCCAAGAACGAGGCCCCTATTTGTACAGGTCTACGCAATTGCAAACCAAAACGTATAGAACTCGTAGTGTGCTATTCATTAACCTCATAATTGAGTCACACATGGTAGTGCATATATAATTATATAGTGCTGTTTATAGCTATGGTTCCAAATTGAATTGAATCATAAGATTTCAAGTAAATTAAATTATTTCATTCTTACAATTTTGATCATAATAACTTTCATGATTTTTTCCGCAAGTTTAACTGATCGCAAAATTGCATATCATGATACTGGTAATGCAGTTTCAAAGTTGGAACTATACCATCATCCATCCTTATTCAGTGACATTCCATCATATAGCGCTACGTGGTGATAAACTATTCCAGAACTAATCTATATAACCGGTACCTATTTAATACTTGGTACGTTCACGGCAGTGGCGGCTCGTCCAGTGAACCCACTGAGGCGACGCTGCAGTTACTCATTTCAAGACAGAAAAAAATTAAATGAAAAAATACGAAAAAAAAAATATTGAAAAAAATGAAAAACGATATTTTGATTCTGAATATTCATTCAATTATTAGAATAATTGGAAATCTCATTCGAATGAGAGGAAATGAAGAAAAAAATGCGCCTCACATCCACTTTTCTACACGAGCCGGGCCTACTTCACGGTATTTTATTCGTAGTTTTGTCCAATCCGATAGAAAATCAATTTTTACTACTATATCAATCATCAAATATAATCAAATCTCAAGTCTCAACTATCAACACTCGAATTGTATGAATACTATGTGATGAGATGTAATAAAAACAATATTCAACGAGAGAGGAAATTTTCTGAATTGTTTTTTTTTCGGAAAATCTACATCATTACAGGCTACGTGTATTATCATTACAGGCTACCTGTATATAGGCCATCTGTATATATGGACTAGTCTTACTAACCACAATCAGAGCTTGAATTTCAGGATATCGTCGATTTTTCTATCCTGGATACAGCTAGATATGAGCTACGTGTCGCAAACTTGCAATCTGTATTATACAAAATTAGATTTCTAATTGAAATATACATACATACACACACACACACACACACACACACACACACACACACACACACACACACACACACACACACATATATATATATATATATATATATATATATATATATATATAATTATATGAATAGTATCATGCACATCGCAGTAACTTCAAAAGCAATTAATCTATGGTAATAAATGACACGTGTCAATCCATGCAAATTCATAACGTTTGATGAATATTTCATAAAGCATCGTTATTTTCGAACTAGAGTGAGCATTTACAAAGAGATGTCGCAGTGGTTCGTAACATTTACATATAGGCCTGACTACATTGTCGCACACAAGCGAGGCGCGTGTGATTCTATTTACATATTTTATTCACAGCAGGAGTTGACATACAGATTTTTATTATTACAAAAGACTTTCAAATCATTTCAGACGTAAAAAATAGTGCAAAACGTATGAAGATACGTTCTGAATGTCATTATTCTACTCAATATCAATAACCACAGAAATAATGGAAACCACCCTCATGGTAGGGCCTATGTGTGAATCTGAATATTATGCTGCTACATTGATGCACTAAAATACATGAATATTGAGGATTGTAAAAGCTCTTGTGTGCAACCTCTCGTTGTATACAAGAGCTCTTGAAGCTTTGATCATTTTCATCAAAAACATTTTACATCTTAGTATTACAACATCCTTTCAATTTTTACGTGATTTTGAACATTTTGCATATATATTATATGTAGGTTTTAACTTATATACTATGTATTGTATATTTAGGCATTATATACAAGTATACCCATCGACCCCTGCATAACCACGGTCTATTGTCGAGTGTGCTGGAAAGACCGTGCAGGGTACCCAGTTTTACTTCGACTCGTATGTATAAGAAGTTGAATTAAATCCTCCTAGCACGAAACGTAGACCCAACTTCAGGATCCAACACCTAGCTCGAGTCACGCTGCTTTTTACGCGATTTCCTTGGTTCTTCTTCACACATTGAAGATGTCAAGATGGTGTAATTAATTGGGTAGAGGAATCACGCGTCAATGCACATCAATTCATCTCTTCAACGTGAAATGAGATCATGACTCCCCCCCCCCCCTCAGGCCCCGCGTGTAACCTCTCCTGTATAAAAACACGAATTCGGTGGCTCTCGCGAGCAAAACAATTTGATGACACCTATTTTCTTGAAATCGTGAGATGTCGAAGCGTCTGTAAAATATCTTTCTAAAATATAGCATACTCTGCATACTCCATGTATAACCAACGTCAAATATTTTATAATAATTTTTATAATTATTACATAGGCCTATATCATTCTTTCCGTAAGTATGCATTAACCCAGATTACATTTACATTTACCCAGTATGCATCAAATTATTACTTTATTAATTACAGTTTGATATGAGTTATAATTACAATATATTAATTTTATTTGTTTCGGGTGATAAGATTGCAATCTTATACGGTGTCTCGTCCCAGTCATCGTCAGCCTTAATTGGGGCATAATAACTTTTATTTGTGTGGCAAGCTTTACATGTTGATGAAACAAATATCCAATCTTGATAGAAATTTGCTATCCATAACAAGTCGTAAGTGACAAATGTTTGTATTTTCCAATGTTTTTGTTTTAATCATGTACAATTTGACATGATGTCAATGTTAGACATAGTCCAATTATGGCTAAGGGTGACAAGGCAAGACCGTTCGGATCGAGAAACAAAAGAGCGACCTCGGACCTTACCCCCCCCCCCCCCCCCCCTCCCCCGACTTCAAAAGAAAGCAATTCATTATAATCCAACTCATTCAAAGAAATTGTTGATAGTAAACGAATTAGTACAGGTATAATGAACCATCAAATCATTCGTGTTGGGGAAATGGAATTGTCGATAATAACGATAATGAGTAGATGAGTAGCTTTTTTATAACATACAGACAGTACAATAACTCGTGAATCGAAATACGTGTTCAAGCTGATTGCTCCCAATGATGAGCAGCAGTTTGACCTGAAAGTCGTTCGCAAACAAAAGACAAAAGAATCGTGACTTGAGAGATGGAGTGAGCCAAACACACATGCTCTGCACTTGATGGAGTGAGATAAACATATATATATATATATATATATATATATATATATATATATATATATATATATATATATATATATATATATATATATATATATATATATATATATATATATATATATATATATATATATATATATATATATATATACATACGCTGCACGATAATGCACAGATACACTCTATTCATTCCACGTTGCATCACGTCGTTAACTGCGTTTTACAGACGCCATACTCAGCGTTATACTAGATCGTGGTATCGGCAGTCGACGCACGTACAATTGTTCTTATTCTCTCGTTGTCAGCAGGTCATCTCTCGCTGCGTGTATATCAAGTCCGTGGGGAGAACCGTCAGCCGTCTACGGTATAAAGTCGTCGCGTTTCACATTAACGCCCTTTTATTTATTTATTCATTTTATTTTTGTCTAATGGAGGTTCCACAAGATTATCATTGAAAAAACAATAAGAAAAAAGAATGTGATTTATATGAACAGACAGCTTTGAATACATAAGTTTTATAAAAAATAATATTGAAATGTATAGGCCTATAAATATATAGTGAATGCTATTTTTTTATAAATATTAAGCATCCGTTGAGTCAATAATAATAAAAATTACTGAACAATAATATAAAAAAAAGACATATGGACAGTTAGTTCGGGCTATAAGTTCATGAAATTATATGGAAGATGGAGAGGATAATATTCTTTTTCTTCATTCTCCATCCTCTCCATTCATTATACACAATGCGAGAAACATTAATTACTTAGATTTTTTTTTAGTTCATTATCAAGATCGTGCTATGTATGTTTATGTTATCTCTGAATTTATTGTTTCACTGTTAACAGTAGTTTGTTGGATACGTTACATTGAAATGACCTATTTCCTTTGGGGTGGTAAGATTGCTAAAAAACAATTGATCACTTGAAGTAAAATTCACGGCTAAAAATACAGAGATGTGGTGTATGAGGCTAAAATCACGTGAATTCAACAAATTTACAATTGACAATTATTGCAAGTGCAGCACAGCTGAGCTATACGTAATGAAATAATTCCACTTATTACAACTTCGGAGACCTGCCTATAGAGTGTGTATAGCTGGAATGACGGTACGGTAATCAATAATTCACCAACTCTGCAAGAACTGAACAAAACATTGAACAACTATATAGAGAGAGTAACGGTTGTAAAGTGAAAAAAAGATAAATTCGTAGCTTCATTCCATTTATCTGAAATTAAGACTTGAAAAAAACACCCATGTTCAGTTTTTCTAGCATTTCTTCTAGCATTATTGTTTTTGTGGAGATCGTGTAGCCTGTGAGCAGCTTGTCTATAATACAAATCACAAATGTATCACACTATAAAGTTTAAGATTAGAGTGAATATCCTGACTAGGAAGCGAAATACAATCTATATTCATGTCCACGAGAGTTGGCGGTTGTATACCAGCACAACAAACATAAATATTACTGTTATATTTGAATATATTTTCTCCATTTTGAGAGTAATTGATTTTTCAAAACGTTACAATTGGAAACACAACTAATTTTTTCCAAAGCGTTGAATATTTAAAGCTGCAGCAACTTTCTCTAATTAGTGGTACCGAATGTTTCACAATTATTATATATTTGGTGGACCACCTTCATCTCTCGTGGTTACAAGTACACAAGTACATCATCTCGTCCACGGTAATTGATCGCTAATGACAATGACAATCCAGTACTTGATTGACGTCTGACATATATAACTACCATGAACAGTGCAGTAGCACGTCCGTATCATATACATAGTAACGCGTACTCGAGGAAAATCATCGATGGTCATAAACAGTCTTTGGTCATAAAGCCGTAAGTGGTTATAATACCTACTCATCAATCTGTCGCTATATATATACGTGTATATCCCGGAGACAAAGTTGTCTACTAACAAATAATTGTACAAACTTTGATGATAATGTATAGGTATTCATCATTGTGAAATTGGTCTTTACAGTTTACAAATCTCTCTAAACTTAGTTTTACACATGCAACGCTTTTGAAAAATGTAGTTGTGCCTTTTTTCTTATTAACTCATTACTTTATTCTCTTTAATGGCAGATTTTATTCATATTTCCTTACACTACATTCAATGTATATTTACTTTTATTATTATCATTGTGAACCTGATTTTTTTCATCATCATTGACGAATCGAATATTAATAATAATAATGAAAAAACAATGTTGAATTGAAATTGATGTAAATATCGTTCGAAAAATCATCGACCCTCAAAATACTACAGTTTTGTGTTTGTAATATTGGTAAACGACCTCCTTCTGTATTGATACAAAGTACAAACGTAAAACATGAACCAGCAGCCGCGTCGATCTGACACGCAAGACGTTACAAATCCCCCAGTCACCAAACAACAACAACAACAACATTAGAGTAATGTCCTGTCCGCCAGTAATGGTCTGTGCGACAAGCAACTACGAGCACTTCGAAGAATCGAGATGGGAAAGTAAGACATGCTGCTATATCATTCTGACGACTCTGTATAGCATTATTGAAAGGGTCAAATCGGGTCAGTTCGGGATTGTGTATAAGTAGGTCTACATCCAGTCAATTCACACCCTTTGAAAATGTGAGACACACATTTACCGTTATTGATTGTTTGGACACGACCCTAACGCCGACAACTGATCCATCTTTAGCTTCTCGATTCGAACTGAATTGCGTGAATAATTAATGGGGAAAATGTCTATTCCTACAAACTGTGAGACTACATTGAAAAACTATATGGAAAAGGTTTAGCCAAATCGATTCAGCCTGAAACGGTTCACGTAGGCTGACATATATGTGGATTCGGGGCAAAAATGGTCCAGCTCAAAAACGATTTAGGATGCAATTTGGCAATGTCAAATCGTGTCCGAAATGTGTGATCAGCAGGTAAAAACGGTTTGAAGATGGAGAAGTGTGCCTGCAACCTTGCAACTCCAATGCACGGTATACTCACTAACACCTCCAGTTGTCCCAATCGCCAACTGGCTTCACCAACTAGCCTGAAATTGGTCGTGTGAACGTGACACCAATTCAATCGTTTTTAAAAACATCAACTGCAACTGCCGACAACCAATGGGAATGCAGTCTATGGGTGATATCACGTCTGTCGCCTGCAAGTAACTTCGATCTTATACATACTGAATATATCGAAGTTCGATTATATTTTTACTAATTCCTCGGTGGTTACTTCATTTATACCGGGCGAAATAGTTATCGTCGACCGCAGTAGGAACGCAATACACGTGAACATACAAAAGTAGACAATCTGTAATATACGTTATATACATTTATGTATATAGAATATATAGATACATTTGGGAGTTTTAATATTTAGTACACAACAATGCCAACCATGTTACCAACTATCTCCAAATCTAATGAAAATCATCGATACGATTCATCCACCCTTGAAACTATTCCTCCTCTGAATAGTCAGACCAATAAGGATTACCATACATTACACCTCGTTGGGTTGGACCACAGATTAGTGGGCTGGACACAGCACATGCAGTCCCAGACTCGTACTGCTGTGACGTCACCTCGATCACAGTTCATCGTTCAAGTATATGACACAACCAAGATGCATTGAGGGTTGCTTTGGTTTGCCGGTTGGAGATGATGACTTCACTAATTCGAAAACACGTTCCATTTTCTGAGTACTTTTTGAGAAATATTGATCGCTGCTCCATCTGGTGTTGTAATGTAGAAACGGCTGATAGGCTGACAAACTTGATGAAAGCTGTTATAAGCTGAGCCGATGTGAACGTAAAGTTGGTTTCTTTTTATCACCACATATACGCACGATCGATAATTCTTAAAATGTGGCTCGTGAATTGGAACACATTTTCAACATGGAAGGGATAGGAAGTGAGGACACCATCACCCGGTGGCAAACCAACGCAACCCTCAATGCATCTTGGACACAAACACTATGGCTCAGACTGCGCATATATTAAAGAAATACTACTACGACTCGTGTATCACTGAACAAGAATAATTCCTCATGCCATTTGGTTTGCAATTAGTACCTATGCTCGCCACTGAAGAAACGGCACTGGCGACTGCCTGGCAGCAGCACAATCTAGCATGCCTGTGGCGCATTCTAGCAAACTGCACTGGTTGTATAGGGGTGGCGATTAGAAGATAGTGGCGATAAAGCGGTGGGGTAAAAGTGGGGGTCAATTCTAATTCAACATTGCATGACATGTCTTAGTAGTATATCTTTCATCTATGGACTGCGCGAACGGAAAACGTTTTTGTACATGGGAATGCTACACTTTCAAGTCTATATTTGGATAATCCAGGAAAGTGGGGCAGACCAACGTGTGAACTGATAACACGCAGCCTAAGCTCAACTGAGATTGAATTAACTTCCTCCCTGAATAACCTAGAGCTGTTGGTGTACGGCCGTTAAGAAAACAATGATTTTTCATGATGAGTCAAGAGGATAATAAGCAAACAAACATCTTCCGAATAGGGCTCGATCGACATCTGTTATAATTACTTATTATTTGTATGTATTTCATCTTATCAGCCAGATCCTCTTTTAGACCCAACTATGACTATCCTAGCCTAGGTACAAGACAGATATAATAATGAATTACTCCCACAATGAAAGAATTCAAGATCAAAACATAATCCGGACTGACATCGTCAAAGTCGTCGTTAAAAAAGTAACCTCCTAAATCTTTAGACCCAGACTTCACGACGACAGCAATCCGAGGATCAAAGGAAACGATGTGAAAAATGTATGTGGGGATTACGTCAGTAAATAAGTGCTTCTCGTATTTCGACTTCAACCACTACCTGATCTCTCTCTCTCTCTCTCTCTCTCTCTCTCTCTCTCTCTCTCTCTCTCTCTCTCTCTCTCTCTCTGTTTCTCTCTCTCTCATCTCTCTCCCTCTCTCAGCTCGTGGTTTGAATAACGGTTTTTCGGATGTTTTGATTTTGAATTTTTGATAGAAAGGAAGAGAAAACACTCATCACTCCCGTAATCTCAGGGGTCAAGGTCGACGTATGTACAAGGATAATGCATGTTTAATGCATAAGTCTCGAATCATTTTAAAGCGAAACTAGTTTGTAAAAGCAGCTTAGATCCTTTGAAGAGTGGGAATATTTTATATTGGCACTGCAGATTAGTGCAGATTTTAATTCAAGTTGATAAAATAGCTACAGATTTATACGGGTCTTGGAATCCAATATTTTCAAAATTCATTCAAATGTCCTGCAGCTAACTATAATTTACCAAACAAGGAAAACGTAGCATATGCGTTGTTGGATGAGCGATATTGGCATATGTATGTATATGAAATATAATGGAAAGCTATACACACCCTGAGTGTGTGAAACAATTATGACACTGCCTTATACTGTTTCATGTGGTGCTCATTTTTATCGGGTTACATTATTCAATTGGTTATACTTCTTGCTCCTCAACAGGTTTCTTAATGGCATCAATTGACGTGAAAATTACATTTCACATTTTCTTAATTGAATCGCCTAATCCGATTTACGTGAAACTTTGAGATAGTACGTATCATCATGTAATTAAATTCCGAGGAAATTTGAATTTATTCGAAGATATATTTGTTCCGAATTCTCTACCACATGTTTTTTCAAACATTCCGACATGTTTTTTTCTCAAAAGTGGTGCAACCGCTTTTCGAGTAGGCCCTATACAGTATGGTGAAATTGAGTCTTCACATCGCTCATCCAATCAATATTTCTTGAGGTTATAATTTCTCATTCCAGTGCGTCACGATGAGTCTATTTGAATGGCTTGGTGTCAGGTTTTCGATTTGAATAAAAAAGGGGTCTTGACAGGAGCGCGACTGTAATCGTCATGACTGCAGTACGAATAGTGTCATCTGTATTTTAATTTTTAATAATATAGGAATATAGGAAAAAAGATGAAATCATCGAAGTCATCCGCCTAGATTACGATTAAAATAATAAAAAAAGGGAAAGTAGGCCTATTGTGCAACTGTCGATTAGTTTATGGCCCCAATGTCAATAAATAAACCAACACAAGATAAGGGCTTATATACCCCTATAGCCTCTATATAGGCTAAATTTACAAGCTATACAGGTGCACGCGTGCCATGTGAAAAAAGCGCGGGGAAAGATAAAGCACCATGATTGTGAACGAATAAGTCAGAAGTAGGCCTAGGTCTGTATAGTGTATAGGCCTACTTATCGACCGCTTTATATAATGCAGGCCCATCTGTTTTTAGCACACGATGGTCAAATCAATCCTACACGTTTATGATGAATATACTTGATTTTGGTAATCATGAATACCCCCCCCCCCAAAATACGAATCAAAGCATGATTAATGTTGATTGTTTATATAAAGACCCCACCAAAAGCCAAATTATTTCGAGGAAAGGGTGCGAATGTGTAGATGATAGATACATAATGACTTATCACAAAATAAACTTGTATTAGGCAGAACCCAAACCCAAACCCAAACCCGACATCAGATGATTAGTGACACGAAAAGTTCACAGGATCATTTTCTTGTTTGCACAACACTTTACACAGAATTTGGTGATGATGATTATTATTATTATTTGCTTAACGACTCCACAAACAGCTAGGCTATACGGGGGTACGAATGAGCAGGTTATTATGAAACTATGAAGTGTTGATTAGTGAGAGGACGTCTACTAAAACTCATGCCTTATGCGGGACTCGAACCCACGCTCAACGGTGACTTCAATATCTGAAGCGGTGTCTCAGCTGACCGAGCTACCGAGAGTGGCTGAGAATTCATAAATACACCGAAACCAAAAGTTTTACCGTTTACCACAAGGAACGTATCTCTAAGTTATCTTCAAAGAAAAACCAACGTAGTACAGTAAGTTTGACTGGTGAATACATACATTTTCGGATTCTAAGCATTCACAAGAGAAAAAAAAATGATCTAAAGAAGTGAATTGGCAAAGTTGTGACCATTTACAGCAGGAGCGGCTTACCGTACGTGTGACACGTAGAATAAGAAAAGGCATGTGGTGGAGACGGAGTCATGCCAAGGGAAGCGTAACATAAAATATGCATCATTCGACTTGACCGAGGTCAAATACTTTCAGTAAACATAACACGTATATATACGCTCAAGTCCATGGCAAGTGAGTATACCGTCAAACCAAATTAAATCCCCATATTTTAATATATTACATACTTCTGTCGTGTGAAAATAAAACCATACAATTTGAAACAATGAGACTCGAAGTTTCAAATTGGTACCACACTTCAACAACACGTTGACGCACAGGCGGTAGAGAATCAAGACAAACTTAAATTGGTAATAAATAATGATAACAATAACAAGATGATATTCGAGATGAAAGTCAATTAATCGACACTGTCACCAGTCGTGAAGTGTGAGGTAAGGTAGTTGAGTCTACCAACCATGTCATCTTTCACCTTGGGTTATAGCTATATAGATCCTCGAAAAAATTCAAGCTAATATATGAATCACCTCCTGATACAAATTCTCCGGAGTTCGTATACCATGAGGGTGAATTGGTGAGTCTTTCCGTTTTGCGTAGTAATTAAAGGTATATTAATGATCGGATCATTGCGACCTTCGACTTTTCTTGTTTGTTTAATGCACTACTTCTCCCAATTTGTCCGATGTATGTTCGACAAAGAAGACTGCGATGTACACAGAAAAAAATGATCCACGAAAATAATTACGTGAACACGTATTTTTGCTAGTTTGTTTTGATGTATGAAAAAGTCATGAAGTATACACGCGAGTATACAATGGAAACTATCAACACTAGACGCACACTGCACTACAGAAGAAACTATGATGTAATTTGTACCTCGATAATAGCACAATTTCAGTTGTTAGCTGGCACAGCTCTGGAACGCTGTTGTCTATCCATCGATAGCTATAATTTAAGGAATGGTGTATCTACAATATAATTGGCAATTCACGAAGTATTATTTCTATCGAATATAATTCCATTTATTTAGGTTGGGTATAACGACGCACTATAAATATAACTAATATCCTATTGGCGGAAAAGAAAAAACTTCCATCTCATCATCCCGTCATCTCATATATCATTCACCGACGTCAATAGATCGTAGACATCAGTACAATGCGTCGTTAAATCCAATATGGCGTCGGTGAAAATGCTGACAGTGTAAAAAGAAAACGATTCACGTCAACGGAAAATACGAAATATATCTATTGGGATGTCAGGAATCGAACCCGGGTCTCCTCTCTCCTGAATGACGGTTCAGCACATTAGCGACTGATCCACCTGTCTCGACACGAATTGTTTCCATCCGATACGAGCACGCGACAGTACGGTAATTCGTAAATACTTAATCAAGAGTTGTTTTTCATGTCGTCTCAAATCTATATCAGCTAGCTATGAGAGTGTGACACACTGTCACGCACTGATCACGCACACACCCATGACACACACTCACGCACACATAGCCATGGCCATCAAACGCTTTGACACGAGAAAACCTTCACGCATTGCCTCTAAGGTGCGTGACATATTTCTATACGTAGTATCCGACACAACACCGGCTGTGCTGTGATGACTCGCATACAGGTGACGACAACAACAGGACAAAATTTATAACGAACACGAAATGTAGGGCAAAGTATAATAATAGTATATACCAATCTGCCAGCCGTGTAAACGGCGCAATACATTAGAGCGAGTAGAAATTAGAAAACATATTCTCAATGCAATTTTTCTGAAAAGTTGAATCTTGATATATACAAATTTATTGTTTCCCAATTTAGGCTACTCAAGACAAAATTAAAGTAGGCCTGTTCGTCTGTACACTACAGAGATAATAATAAATAATACATCTTCTTTATTTGCATACAAGTTTAAAGATACAAAAAGGCGATGTTCAGTGTATGACAACAGCTTTCATTCTGGTGTCACATTGACTGGTCTACCACATGACCCTATATTCTATTTTACATCTAAGATGAACAAAAATTTGTCTCACTTCTCTTTTGCTCTTCCAGTAAGTCTGATTTTATTCTTGATTTAAATGCATGATGTTCCAATTTCTTGTGAGTTGATGGAACCTTGTTACCGGGTATATAGTTTCGGTGCAATGTGTGAAAACGAAGATTGAAATTTAGCCGTGTGATGAAATGGTATGTTCAGTGTTTCCTTCTGTCTGATGTTCGCTGAGTGCATGGTTTCCCTGTTTTGAATTTTTTTGAAAAAATATTCCGGAGTTTTTGAGTTTATAACTTTATGGATATTGTTGATGCAATGTGATTTTAATTCATTTTCCATTTTAAGCCATCCAATTCTGTTGATCGCTGGTGTGATATGATCCCGATCATATCTTCTTTTATCGAACGCGAAGATGAGCTTACCTTACCAAGAAAATGATAAGCTTTACTATAATGTAACTTATTAAAAAAAAAACTGTAAATAGTACAATCATTTGTGTGACGGGGAAAAGCAATTTTGGACTTTCTTATTGGTCTTCATTTTCATTCATTCCGATTCTTGTTTGACTAACCTTCCAAATTTTCCTACCTAATTGAATTTCTGTCAAATTAATTTTGTTATCACTAATTACTTCAATATTTACGAGAGGATAGTTCGATATACAAATAGGTACCTTCCTCATTGTTGCAATGAATGAAAGTGGTTCCGAATTAACAAACCTGATATAAAAATGCGTATCAAGGATTTCTGGATCTTTCAATGGCCTAGACCGTGCGTCAAGGTCGCCTATGTTTATATCTCGCTTTGTTTACAAAATAATTTCCTTTTAAATTTCAATATAAACACAATGCTAAGTATTTCGTATCTTTTACGTGATTTATCAACACAATCGCTAGGCATAGATCAGATGATTGTATCATATCGCGCGTATACCGTATAATGTACATTGGATAATTTGTACCAATAGAATGGATTAAATTGGACGAATTCGCTAATCCGTTGTCCATTGTTTTATTTATTTATTTATGTGCACTGGGTTCAACGACATACTCTTGATGAATGATAACCACGATCTATTGGCGTCGGTGAAGGATGAATCATGAATGAGAAAATGATATGAAAGGTTATTTTATTAATTTTGAACTGTGGAACTGTGTCTGTATGGGAGTCACCTGTTACGGCGACTTCAGCCATGATGACGACCTTGACGGGACTCGAACCCGCTGTCTCAAATATTTGTCTCAGTCGTGGGGGAGTGTGAGAAGTGAGGAATAACGTCAGAAATCTCACGCGCTCTGCTTACAGTATTTGAGGTAAAACAGGGTTTTGACTGATATACTTTCTTGTTTGATTGTTTGCATTGAATCGTTTACAGTTTAAAACCTCTAATGTTTGTACACGGCATATATTTGAAATATCACGTTGTAAAATAAATCTCACACACGTACTTTTAAATAATGTAATTATTGGACAGCCTTACAAGTCACAACACAAAGTGAGCCAACAGCCAGCCCACAAGTGGTTGACTAAATTAATCATTATGGATTTAGCGAACTTATGAATTGTTTTTTCACACATCTAAAAAAGTACAAATTGTTAGCTATTTAAATACATGTGAACATTACATGGCATTAGCGTGTTGAATAATTTCCATATGAATACAGTACAAAGATCTCATATAGTACAATTTTATTGCCCATTTGGTGCCCGTCTGAACGATCCTACCTTGCCATCCTTGGCCTTAATTGACGACACGAAATAGGCGTGGCTTCACTGGTACGCCAGTTGGATCTATATCATTTGTGGTCATTAGAACATACCCCGATTGGATTTGAATTTCACTACAGTTCTAACAGCCCTGTTGATTGAACGGTATGATTTGTGACGTCAAGAGGGCGGAGACTGTCAATTGGGGAAGAATGACTTTGTTGCAAAGTTAGCATTTTAATAAAGAAATAAAAAGTAAATATTCGTACAATCACTATAGATCTGCGAATCTACATAGATTACACATATTATATATTACATATTATATTATATATTATTATATTATCACATAGATTATTCTACATAGAAGGCATACAGGTTGTGTGAAGCTTAATACGATCAAGTCGGTCGAGTCGAACACCTGTGCCAAATCTCAGATACGTCACAAGAAACTTTACATACAGTACATAATATGAAAAGGTATATATTAAAATCTGTCCAACACTAATTTAGAACCTGACAAAAACATAGCGAGGGCCAATACGCAATCTTCAATAAAAACACAATTCGATACGAAAACAGTACGAATACGACGTTGGACAACCTTGCGTTAGTCTAGACGAGGCAGCATCTATGAAAATGAAACTAACAGTTTTCGAGAGATAGGTCAGACACTGTGGCCTAGTCCCATCCCAGTAGTTATAGAGTGAGTTATAGAGTAGAGTTGAAAATAAATCCAGGAGTAAAATGAATCGGCAATAGCATAAGGTTGGAAACAATAAGCAAAATATTGCGGTAACGAACTAATTGTTTTTTTTTCATACATTTGGTTTTGTATTGTACACTGACGTTTCTTTCATCATTTTGTGATCAATCAAGAATTAATAAATATATTATTATTATTATTATTATTATTATTATTATCATTATTATAAATGTGGTCATGTGTGTCTAGAGCGTAAGGCATTTACGATTTATTTATTGATCCGAGTTTTATTTGTCGGAATAACCCCTAACTCAGTACGGTGTGAAGATTCAGGTTTGCTTAACGACCCCACCAACAGCTAGGTTACCCGGGGATACGAATGAGCGCCCGAAAACCCATGCCTTATTCGAGATGTGAACCCACACCCAGTTTGACTTCATGCAGTAACCAATTGGCAATGACTTTCATCAGTCACACAGGCGGTTCTCTAGATATTTTATTGGCATAACTTCCGCCATATGTGTCAGCTGTGCACATTTACAGCATGACGATGGTGGGGAGGATTAGCTAATTTCCATTTTTCCGCGTGAACTTATGGAGTGCACAGTCAATTGTCTATGCAAATGTGTTTCTGCGAACGATTGTCTAAATGGGATGAGTGTCATTTATTACGCCACACACTTCATATCTGGTCTATACGCCACATTCGCGAGGTGCTACAGGGACACGAGGTGATGAAGAGTGAGGGGTGGGGTGGGGTGGGGTGGGAGGGACACAGTGGGGGAGGCACGAGTACTGATTCGATGAGCAACATTAATAATTCATTTCCTTTGTCACGGTAGTTACACCATATCCCCCGGCAGCATGTTACATTGCTGGTACGTTGCCAATGATTCAAGTCAGCAAGATCGCCGCTTGACGAGAGGCTAGTATAAGGAGGCAGGGGCACATAGTTTTATCGGGCTTGTCATCTGCTCGCACGTCCGAGCATTCTGATTCTATGGTATATATTTTACTTTTATATTATATTACTACTGATCTAGTATTCAAATATAGTTACAGTACAAAAATATATTGTTTCAATATCAGTAATACTGTATCGATCAAGTAGAAGAAGTAAAAGGAGGAGGAAAGGAAAAAGGAGGTAAGAGGAGGTCAAAGTAGAAGATGGAGAAATGGGAAAAACACTTGGACCAAGTTTAAATGTCAAAATATACTTCTGAAGGTGGGATGAATAAAAAAGACTTGGTACTAGCCAGGACTGTGCCCTGGATAGCACCCATTGGCCCAAGAGTATTAGTCACTGGGATTGTCCAAAAATGTCCACATAATTCACTCGTATTTCGGGTGGAGCGTGTTCTGCATACGATAATAGATATATTTCCTCAGATATGATCATTATTTTTTGTATACGTTGGCAAATGACAATAATGTAGACAGTATAAACTCACATATGGACTACCGGTACGTTATTATCCAGGTGTTTTGTTAAGAAAAAGGCGGAATTAGGTGTAGATGACTATGAATCACAATACAAAAGTGCTGCAAGCCCGAGGGGTAAACAGCTAGTAACTTTGGAGTACACCTGATTTCAGATTTCAATGGACTTCAGGGAGATTTCACGGGATTTCAAGAAGATTCCAAGGCATTTCAAGAAGATTTCAAGGGATTACAGGAAGATTTCATGACAAGTGTACACCAGATTTCGTGAGTTGTTAGCCCCTCGTGCAAGCCTGAGCATAATATGTTTATACATATACCTAGTTAAGGAATGTATATGGTAAGAAAAGTTAGAAGATAGTGCACATGAATTAAATATAAATTTTAAGTGCAATGCTGTATTTAAAGTGTATGTAAATACATCTTATTGTGTGAAAAACTAAACAAAGACCTCTCAGGTACGATCGGATTCGGATGCAATAGCTCTTCGTGAACGGCATGGTTATCGTACGCTGAAAGAAACCTGGGCGAATGTCCTTCATTATCTTACATCCAACAACACAAAACTAATTGCTTCCAAACGTATGTACCATGTATATTTTTGAATCTATTATATTTATACAAAAATATGTTCACACCAGAGACATGGGAGAACATACAAATACGCTGGCTTGAAATTATGTAAATAAATGGATTTTAGGAACCGGAAATCGTTACTTAATTCATTTGCCATTTGGTAATACAACATTTCGATTTCTTAAAAATTGTATACGACGTCGATGTATCAGATGGATGATACATTACTTGTGGAGTGTCGATGAATCACTTGTCTCATGTAGACACTTGTATCCAAGCCGCTCTCCATGGCTCAGTCAGCGAAAGCACCAGTGGCACTGCTTGAGAAACTGGAGTCATTATTGAACGTGTGGATTCGAATCCCACATAAGACATGTGTTTTTGTAAACATATCCTCATGGTTTCATTACCACCTGCTCATTCGTAACCCCCGAATAACCAAGCTGTTGATGGGGTCGTTCAGCAAACAATTACCGAGGATTGCCGTTCAAGGGCGGACGGTCGATTGGAACTTTCATCTTTCGTGGATCCAACAAGAGTATATGTATAGAGGCAAACCAATATATTATATACTTAAATAAGTCTCAAGACGTGATGGATATTTCAGAAAGGGATTGAAATATTTTGTTACGGTATACAAAATGTGTATATAAAATCGATCTACAAGGTAGTCTATGTGCATGTACAGATGGTTCTAGTTTCCTCTTCTGTGCACATTACAATGTTGAGTGTCTGGCGCCATACTATTTGTGTGGTTTGTATATAGTGTAATTGTAATAACGTATAATGAATGAATGCGTATAACTCTTACTTATAATTGAACACCAACGAGCGCATATAATGTATACGCGTACAAGTATATCAATTGTTATTCAATGTGCGGTTTGGCACACGCACAGCTCTGTAATTATAGCCATTTTTAAAAAGCACTACAAAGTCAACAGATATAATTATAGACCCTACGTTCAGCTTAGAAGTCGAAGATATATATATATATATATATATATATATATATATATATATATATATATATATATATATATATATATATATATATATATATATATATATAAATATATTTTATAACATTGGAACTTGATACAAAATCGAAAATCAATTCTAAATCAAAATATCAATTAATTAAAATCAATTAATTGTTCACCAATTAAGGCAAGGGATGAAAAATAGAATCGTTTGAACGGGGCACCACAAGGGCGATCTTACAGAATAAAAAGTTTGTATTTCATCTCCTTGTGTTCGATAAAAATGATCAAACCATGAATTGACTGATAATTTTTCCTTAAATTTAAATCTGAATAAATCGATGGAAAATGCCTATGCACACATATTTTATCCAGGAAAGATGAAAGAGCAAACCGCTCGTGCGCTAGTGATGCGGGATGGGACGGTCGCTCGGGACTTTCTTCTTTCGTGGATGCAAGTATAAGCTTCCATCAACTATACTTTCATTGCTGGATAATGCACCGTATTTTGAATAATTCCTTCGTTTTTTGGATATTATATCACTATTGCATGCTAATCGCCCCAGGTTAGAAGAGATATGAGCATGCACGGTCCTTCATCCGCGAACCACTTTAGTTATGGATCATTTACCTCTCTGGGAACTCTCCCACTAGATTACCATAACGTGAATGTATGCGTCCTACAAATGTTTAATAATTGTCGGAGTGTATATAAGGAAGTTCGCTACTTAAATTCATTAATTAGTTGCACATATTAACATTCGTTACCTTGACAGATGATTAGCAAGGGATATAATCTGGCCTCGTGGCTCAATCAACGAACGCACTGCGTTAGAAACTGAAGGCAGATCGGGCGAGGGTTAGAGTCCCGCATAAGGCATAGGTTTTTGTAATCGCCTTTCCTTTTTTTTTTGAAATCGCATCAAAGGCTTGGGTTTATGTATATATCATTAATCTATTATTAGCTCATTCCTACACCCAAATTACCGGACTGTTGGTGGGGTATTTGAAGAAACAATCATTATCATTAATAAGTTCATGTACGGTATAATTCAGACTGATGCACACCCTGCAGTCTCGTCAGGAAAACAATTTCAATGCCATACAGCCTATACGTGTGCATTCGAAAGATGAAGCAAACCATTCGCACGCTCGTGGTGTAGGAAAGCGAAGACGGTTGATCGTAACCTTCATCTCTTGTGAATACAAGTCTATAAGTGGTTGACAGCTGAGTAATTGAACGATATTTAATAATTTCCATCTTACAGCTCGAGTTATTGCTATCCGAACGTCTTGTGATGTTGAATACATGCACGTAACAACAATTGTTTGCTTCTCAAGTTGTTACTGACAGTCAGCTATAATAAGTATCTTAACCAATTATGAATAAAAGTTCAGTTTATTAGATCCAAAACAAAATGTACATAAAATATTTCATCGACATCTTTGTGGTCGGGCTTCACTTGTATTTTCGCCTTTTCGGGGAAAACTTATTTTATTTTTCTAAATTTAAAATAGCGATTGCGGCCTGCGAGTCGAGTGTATATCAACGTCAAGTACAGTGAATATAATATATATCAACCTCTGGATCTAGCCTATAATTGTTGATACACTATTGCTCATCAGTCATCCCTCAGTTCACACACTTCATGCAGGCCTTACCCTGCCTCAACCTTGATTTTCTCATTGATATCATTAGTTCATGTTACGATATGTTCTATTTATAATTATGCTGTAATTTGTGCTTTATTAAAGAAATACTATTTCTGACTACATCAGTCACGGGACCATTACATCTATCTCTCATTCATGCGGCTCTAGGCATTTTCATCATCCTCCGTCACCAAACGGTACCAACCAAATATACCCATTACACACATAACAAACATAACAAACATAAGCTGTGGTATTTTAAGGGTCAGTGATATTTTTTTGGCTTCAGATTAGGAAACATAACTCAGAATTTCAAAAGCGTCAAATCCCAAAACATGGATGGAGTTCCTCAACACAATTACCGAAGTTCTTACAATTATTCCGTTCGTAGACGGATGATCTCCCATCTTTCATGTATAGGCCTACACGTATACCACGGCTACAAAACCTTACACATAATTCCAGGACACAGGATTTCAGAATTTTCAGGTTCGTGGAAGTGCGATATGGATGAGACTATAGAAGGGGTCGTCGCCTCGTCGGACGGCTGTGCGCTGCCGACTATTTCGCGTGATAATGACGTCACTGGGGTACGAAAGGCGTGGTGTATTTTCTGGGCTAGCGGCAGAACGATGGTTAGGGGTATGTGGTGGAGAGAGGGTGATTTCGCTGTGGGCCCGGGGCGAATAGAGACGACGGGATTGAATTGACCGACTCTCTATCTCGCTCAATTTAAAGGGAAAATTGTATGGACATTTATTTGCACCGGTAATCAGATGAAGCGAAATATGCTAATGAGGTGCATTAGTTGTATAGATGCATACGCTCAGCTCAACAAAAAGTTTGTTCGTGGATTTGTATACACAATCAAAACTGTTGATAATTCGAGCATTGTTGAAAAGCGATCTGGATTGAATTGTGAAAAAATCAGTCTTTGAATAATAAATTAATAATAATTATGGGTTAAGATTTTAACGATTCGATATATCACAATGATTCTCACATCTGAGAAGCACGTATTTTTCATATCTATATATAATGTATACAAGAATGTATGAAAACCATTCAACCTGTCCCCTGCAATGCCCTGCAATGTTCACATGTTTACATTGTCTATACTTTCATTCACCCACGAGAGGAGAACTGAAGACGAAGGGAAACAACCACTCGCTAGTGGTGTGATATACAGACCATAGAGGAGACCGTCGTTCGAACCTTCTCCTTTCCTGAACACAAGTAGACGTGTTGAAAAAAAAGTCTTACACACAATTTAACCCGCACCGATCTTATTTATAATGCATTGAGTTTAGACTGCAGTAGGCCTATAGTGATTTACAAATATTTTGATTGGTATAGGCATGTATAATTGCTTGTTTACGATTTACAATTTAGCAAAATATAAGTTGTCAACATTGAGCGATTGACTTGATTGGTGTCATCATTTAGGTCTATCTATATCAAGTTGTATGTAAACTAGGAAAACGCGTTATGTGTTTCCGCGTTGATGGATGATCTAGATTCTAGAACATATCAATATATATATTTGGTTGGTTCCACACTGAGATCCAAACAATTACGTCACTCACTGCCCTCCTGTTTTATCCATTACTCATAATAATTAATTTCTCTTAAATAAAGAAGGCATTGATTTAATCGTTCTTGATAAATTGGTGACACTTGTTGCTTGGATTTAATTGGTATCTTTGAGCGATGCAAAAACATTAAATTATACATTCAGTTACACATCGAAACGGCTGATCCGATTTCAGTGAAAGTTCGGAATGTGTATTATTATTAGGGTATACATTGAAATTCCGAGAAAATTTGAATTCCTTCGTAGGAAATATTTTTTACGAATTTTCTCTGCGTTATTCCATACACGTTTTCTCTAGTCTATGGTTAGGCCTATTCTTATGGCTTTTTTTCAAGCCCATTTTCATTTTTTCAAGGCTTTTTTTTCGAGCTTTTTTTTCAGGGCTTTTTTAAAAATATTTTTTACGAATTTTCTCTGGGTTATTCCATACACGTATTCTTTAGTCTATGGTTAAGCGGAGGCCTATTCTTATGGCTTTTTTTTCAACTTCAAAATGAGTTTTTTCAGAAGTGCGCCAATTGCGCCTCAAAACTTTAATACAGTATCGAATTAGATGAGGACACTCTTGCGTGTATGCCAAGTTTCAACTGAATTTGTATTTACATTTGACCTGTGGAGTGAGAAGAAGAAAAAACACATTTTTTCCGAGTAGGCCTACGGTGAAATTGAGTCTTCGCTTCGCTCATCCAATGATTGAAGAAACAATTAAATTCAATAAGAACCATTGTACGAATTAAAACAGAATAAACTATGATTATGCCTATTATGATTTGATGAACTGATCTATTTTTTAAATTTCATGATTTTTTTGTATTGTATTTATTCATTTTTTGATGTAGGCCTATTTTCCATGTTACTAACTATGTCCACCAAGAGCTGTTATTTGGGAGTAGGCTACGAATGAACGATGATATCTTCACTATAAACTAAACCCTCACTCGACTGCTGGACTTCAGTTTCAAAAGTAGTGATGTCTTCACTAAATGAGCCACGCACGGGGGAATGAATTGACTATCATGATCAATAAACCTACATAATATTATACGATTCTGACATTCGGTTGCGGTCACACATATGCATACGCACTCCACGCACAATCTATGAGGAAATTAGTGTTTCATTTCAACTTGAATTAGAATATCGGAAAAATACATTTTATGTGCCCGCAAGTGAACAAAAGGTACTTCAAAATGAAAGTATAAGCCCACACTAGTCAGATATGCACACGTAAAAGGCAGCTATCGCATAGTTATTAAATATACCAATAAAGGGATGAAATAAGGATTTCAAACGACTGCCATTTCTTTCCCGCTGTGTCTATCCTTTAACATTGACAATTGGGAGTTTCGCTTTGGACATCCTTATAAGATTCAAGTGTCTTCAATGCGATGTTGGGTTTTCTCCAAATAACCGTGCTATCATAAGAGACGTGATTATGTGAAGACGTATATGCCTACTTTGGTGGAAAATCGCTCGAGCATTTAAATAAACTGAACATTTGTGAAAACCATACCATTTTCTATCTCACTATAGAATAACTAATAAAGGGACGTATAACCTTCCTTTATCTGTGCTAGAATGTGAAGTCTCACATTTCATGAAACTCAGTACGCCATAATATTAAATCTACATTGGTGTTGGATATAAGATGATAATTGTCAAAAAGTGTTTTTCAAAACTTGGGACTATTATCACAGTATATATAGGCTATAGCATAGCTACGCTATGCTATTATTTGACAAAACCATAGAATAGAGTAATATGGACCAAACTATGGACTTATTGTAATACTGTATTGCTTTGTAATGGTATTATTTATTATACTATAATCATTTTTCGTAACAAACTGTATCATGTAAAGTTAGCACTTATCTGCTAGATAAACTACTACTATTACTAAGTGGAAATTTGATTTCGGATACAGAGTAGAGTGTATTTTGATGGCAAACAGCTGATGCACTGTTGGTGAAAATGAAATGTAAATAAAGTAACTACTGGTATTTAGTAGGCCTTCTTGATTAAAATGTGTCCCGGGAATGGGGTTATGGAAAAGGTGGATTTTTTCATGTTTTAGAATTTAGACTATAGAAACCAAACTGAACAGTAGAGTAAAATACTATTTTGATATGTCGGAAGACGTATCGTTTGTTTTCTGTGGTCTTATCATTATTGGATTAATATTTTTATTTTTAATCTAGTGTTCTAGCTGTCGCTAAAAAAATACTCGATACGCTACCGGGTACGAGATTTAATATGAAGAGGTATGAGATAGTATAAGGTAGGCCTACATAAATCAATGTTAACTCATGCAGAATGGGCTTCAAAATAAATTTGATAGAAAGATCACGAGAGGATGAGTAGCTAAAATCATTATACCATCTGCAACATATTACATAATGCATGCAATTCATTATTAAAAATGACAAAATTGAAAATTCCCAAGTAACAGGCGTAGTCTCGATTCTCGACCAACCCCCTCCCGTACTGAGCTGTCCTACCATGTAGGCCTATTATGTTATTGACATCAAATAGGCGACCGCGTGTTTCAGCTTTCAGGCCGTCTGTCTAGCTGCTCAGGTTGTGCAGAAAAACCATGTTGTCAACAAAAAACATTTAAAGAAAATTACCCGAACTAGGACCAAACCATAAGCCTACCAACGAATAGGCCTGCCTTGACATGTTCGATGTCGGACAATATGGCAGGTCACACACTATATTGTTTTTAATATATGCCTACGGTACAATGACTCAATAAATTATATGAAGTTCATTGTAGCATAATACAGCTTTCGATCAGTTTGACTAGGGTCAGCTATATTTCTAGGCCTACCAAGTAAGAATTGTCGTTAAAAATTATTTACGCCTCCCTGTCATGGATCACTAACAACGTCAACGAATGTCAATGACACCATGTAAACATGGATTTCATGTGTGAAAAGTATGGTAATGCATGAAAAAAATAATTGAATAAAATTAATTACCTTGGGACGCAGTTTGGAGCTGTTCTATCCACTTCCCAGGTAGCAAATAACTTCATAGGCACGGGTTTTAACCCCACAGAAGGCGGCACCTTGCACGCCTTGTCCGCCATTGTTTACACTACTGAATGTTTCTCGTCCGAGGCACGAGAGGGCGCAACTAGCGACCAAATATTTTGTTGCGACTGGCGACTACGACTCAACGAGTGACTTCGATTAGTCGAGATATTTCTATCCTCGATACTTGCGCAATCGCTGCTCGATAGTCGATACTGTTTCATAAATCACTGTGCTTGATGTCTTGAACCGCATTTTATAAAAGCTCGTACTGTCCAGCAAAATATTCTACCATTCAATCGAATTAGATAATGAAATCCAAGTGCTACCTTGATGTTTGTGTAATAGCATAGGAAGGTAAGCCCGAAGGCAATTAATAATTGAATACGAGTATGTACACGTTATACTCTTTCTATAAAGGTTGTAGGAATTTAGCATAAACTAGAAATGCTATAAAATTAAATATTCCAAATAGGCCTACTATTGCTTTTTGTTTTCTTTAAATGTGGTGTTCCATTGGTTCAACATCATATTCCATTTCACATTTATAACTTTCAGTACATTCAGCTAAAAGCGTAAGTATTTGACGACTATACTTGCAAATTCAAAGATTTTTTCCACCAACATCGAGATCTTGATATAAAATCATTGTTTCCTGATCAATAGGGTCATTACAAATTCAATGATAGGGCCTACCCATTCACACTATGTTCACTTTCACTAGCTGCTGTTGAGCCACTAGGTGACTTCAGCAACGTAATATGGGAGACATTCATTTAGTACTAACTGGAATCAAGCGTTATAACTTTGTTCTGCGAACGCAGTTGGCGTTTCATGTCAGTTAATACCAACGCTGTATCATTGAGTTTATAGTGTATAAACTATATAGTGTATAGTGTATAACACTGTAAACTCAATGGCTGTATGAGGCAAAAGATGAATTGATAATTTCGTTTCAAAGCAGCACCTCTTGGTTGTTCCAAGACTTCAATGCGGTCTGCCAAATGAAAAAAGGATGTAGTGACTATTTTAAATTATGATAGAATATAATATAAAATGGAATATATAATAGAATTAAAAACCAATAATAGAGTGCGTTGGTAGAACACAGATGGTTATAATCATCTGTGTTCCATCAATGGGCTCTCTCGAAGGATCCGGATAGCTTGTCGTGGTGAGGGGGTTTGCGTGGCCCCACGATCTCCAGAGCTGTCGCCGGGAGCAATTTTTGTCCTAAAAAGGGTCACCCAAAGCGATAAGTTCCAGAGTGAGGGACCAGACAAAGTTTTGACTGCTCTGTTGAGTGGAAACCTTTTGGTGACCAGAGTATATGGAGGGAGTACTGAGCCTCGCATTTTAATTCAATTTTATTTTCTCATCTATTGTCTTCTCTTATTTTATTTTATATCATCTTTTTTACTTTTTTCTTTCTTTCTGCTTCATCCATATGCTTAAAACAAAATGACCTTGCTTTTAACGTGCCTTCAAACCCTAACAGTCAATAACTCCACTATGAGTATTTCAACTTATAAACCTTGGTAAGCTGGTGTTCTTGCTTTCCCTTTTCACCCAATTCATAATATATCCAGCCTCAGGCTACTTTCCTATACATACCCTGTCACAAATTTGAATTGAAAATATTATTCCTCCCTTATATATATAAATATATATATATATATATAAATATATATATATATATATATATATATATATATATATATATATATATATATATATATATATATAATACATTTTAGCTCAACAAGCCTACCATTTGTAACTTGATAATGAATTATTCAACCATGTATTGATGAGCATGTCAAGCAAGTAAATATCTGAATGTAAATTGTTTTGAAGGTTTTCTTTAAATGTAATACCTACAACTTAGTATGAAATCAAAATCAGCATGATATTCATTATGAAAAAGATTGTATCAAATAGATTTTAAGGTTGTATCACGTACATCTGAATACAACCCGAGTTTGCAAGTCACGTACCCAGCCAATCTTTCAAACAGTGTCAAATTTGAAATTTACAAACGCACATAAAAGTTCGGTTACCGGTAGAACTGTCATAAAGCGATCATTTTCATTTTTACATGTTATATTAATTAGTGAATCAATTAGAATATACTTTTCAATATTATTATTAAGAACCATTTCAATATAGCCTACGTGAATAGAATTTCTACATAGTTCTGTATTTAACTTATTATCTGTTTAAAGTAAACAATTAATCACTTTTATTAAGAATACTGTGCCTCATAGCAACAACATGTTATTGTATTTGGACATTTCCCTTGCTCTGTATAAACTGATTCACCCTTGATTTTATTGACAGTACTATTATTCATTTCATAAATCTATGACTATTTTGCATTTCAACAAAACTAGAATCATCGACCATTTTGAGACAGTACGATCTACATATTAATTCAGTTAACATCTCTTATTTTACAAAAGTACCAACTTCACATTATTACCAAGTACCATTTCTATTATCATTATTATTAAATGTGAATTAATAAACAACACTGAGATTATTCCGAACTACTGAATTTATACTACATTTCTGGTAAGCTTCAATAAACCTATTTTTACCAGTTTAATATTCCTTCCCTCTTCCTTGTTAATAATTAAACTCCCGGCCTAAGTTCCGGGCGTTCCCATTGTTTCCCTTCGAATTCCGACCGCTCTGAATATTTATGTCAGTAAAGACATTGGTGACAGCTACGCTATTATTGTGAACATTATCGTTATTTGAACTATCATTGATTTATATCTCACTTTGACAGTCGTCACAGAGATCTTCAATTTTTATCAATTTGAAACGATCAACTTCATCACATTGGTGACAGCGGTGGGATTTACTTATTTATTTGTTTCACTCATATTTCACGGTTCAAAGCAGTGTTTTCCACAAATAAATAAGTGCGGAAAAGTTTAAATATTAACAAGTGTTAAATTCATTTGAATACTTTAAAAGTTTGTCTCGATATCTAAATACGTAATCATGGCAACAACTGGTCCCGTCCACACCACCAGTACTACATGGAGATCCATATTCATCCTATGGTGCGTGTATCAACTCTCGCCTATAGTAGCAGCACCGAACTTGGACAAAAGGGATGACATCCTCATGACGAGCTCCGGATGGATTCTCATGAATGGGACGATGAAGATAACGAAGAAGAAGATGTCCCTTACTTTGGCTATCACATCGAAGATCCTGAAGAGGACGAGCAGGATTACGCAGAGGATGAGAATTTCGTAGATGGAGATGACCCAGCGCTTGATTTCTCTCAAGACTGTTACCTCATGGACTAACGCACAGCAGCACATCTTTATCTACTAGCATCACCGTCATCTCCAAACATCACTTCAACTACTCTATAGCTTCTACTATCCACAAGTTAATTGGACTTCTCACCCCGAGGAAGAGAAAATTAAAATAATGATACAACAAATGTCGCAAATTATAGCAACAATGGGACTAACTGGTAGTAAAACAGAGATTCGCGACTCTGTCAATACCTATCAGATGGTTTCACAAAGCTATCAAGAAGGAAACAAATGTGAACAAGTAACAAATAAAACTGTTGCGAGTCAAACGTTTGAGATAGGTATATTTCGACACGACGATAGAGAAGCAAAGCTAGCTTCCTCTACATGTCAAGAAGAAATGGATCTAACAAAGCCTGACCTTTGCATTAACGATAACATTCGTATATCATCTGTTTTGCCAAAAACATATCTACCCCTGGATGACAGACAACCCCATCCTACCTACTCGCATTGCGGTTTGCACAATACGGAAGACAATTGTTTCCCCAAGAAGTGAAATTAGTTTTGAAAACGGCGACAAACTCGGTCATCATCTCCAAATCATCTCCAACGTCTCATCATTAGGCCTACATAACATCTACCAGCTTCTCCAGAATCTCCATCAACGTCATCACTTCCAGCCATCACTTCAACTTCCAGTCTACTTCGCAGTTTCAGCTATTCACAAGTTAAGTTTTTACTTCTAAACATAATTTATAATGTTCCACCTGAACAGTTAATTAATGTTTCAATTATTTTCTCTTCTACTCTGAATAACTATACGTACATACGTCTTTATTATTATCATCAATTGTTTCTTTATACTACTATTACGATTATCATACAAAAAAATACCTATTAGGTATACATATTTGAATATACATACATAAATACTAATTCATTAAAATAATATACTTTAATCCTCTTATCAATATTGTTATTGTCGTGTATTCGATTTACACTACAAACTATCTTTTATCTCGCAGAATATAATGTCTCACATGTTAATCAATTGTCACTATTATTAATGACAGGATATCATAAATATATACTGTTCATCTCGTAACAGTTCTGGTATTCAATTTTTACGATTAATTATGATTAAGACATATCATATAAGATATTTTTGTATTTTTGTCTTGCATTTCAATGCACATATTAGCTATATTCTTATACTCATATCTTACATATATTTCCTCAAGAGACATAATTATCTTTGAATGTCCGATCTGTTCCTCTCAAATACAATTCTTATGTATCACTATTATCCATTTTGATTTCTTTCTTTATACCAATTATCTCACGTTTCTGAAGTGGCAATATTACCCACGTTTATACGAAGACTTCTGAAGTGGCAATATTACCCACGTTTATACGAAGACTTAATGTACCATTCTTTCATTATAAAAAGAAGAAGTCTCTTCATACCTTATCTCACGTTTCTAGACTGGCAATATTACCCATGTTTAGACGGATATTTTATGACTATTATCTCTACCTTATTGGTTTCAATTTTACATTTTGTGTAACACATTGTAATAATATTTTATTACAAGTAATTTGAATACCATTATTAGTGATCAATAGAAATTCACCTACAAATAACTGATGAATCCTAATGCTTATAATCCTCACATTTATTTTACTATCCTTCTTTAGCAACTTTTAACTGCTATTTACGTATTTCCATTTTTATAGATTGTCAACTATACTCAAAGATCTCAGAGGACATCACAATGCTTCGGCACTGGCCATGGAGGAAACAACGGGAGCAACACCCGGAGGACCTGGTATCACGATCACCCACCTGTACGACTCATCAATTTCCGTTGTATAATTCGTTCTCATCTCGAAGAAACGAAATTCCATATTATACAACAACTTCAAAGTCGACAATGCAGTAAGCGAAAGTGGTAACTCAACCCAGCCTCATTATATCCTCATGAACCAAGTGTTAAACTCGAAGTTATTGTTATGAACTTCTGATGTCTACGAGCAGTGAACAAATTATAAAATTTCAGTGAAATTTCAGTCAAGTTTGTTTTCAAGTGTATGACCTACAGCGCAAAAATGTGATAATGTGATCTGTATATTTATCTTCTTATGAATCATTGTCATTATTGAATTGCTACATTATCAACATAACATTGCTAATCAATGTACACTAATTAGAGTATAAGTTCCTATTTAGTGTGATAATGTTTATTCCATAATTACCAAATGATCGTTTTATTTATACAAATGTATATCTGCTGCGATAATTATTGATAAAAATCCGTTTGGATATATATCAATTTTTCGTAGGGGGGTATAATGTCATAAAGCGATCATTTTCATTTTTACATGTTATATTAATTAGTGAATCAATTAGAATATACTTTTCAATATTATTATTAAGAACCATTTCAATATAGCCTACGTGAATAGAATTTCTACATAGTTCTGTATTTAACTTATTATCTGTTTAAAGTAAACAATTAATCACTTTTATTAAGAATACTGTGCCTCATAGCAACAACATGTTATTGTATTTGGACATTTCCCTTGCTCTGTATAAACTGATTCACCCTTGATTTTATTGACAGTACTATTATTCATTTCATAAATCTATGACTATTTTGCATTTCAACAAAACTAGAATCATCGACCATTTTGAGACAGTACGATCTACATATTAATTCAGTTAACATCTCTTATTTTACAAAAGTACCAACTTCACATTATTACCAAGTACCATTTCTATTATCATTATTATTAAATGTGAATTAATAAACAACACTGAGATTATTCCGAACTACTGAATTTATACTACATTTCTGGTAAGCTTCAATAAACCTATTTTTACCAGTTTAATATTCCTTCCCTCTTCCTTGTTAATAATTAAACTCCCGGCCTAAGTTCCGGGCGTTCCCATTGTTTCCCTTCGAATTCCGACCGCTCTGAATATTTATGTCAGTAAAGACATTGGTGACAGCTACGCTATTATTGTGAACATTATCGTTATTTGAACTATCATTGATTTATATCTCACTTTGACAGTCGTCACAGAGATCTTCAATTTTTATCAATTTGAAACGATCAACTTCATCACAGAACGACTGATCTTGAACAGGCTGTGGATTGCGCAACTGAAAACTATGGCCAGGTATAATGACTATCAATAAAATAGTTGAATCCAAAATGTAATATACTATAGTTACATAATATCTACCTCAATCATATCACATTATATATAGGATAGGCGTGTCTGCAACTCTAAGCCAATCAGGCGGTGTTTAGGGGACATGGAGACAAAGAATCTCAACGCTGTCATCGGATTGTCATTTTAGATTGTCTCTACGTTGATTCCAAATCAACGGTTGATCTTCAATTGGCTGGTATCTTTAGGCCTACATGGTAGCATAGCCATGAGTTTAAAGCCCAACAAAATAGAAGAGAAAGATTCAAAAGAGAGATTCAAAATAGAAGAATCTCTAGCCCGATTGGTAGCTGGCCCTAATCTGTTCTGCGCATGAACCACAAGGATTAAGGGTTACCATACCAGGAAATGTATTTTATTTCAGAAATCACTTTTGTGTCCGACTTGATTTTTAATAAAAGGTTCAAATGTTCGTATTTCGTACATTCCGGTTATTTCGTCTATAATTTGCAATCGCTCAGAGAGATACCACCCGAGATTAATTATTCCAAGTCGAGACTGATCTGAAAAATATGTATACACCTCAATCAATTTACGAATGTTGAAAACCACGATTGCCTGTCCCTACCATCTCTTACTACTAGTAATGAATCAAAGAGTAGGCCTAATTCTGCTGGAAACAACACTATACTGATCACTGGTAAAAGTGACATACCTACATAAGAGAAGAACATGCCAAACTTGATAGAAGCAGAAATCAAAATAGAACAATACTAATTAATGTCAGTGGCTAAAAAAATTCTGTTCTTTAACCCTTGACCAAGAGCTTTCATGCAATATTTAAAAAAATTAGTCTGGGGTGGAATCAAAACCTTGCTCCTAGCACAAAAATGAAAAAGTGCATGATTTCCGAACACTTTTTTTTTGTAAATGGGGGAACCTACCTAATAGGTACCTCTGCTTCATCACAGCTAAATAAATATAAATATGAACTGTTGACTTATTTGTTTTGGTGATTATGGTTACCCAATGGCCAATGCAGATTGCAAACTCGGGTTGCAAACAGACATGATACGGCCTCAAGGGTCTGACTATAGTCATTATACTAAGAAAAGATGTGACTGAGACTAGTAATAAAATACCAAGTTTACATAAAATGTGGGGATCAATTCGCAGCAGTTGAAACATGAAATATTTAAGCAGCTCTTGTAGGATTATTTAAAATACAAATTAATTTTTTGCATTGGTTCCAAGCAGCCTTCATCTGCCAAGGTAGATCAACAATATCCCAACGCAAAGTCGGTAATCACTTCAAAGATACTAATCTATTCGGTAAATCAGTAAATGCTGCAGTCAGTGATCACTCCAAAGATACGCCTACTAATCCATTCTGTACCTGTCGTACTTTCCTGAATTTCTGCTTTATTAAACAGCCATGCTCTTTGTTGAAACTTCCTTTCTATTCCAATGGAAAGCAAAAAGATTGGTCACCAGAAGCAAAGCTAGTTAGGGCTCTTTGAAACAATATAAACCAAAACTCAATACAACAAAACTTATTAATAAATTCTCATTTATTATCAAGCAAAATATCCATCATTTATAGGAGAGGCAAGGAAAACGTCAATTTAATAATATTAATGGTATAAAACTATTTTATACAAAGTTGATCAAATAATTAAAGCCAATTAGTTTTGCACCAAAATTGTAAAAAGATAAAATGGCAATGAGTTCTTTTCATTAAAAATTATTCAATCACTCTTTTCGACGTATCAATAATGTATTTATATTTTTATTAATATTATACCACTAATATAAGTATAATAATATCAAAGAAAACAAATGGTTCTGGGAGACCTAATCAGAGACAGAATGGTGCTAGGATTTGATTGTTGTCACGGCAACGAGATGAGCCGACAGCCACCACATGAGGAACGGTTGTATCCCAGCAACGAACAGCAATAAGTAGAGTCTTCGCTTGTTTCCTGTCGACGCAGCGTACGGATCGTGAGATGACGTATTGCCTTCTGGTAATACCTGCGCTTTCAGTGTTCGAACCTAAAGCAGGTGCAAAACAAGAAGAGTTTTAATATAATATTTCATTGAACATTTCGTATTTGTATAATATGTACAGTAGGACCTCGTTTATAAGTTTCTCGTTTTACATTCACTACATTTATGTATAAGTATCATTTTTTGATCCCACCCATATGCTCCCTATGTTGAATAGTTCCTTTAATATGTTTTTCACAGTAATACATTTTTTCAGTCTGGTCCCCTGAAAAAAAGTACCAAAGAGGTTCCACTGTATAGGAAATCTTTCCAAAAGCATTGACAGGTGTTTCAAATATTTTAATTGTGATCTACATTCTTATTGTAGACCCTATAGTGTATATAAAATTAGAATTTATATTCTATACTGCATGCATTGCAGTTGCAAATTAGTTGTTATTACAGTATCAGAAAATTCTAAATTCCTTTAGGCCTAGTTCAATTTCATCAATCAGTAGGCCTACCACTAGATTTTAAACAAGTTGCACACATTCCAGTTGCATTAGTTCCAAGTTTTTATAAGTAAATTCCATTATTCAATTTCATCAAGTAGTACATTTTAATACATTAACTCAATGCATTCCTTTCTTTCCTAAATACTGGATATATCACGAGTTCTTGCGTTAGATATTCTGGTAAAAGAAAACATTAGCCTATAAGTTGTAAATTTGATTCTACACAAATTGAATATTTTTCCAGGAGATGTAATTTATTCAATTATTATGAAGTTGAATGTAAAAACTCAAAACCAATTATACAATGGTTATTGGTTTTAAAACAATATTTAAGAAATGTGAATTATCTAAAACGGCAAAAACTGTTGATAATTGACTGAAACACCCGCTTTTGATTTGAATTGATTCTCATAGATAGGTAAACAAGTTAATAACGTCAAGACCCATAAACTCAAGTGCTCATAACCTTTCTTGAATGATAATACCGTGGGCCTATACAATTTCATTTTGAAATAAGGTATTATTTTAATAATTATTGAACATACATTTTCATCACTTAAGTTCCAGAATGCAGTACCGTAAATAATACAATCAATCTTGTAACCGGTAGTAATGGTTTCTAGCTTTGTTATAAAACATACACAATAATAATATGTGATTGAGGCATATACAGTAGGTAGGTATTAGGTAATATGGTTTATATGTAAATGTACTCACCAAGAAAAATGCAAGTGTAATGCTGAAGTAGACAAGTCCAATATAATAACCTGTCTTTTTGAACACCATATTCAGAAGGATGGCAAAAATTACCCTGTGGAAATGAATAAGGTAATTATATTCACAGTAATACTATATTTCTTTGTTATGTAGATAAGAGATATTCGGTGCTGGTGTATGCTCTGTAGTTATTACTAGAGTATTTATTTAATCATTTTTTATTAATTTATATTAACTTCAACGACACACTGTACTGATGAATGATGGTGAATGATGAATGAGATGGTGGGAAGATGAGATGAGATGTATTTTATTAGGTATTTTTGGAATAGTAGGAACTAGGATGGTGTTAATCGTGGCCTGTTGTTAAGGACTACTAAGGGGTCACTGTTGTGATCCTTGTATCAGCCTAAAAGAAAGAGGGAAACCCCGAAAAAACCTGTTAGGACGATCGAAGATGACGGGAATCAAACTCTGGTCTCTTGAATGATGGTTAGAATGACTGGTCTACCTGCCTCAGTGTTTGTGATCAGACGGATTGTGTTTTCAAGAGTACACGTTAAATGGGCTAATCAATCGACATTCTATTCTATTTAGAGATGCAGCAGATTTTTAATGAATCAATTATTGATCATCATACTTTGGAACATCGATTTGCATCAGCCAGAAATCAATTAAAATCATTGATTATTCATTGATGAACTGATGACACTGCGTTGAAAGGTTCAGGCTATGCAAAATGGCAACATTGCCGTGTCTGCTTTGAAGAACAACGCTTGGTGAATGATATCAATCAAGATGCATTGAGGGTTGCGTTGGTTTGCCGGTTGAAGATGATGACTTCACTAATTCGAAAACACGTTCCATTTCCCGAGAACTTTTCTGAGAACTAAAGATTGCTACTCTATCTGGTGTTGTTTTGTAGAAACGGCTGACAGGCTGGCAAACTTGATGCCACCTGTTATTAGCTGAACCGACGTGCACATAAAGTTAGCGTAGTTCCTTTTATCACCACTTATCTACGCACGGTCAATAGTTCATTAAACGTGGACTGTGAATTGGAACATTTTTTCACCACGGGAGGGTTAGGAAGTGAGGACACCATCTCAAACCGGTAAACCAACGCAGCCCTCAATGCATCCTGGTATCAATATAGCACAGCTAAGTGTGTAGGTGCCTAACAAATATTCATTTCAATTTTTACGTAGACAGTCGGCCATAGGGCCCATATTGTGAAAGATACTGTTTCATGATGTTTCTATTCAATTTCTACTACGACTTCAATTGATAAAAAACCAATTATATACTAATTTAGGCAATTATGTTCTAGTCGTAAGAAAATCGACTACTGTTCGATCAATTATAATAAGAATCAGATATTTCAATTCACTTTTTGTCCTTGAATGACAACACCCAGTGTTGGGGAAGTTCACTTATAAAAAAGGAACTTTTAAAAAGTTCAGTTCATGTCAAATAAATTGAACTTTCAAAAAGTTTAAGGTTCGTTTTCGTGGCTTTGCTGTGAAAGTTCAAGTTCGAAAAAAAACAACAACATAAGTTCGTTCAAAGATTCACCTTGAAAATCATTTGAAAAATACGGTTCAAAAATAATATATGTAGGCCTACACACACATTTTCTACAATGATTGTCTGGAACGGGATCAGGTACAACAATAATTAGATCATCCACGTTGTTTTGTGCATCATTTTCCTCAGTGTATAGGGGGACCACCAACAGGGTCATCCATTCATATTACAATTAATTAAAAACTATCAAATTAACCAATAGACAGTTCACTAATATAATTTTTAAGCACCTCAAATGCGCGTCGCTTCCAGAAGCTAGAATAATACACTCAGTGTACGCAGCCTACATATGCCTACAACCACAAGTCACGGCTGCCGGCTCGCCTGGTGACAAGTGAACACATGATGAAACCCCAAACAGGGATACCGGTACATTCGGGATAGACCGTAAAATAGTCGATCTCATTCGCAGTGTTGAGTACCGGTAGCAACTTTTAAAAAAGAACGCGTTCCTAGGAGCGCGTTCTTTTCTCAGGAACTTTCAAAGATATGCGTTCCTTTTTTTCTGAAGGGAACTTTTAACCCTAAAGTTACAAATTTCCGGGAACTTTTAATATAGACGTAAACGTTCCTCTGAAAGTTTTTTTTGGCATTGATTGTACTTCATTTTATAAATCCCGAATCCGTTCCATTTATCACAGTTATCTGTTTAAAATATTCGAAAATAGAAAATCATTCAAATATCCAGTCTTGGAATGTGGCAAACCCTAAACACTCACTAGAAGCTTATCGGCACTGGGCACTGGGATCGGAAATTGATGATCGCACATGCAAGTGCGTAGTCTAGACTAGTCTAGCGTGCTTCGTACGACTGGGTTTTTCTGGATGATACCTTCGTAGTTATGGTACTTATTGACTTTTTAGAAGACAATATTAGGTAACTGAGAAAATCACGAGATCTATTAAACAGAAATAGTCATCTTGAGGGGTGGGGGTGCATACATTCAGCTAGTTGTCACATTAGTACCCTGCGACACAGTGTCGAGTGGCATCATTCGAGGTAGTACTGGCCAATTGTAAACATCGTACGGTGACGGATCTCACATTCTCAGTTTCTGTGTGAACCAATAATAATTGGAAGTTTTCAGTGTTTATTTAGTTTTTTAGTATAGAACTCACTAGCTATCGCAGTTTAGCAGTGTATTAATTGTTTACTGTATATAGATTTGATTGTTTTATTCTTTGATATGGCACTGCGATCAGACGACCATGTTTCATCATTTTTTCATCTCGCCGAAAAAAACTTAATTGGAAACAATCTAACAGCAATGTGTCGTTTGTGTTCATTAGAGCATCGACAAGGTCTTGTTCATATCTCAAGAAGCACATCATGGTGAGGAGTTCAATTTTTTCACACTCATTTGAATTTAATTTAATTTCAATTCCTAATATTAGTAAATCACTTTTTTACTCATCCTGATATGCAGGCAAGTGGCAATCAAGGCTCTATGACCAAGGTACTGTGGTTATATTGCAGGCGTGTATTCGGTCGTGTCTTTTGAAAACATTCGTAAAGTCAAAAGTGATCAAATAGTAATCAAATAATCATTTTGTGCATCTTATATTACTTGAAAATTAAAATTGTAGTCTTGCTATCATTATAACCAATGAAAACAAAGCTGGTAGGCCTATACAATATTAATAAAGAAGAAAATTAATAACTTTTCACTTGATAATTTAGTGGTTGGTACTCAAAAGTCGGAGGGGTCTGAAATGTAAACAATCATTCAAAATAGGCCTAGAGGTCCAGGCTCAGGCCTACTCCATTGAGCCAGTGGTAACGCATCAAAGTACTATGATGTTTTTGTTTTGATAATTAATTAATACATATTATTCAATTAGTAGGGCCTACGGTGGATTCATGATAGCCTACGTCTATCAATGAAGACAATAATTATGCTTTTGACCTTGGCCTAACTTCCTTGACCTATATCCTATATCCCGTCATTTATCCGCTGAAGTAACTTTTAATGGTAACTTTTTAATATTCAGGAACTTTTGAGTTCCTTTTTTTCTGAGGAACTGTAACTTTCACAAGTTTCTTATAGACATTGAGGAACTCAACTTTCGAAAGTTCCTATATTTGAGGAACTTACCCAACACTGCTCATTTGGAATTTGGACGGGGAAGTACCGATAGTGCGATCGTGTCGAATAGGATTATGAGTGATCTAAAATTATGAACTTTCAAATGAACGTTTTATTCCGTTAGAAGATCATCGAAAAATCGAACGTGAAGAAAGTTCAAGATCGTCGACTGTAAATGTAACGCGTTCATTGAAAAGTTCAGAAAATACGAACGCGTTCATTTTAAAAGTTCATTACCCAACACTGGCAACACCAGGCCCTATACTCGGCCTAGGTGACTAAATGCTAAACTAGATAGGCTAACTAAAAATTAGCCAAGTACTGCACCTACGTTACTAATTATGAACATATTACATACCCCACGTATTTATATCCACCATACGCGATCAAGTCAAACGTCTTTAGATTCGTCTGAATGCTCGTGATATACAACGTAACAAGCTCGATGACGATTTCAACAACAAGCCAAGCGAGTGCAGTGCTCGCTACCATACCCAGTTGCTCAGGACTGAATCTGTAAACAAGACGCATAGTTCAATGGCCAAAGGAAGACAATTTTTTTATAGGTACAACGACGCAGTGTACTGGGGCTCAAGATCTATTGGCGTCTTTACATCTTGAGCACATCAGAAATTATTATTATCATTAATTTAAAATCAAAACCTAGAAGCATAGATGAAAGGTTTAGGAAGAACATTCATATTTATGTAAAATGATCAAATCTTTGGATTGTCAGTGGTTGCATGTCAAAAACTACCACTTGTGTCAACTCAACTTGCCACTCTCTTACACAAATTAATGAGTGGAAAATGCATGAGCATTACCATTTAACAAGCTTGTGGAGTATCAGAAGATGTAGAGATCGCAGACCTATAATTCGTCAATAAGCTGTGTTACTTCTAACCACACCACAAGTCCACAATTATTGCAAACTATGGAAACCAAGTGAGTATGAGATTGCAAGAGGCCATATGAAAATAAGGTAATTTTACAATCAGGATAGATAAAAATAGTGATTCAACTGAAGTTTGAAATAATATGGAAGCGTGCCATAATATAGTTTAGATTCACCAACTTTCAATTAAGTACAGAACTGATTTTTTCGAACATGACCTTTGAAATTTTGTATTCACCTTCCAACATTTAATGTGGAAGGCCTATACTCAATGATAATGAATTGCAAATAAAAACACAGGTCTCATAATTATATGTAATTAATAATAATTAATAATGATAAGTAGTTAAATGAGGACAAAATCTACGGTGAAACTTGAAAAACGTTTTTTTTTGAAAGAAATGAAAAATTCACGTTTCCTTACCCACGAGTTGCAAAACAATATAGGCCTATCTAGGAACAAAAGCATTGTTTTGTCAAGTTCACTCGTGGCGAGTTGGCTGTCACTATTATAAGACATATTAGAAGTTCGTAATACGTAATTATCATCCTTACTTGTCCTGCATGCCGAGTACCAGACCAGCGACAAGTACGTACGTAACATAACCCATCATTGGTATATATAAGTCTGGGGCGTTTATCTCGTGACGCGGCTGCACCGGTTCATCTTGTTCATATTTCACTGACCAATCAGAATGTGTGAAAGGAAAGAAGAGGAGAGCTAATTTTTTAGTTACATAAGCAGTGTCAACAGCAAAATAGTATTTCAGTCTCGCAACTGGTACATACTTTTCAAATTGTTGATCAACAAGCTTACGACCTGAACCGACCATTGCTTGTCCGTATTGCATGGCAACATTTGATACAAGAGGATCACTCAAGAATTGACTGGGAATAGAAAATCCTTGCTGTTGAGGTGGATAGCCCTGCTGTTGAGGGGCATAACCCTGTTGAGGGGGATAGGCCTGGTGTTGAGCGGGATAACCCCTGCCCTGAGAATAGTCAGGATTTGCTGAGTATTGTGGCGGTGGAATACTTTGGTTATCAAATGTGTACGACGCTTCATTTCCTTGTTGTGGGCTAGAATAAGGATTGTATGGAGGTGGATAGCTTGGGGGATTCATGACTGAAGGATCAGCTACATGCTTCGGTTTTCTACTGCTTTTTGAAGACGCTGCAAAAATGTTCAAAGAAAACATGATAAAGGTTGGTTAACGCACCCAGATCTAGAAATAGTTTTGTTCATTCATTACATTTCTAGCATCACAACATGAGTAAGGTTTATGCCTACATACCGGTAGTCAATTGGGGCTACTTTGCCTATGGGGGGAACTTTGCCTATTCTAGGCCTACCAATTTAATCATCAGTGATGCTGTGAGATTGAAACATATGAGAAGAAAAGTTGAACATTTTAGCACCAAAGTTTGAAAATTACAGCATCACTAATAATTAAATTGGTAAAATAGGCAAAGTTCCTCTCATATGCAAAGTAACCCTAATTGACTGTACACCGGTACTTGAAAAACACAGATTTAAGATCATAAACATGCCTTTGATACGTTGAATTATATCAGTCATAATCCAAGCTAATACACAGAGTTGTAGATAGAAGTATTTCTTAACGTTCAAAGTTGTTCTTCCATGAACGTGGTGAGCGTTTTGCTTTTGCTTAGCGGTAAAATTGGGCTGAGCTCAGCATTCAGAAACCACACCGCAATCGTCACTGATTGAGCGGTTTTCAACATGACGGCTAAGGTATCCGCTTTGCGAATTTTGCGTTCATGGAAATCCAGCTTAAAACTTAGTCTTATAAATGCAAGATGGTACAATAGTACCATATTTAAGGTTGTTTCAAACTAAAGGAATGACTCAGGTCACTGGGACATGTAGCAGTGTACCGGTACACTGTTCACTGATTAAGTGTACCCATACCTTTCTTTTTTTTTAACATCGAAACTTGATACAAAATCATTGTTCCCCAATTAAGGCTATACCCGTACTGAAGTTGTATCTTCAACTGCTCTTAAGCCCAGCAATTTCTTGAAGCTCACCACAATCCGGTGATACAGCATCTGACTATGGTCAGCGATAGGCCCTGGTGTTGATTTTGAAATCTTCCCAAACCCTTTTTTTTAGATATTGTAAAAATGCTATTTGCCATAGGTTATTGAACATGATGATTTTTTTTATGGCAATCAATATTGGTTTCTTGCTTCAACCAAGTTAAGATTATGTTTCAACGTTGTCATATGACTTCAATACACTGTGGGTGGCAAAAGTGCCTTCTGCATTCTGTGCTAGTCCCCTAGACTAATGTCTACGTCCTAAATCTACGTCCCTCCTAGGGCCTAGGCAGACCTATGTCTCTGAGAAATGAAGTAGGCCTAGGCTATATACTCAATGGCCTAGGTATAATCAAGAGGGATGGGCCTACTTTAGCAAATAAATTTCTATACTAGAAATTGACTACGCCTATGTTTAGGGACCTTGTGTCTACTAGGGCCTAGACCTATAAGCTTGGAATATGGTAAGCTCTATGGTTGGCCTAGGCCAATGCCTGGGCTCTGAAAGTTATGGCATTAATTTTGGGCAATGTTTTGGGCAAGGTAGGCCTACGTATGCCCAGTCATAGGCCTAGGCTGAGAGGCGTAAAACTTAAAATCTAAAAGATCAAAATCAAACTAGAAGTGGTGAATGCATAAAATTAGGGTAATTATATACAGAGTCTACTCAGTACAATCATCAAAATCAATGGTACAACGTACATGCAATGTTATTTGCTAGGCTTAAACGCTACAAAATTAATGCAAGCAAGCAATTAAAATGACTCAAATATGCAGTCGGACTTAACCTAAAATCTACGTAACAGCAGTTGCACCACATCTGATTTAATTGAGACCACCTACACTTACGATGTCTTGCCCCTTGATTCGCGTTATAATTCATGATTATTTGATGTTTCAGAGTCTAAACACATATATATCGTGTATTTTAATACATAAACGGACACAGCTTTCTTCACGGCCACATAACTTTAGGCCATTACCAAGATGACAACTTAACAAACTGACAATGCTGACTGCTACAAATTATTATTAATTATTATTCGTCATATTTGGCTGACGTGGAACTCGAGTTGGAGGTCTTGGTTTGAATCCAAGAGAAAAATATATTGAAAATTATTTGTATAATAAATTGAAACTTTGTTGTAATATGTACATATGAAAGGTGTCTCAGATTTTCATATTTCATATTGATTTTACGTTATACTACGTAAAATGATATTGAAGTACACTGAAGCCTTATAGGGCAATTAGTTTTATTCGATTAGATTAAATAAGGTTAGGCATAATTAAAGGGAATAAAGGGAATAAACAGACAACAGTTATAAGGTAATAGCAGTCCTTATAATACATAATGAGCCTAGATAATCAATTCATAAAAAAATGTTGTTTCAGTGGTCCTATATTATGCATTGCTTGCTCAATTATAGTCATCTCATCCACAAATTCATACAAAACAATTTATAATCAAGTAAACTGACCCAAAATAATTTTTTTATCTGTTGTTAGCATTGATAAAATATATTTGAGACATCTGGTGGTAATTGAATTATATCATTGCATGCTAAAATAATGAAAGAAATACAATGAATCTCTTCAGCTGCTCTAGCAATGAGTGACATACGCTGGTCGAAGGTCGTTTGGCAAGCATTAGAGTGAAGATTAACATCCGTGAGATACAAAAAATAAAACTTGAAATATCAACTGATTAAAATATGTAAGTTTTGGCTGTAATTTCTGATTACTCATTAGTTTACACATTCTTGCAGTGGTGCAGTCAATTTGGTGGAGCTATAATGAGAGATGTATTTCTAATTCATAATTTTTTGATGAAAATAATTCGTATATTACTAACAAGACAGTAACAGCAAAAATACTTCATAACTTATTCGAAGGTATTCAAGAACGTTTGAAAATTGATATTTATTGGTCTAAAATGATGGAACGATGCAGGTCCATTTTATTTAACAATTAAAAATTAAAATGGTAAACGGAAAATGTTTTGTTATGCTTTCAATTAAAATAGATTATTCAAACATATAAAAAGCGTTGGCAATCACCATCATATTATTAGATTGTGTTTCATTAGAGGGTATGAAGGTTGGCTTGGGTTAGGTCAGGTCTACATGTTATTGAAATTACTTAAAAATTCAAGAATGGTCAAATACTGTGCGACAAACTTAATTATGCGAGAAGCTCCACGAGAGTGCGTGCAAATTGTTTCAATAAATAGCTGAACACGAAGTTTTATGAATAAATTATATTAATTCTGATGATATTGAACACAAAGTAGCTAGGCCCACTCCACGTAGTTTCAGAATGATTTTAACGCTTCAGAACTTTTCTGCTATAGGGATGAAAACGTATTTGATTGCATATTAAAGTTAGTACGAATCAGTAGCAATGCAAGCAAATAAATCAATATTGTATTACATTATGTATTTTGTTCCAGTACATTCTTCTTTTTATATAACAAGATACAAGAAGGATTATCTACTGATTTTTTTGCTTCCAGATTTTTTTCATTTTGTTGAAAATTGAATTTTATTCGATTGTTTAATTCTACCTGTATCGTGTTTAATATTGACAATATTTTTTTGAATATTCTCGTTATTTAGTCAATATCTATTTTGATTAACATCGAACCTCGATGAAAAAATCATTGTTTCCTAATTAGGGCTAAGGATGAAAGGTAGGCTCGTACGGACGGGGCACCACTTACACAATTTCAGACCAGTAAATATTAATGTTAATTTTTCATCAACATCGACAAATTTGATAAACAATCAAATAAAGGCATAGGATTTAAGTTTAGGATACAAGATTTTAAGATTTAAGAGTTGAAAATGTAAGGTAATGTAAAAAAAATGAATGGAAATAATGTTCAAAAACAAGAATAAAATGATTTGAAAATGAATGAATGAGATGATTGTTGAACGGGGCATCATCACAAGGTCGATCTCACTACCCCAAAGAAATAGCTCATAGCTCATTTAACACATTGTAAAAATTAGTGATAAGTGAAAAGGAGAAGAACGATTCAAAAATCGCGTTGAAAATTTTCGTTTTAAATCTTCTTTCTGAATATATCTTCTCTCTCTTCGAGTTTTCTCATCTTTATCTCATTTTCTTCCAAAATTTCCTTGCTTCTTTTACTTGGAAATTCACTATTGTGTAGGGGGGAAAAGAACTTCGGTCTTCTCTCCGATGTTCAGGTTCGTTTTCTTAAATTCGCCGTTGTCTTCTTTGAAAATCTTCTTCTCTTTTTCTTCCATTTTTTCTATTTATGTGTACATAGGGTTTGTATTCTCAATTTTATGTTATACAAATGTGCTCGTCATTTCATTTAGAAATAATAATTTTTTATTGATTATTTTTTATTGAACACCACTGAATATATATATTCAGTGGTGGCCGAATATATATATATATATATATATAAATATATATATATATAAATATATATATATATATATATACATATATATATATATATATATATATATATATATATATATATATATATATATATATATATATATATATATATATATATATATATATATATATATATATATAATTTACATCCCAGTATTTACTTGACCGACTGAGTGAAACCACGTAAAACCAACAGCCAGGATGAATGATGAGAAAGGAGGAGGGAACATTTGTCAGAGATAAATCTCCATGCAGGTCCTCTGCAAGAAGATTCAACTCACTAGGCCTTCCGGTTGAATAGTAGTAGTACAGTTCGTCAGTTCTTTACATGCATCAATAAGAAAGCGGATAATGGTCAGGCAGGCCCAGAAGTGTGGACGACTGGCCATGAAGACCCATAAGTGTGGACGACTGGCCATGAACACCCACAAGCAGTGGACGAATTTGGGGAGATGCGGGGGGATGCCATCCCCCAAAGAGAAAACGTTGCTTACACCATTCCCCCAAAGAGAAAAGGTGGCATACAGCACCCCCCCTAAAATAATGTTTTTTACTTTTTTTACTATTCTATTTTTGTATTTTTCTTACGTGGTTTAAAACCGATACCATTCCAGTTATTAGTTTTCCTCCTATATATAGTATCTTGATTATTATTTAATAGTTTATTAACACAGTTATATTAAAATCTAGCGTTTTACTTGCGTAATTTGCGTGTATTTACATGTTATACTTCATAGTCCAGTTTACCACTGTCGCGGTAGGCCTACTTTTGAGCGAAAACATGCACATTTCGCGGTAATTCACCGGTGAGGCGGTGACTCTCACTTATCGTTATGTTATATACAAAATATTGGTTCCTCCTCGCAGCATTATAAGTAAAGCCTATCCTAACAATTGATTTAATTTATAAAATACTTAAATACATATAGTATAATAGTGTATGACTACCTACAGACTCCCAAAACTTGTGAAACAGGATAAAAACATGATTTCACATTTTCCCCGTGGGTTTTGGGGGTGGGGGTGGGGGGTGGGGGGGGGGGGGGCTCCCACAATTTATCATTTTAGCACTTCCTTTTGTGACTCGAGTTACCTTTACCCCATAAGAAATTTCCCAATTCGACCACAGCCCATAAGTATGGACGACTTGCCATAAATACCCATAAGTATGGACGACTTGCTATGAAGACCCATAAGTATATGGACGACTCGTCATGTAGACCAATAAGTATGGACGACTTGCCACGAAGAACCATAAGTATGGACGACTTGCTATATAGGCCCATAAGTATGGACGATTTGCCATGAAGACCCAGAAGTGTGGATGACTTGCCATGAAGACCCATAGGTATGGATGACTTGCCATGAAGACCCATAAGTGTGGATGACTGGCCATGTAGACACAGAATTGTGAACGACTCGCCATGCGGACCCAGAAGTGTGGATGACTTGCCATGAAAACCCATAAGTATGGACGACTTGCCATATAGACCCATAAGTATGGATGACTTGCAATATAGACCCATAAGTATGGACGACTTGCCAAATAGACCCATAAGTATGGACGACTTGCCATATAGACCCATAAGTATGGACGACTTGCCATATAGACCCATAAGTATGGACGACTTGCTATATAGACCCAGAAGTATGGACGACTTGCCATATAGACTCATAAGTATGGACGACTTGCCATATAGACCCATAAGTATGGACGACTTGTTACATAGACCCAGAAGTGTGGACGACTTGCCATGAAGACCCATGAGTATGGATGACTTGCCATGAAGACCCATAAGTGTGGATGACTGGCCATGTAGACACAGAAGTATGGACGACTTGCTATATAGACCCAGAAGTATGGACGACTTGCCACATAGACCCAGAAGTGTGGACGACTTGCCATATAAACCCATAAGTATGAACAACTTGCTATATAGACCCATAAGTATGAACAACTTACTATATAGACCCAGAAGTATGGACGACTTGCTATATATACCTAGAAGTATGGACGACTTGCCATATAGACCCATAAGTATGGACGACTTGCCATATAGACCCATAAGTATGGACGACTTGCTATATAGACCCATAAGTATGGACGACTTGCTATATAGACCCAGAAGTGTGGACGACTTGCCATGAAGACCCATAAGTATGGATGACTTGCCATGAAGACTCATAAGTGTGGATGACTGGCCATGTAGACACAGAAGTATGGATGACTTGCTATATAGATCCAGAAGTATGGACGACTTGCTATATAGACCCAGAAGTATGAATGACTGGCCATGTAGACACAGAAGTGTGGATGACTGGCCATGTGGACACAGAAGTGTGGATGACTGGCCATGTAGACACATAAGTATGGATGACTGGCCATGTAGACACAGAAGTGTGGATGACTGGCCATGTAGACACAGAAGTGTGAATGACTGGCCATGTAGACACAGAAGTGTGGATGACTGGCCATGTAGACACAGAAGTGTGGATGACTGGCCATGTAGACACAGAAGTGTGGATGACTGGCCATGTAGACACAGAAGTGTGGATGACTGGCCATGTAGACACATAAGTATGGATGACTGGCCATGTAGACACAGAAGTGTGGATGACTGGCCATGTAGACACAGAAGTGTGGATGACTGGCCATGTAGACACAGAAGTGTGGATGACTGGCCATGTAGACCCATAAGTATGGACGACTTGCTATATAGACCCAGAAGTATGGATGACTTGCTATATAGACCCAGAAGTATGGATGACTGGCCATGTAGACACAGAAGTGTGGATGACTGGCCATGTAGACACAGAAGTGTGGATGACTGGCCATGTAGACACAGAAGTGTGGATGACTGGCCATGTAGACCCATAAGTATGGACGACTTGCTATATAGACCCAGAAGTGTGGACGACTTGCCATGAAGACCCATAAGTATGGATGACTTGCCATGAAGACTCATAAGTGTGGATGACTGGCCATGTAGACACAGAAGTATGGATGACTTGCTATATAGACCCAGAAGTATGGACGACTTGCTATATAGACCCAGAAGTATGGATGACTGGCCATGTAGACACAGAAGTGGGGATGACTGGCCATGTAGACACAGAAGTGTGGATGACTGGCCATGTAGACACATAAGTATGGATGACTGGCCATGTAGACACAGAAGTGTGGATGACTGGCCATGTAGACACAGAAGTGTGGATGACTGGCCATGTAGACACAGAAGTGTGGATGACTGGCCATGTAGACACAGAAGTGTGGATGACTGGCCATGTAGACACAGAAGTGTGGATGACTGGCCATGTAGACACAGAAGTATGGATGACTTGCCATGAAGACTCAGAAGTGTTGCCATGAAGTGACTTGCCATGAAGACTCAGAAGTGTGGATGACTTACCATGAAGACCCAGAAGTGTTGATGACTTGCCATGAAGACCCAGAAGTGTTGATGACTTGCCATGAAAACCCAGAAGTGTGGATGACTCGCCATGAAGACCCAGAAGTGTGGATGACTTGCCATGAAGACCCAGAAGTGTGGACGACTTGCCATGAAGACCCATAAGTATGGATGACTTGCCATGAAGACTCATAAGTGTGGATGACTGGCCATGTAGACACAGAAGTATGGATGACTTGCTATATAGACCCAGAAGTATGGACGACTTGCTATATAGACTCAGAAGTGTGGATGACTGGCCATGTAGACACAGAAGTGTGGATGACTTGCCATGAAGACACAGAAGTGTGGATGACTTGCCATGAAGACACAGAAGTGTGGATGACTGGCCATGTAGACACAGAAGTGTGGATGACTGGCCATGTAGACACAGAAGTGTGGATGACTGGCTATGTAGACACAGAAGTGTGGATGACTGGCCATGTAGATACAGAAGTGTGGATGACTGGCCATGTAGACACAGAAGTGTGGATGACTGGCCATGTAGACACAGAAGTGTGGATGACTGGCCATGTAGATACAGAAGTGTGGATGACTGGCCATGTAGACACAGAAGTGTGGATGACTGGCCATGTAGACACAGAAGTGTGGATGACTGGCCATGTAGATACAGAAGTGTGGATGACTGGCCATGTAGACACAGAAGTGTGGATGACTGGCCATGTAGACACAGAAGTGTGGATGACTGGCCATGTAGATACAGAGGTGTGGATGACTGGCCATGTAGACACAGAAGTGTGGATGACTGGCCATGTAGACACAGAAGTGTGGATGACTGGCCATGTAGACACATAAGTATGGATGACTGGCCATGTAGACACAGAAGTGTGAACGATAAATATCATACTGTCGAATACACCACAGAGCTATTTGAATATTTAATACTATTCGCGTACATTATGCTCACAAGCTCTTGCATGAGCTCCAAAAATGATTATTGAAGCATTTTATGGAATGTATATCTAGAAAGGAAGTACAAAGTGATGATTAAAATATATGCCTATGTTGATTTCATTTTGTAGATTTGATATAAAGAAAGGAATAATATGATAATTTCCCTCCCTTCACGTTCAAAGCGCTGAAAACATTGAAATTCATCAGTTGTTTGTTTATACAAATTTTCAAATAAATGACTAATTAATATTACGTTTACTCACACAAACGATGTTCGACGCATGTAAACGCATATTTCCAGTTCCAAAACCAGGACTACCCGACTTTATTTTCAGTAATTTCATCTGTAACTCTAAAAAATTGTTGTTCAAGAAAAAAACAATTCGATTAGGATAATCACAAGAATTAGATTGTTAAAATTCTCAGAGTTACTTATTTGCAGAATCATAACGGTTAAAGCTAATTTGAAATTATGTTTACCAAGCCAAAGGCATCGATTGCATAGTGCTTTGCCCGAGTCGAGAGTTTGAATGACGGAGCCTTTCTATTGGTCAGTTCGTAACCATGGTTACCGATGTTAGGGTAATGGTGGTCGAGTGTGGAGTGTAACTCGACAGTCCGGGTTCAGCTCCCGACGAGAATGGTGCAGATTACCAGGTTTTAAAACATCACGTCATGATTGAATATTTTGTGATACCACGCGTGACCGAATTGTCAATTCGACATTATACGAAGTTCAATTATATTAGTAAATTCTCTGGAATGAACGTTTTAATGTTGATCAAAGAGAGATTTGATCTATAGAAATATAATGAAATATATTTTCTCAATAATTCTTGAAAGTTGGGAAGGTGAGTAGATTTTTGCCGTTTCTCTGTTCAAATTTATTCATATTTGATAAAATCGTTGAATAATTTGTTTTATCTTTTCGATTATCATTTCGTAGCATAGTGTACTTATTTTAAATCATACATATTCAACAGTTGATAAAACTCATAGCAGATAACATAATTATTCTTAAATTGATAATTGAATTGGCGAAAAATTGTAATTGTAAAAAGTATTCACAAGGTTTTCTGATGATTTTCATTTACATACTATTTAAAAATAGCTTTCACTGCAAAACCTACAGTAAAATAACAATGAATTCAATCCAAAGTACTCTTAAATTATTTTTTATATCATTTACGTCAAGTGTGTTATTTTGCAATCTGAATAATGAAAATCTAAGTGATAAATGGTAAGATACAATCAAAATAAGAAGAATCAACAGGTCTAAGATTCTTCACGAATGCATTTAGAAATCCCATTTTACACATTTTACTTAGTTTTTTAAAGCTTTTTCAACCGCTAAAACATAACGAAATTACCATTTTTTGTTTACATTTTGTTCTACTTGAATCTTTTACATGCATGCTTGTTGCCCGTTACATTTCTACAGGTTTCTTCATTTGACATTTGCTAAAAATAGGTAATATAGATTATATATATATATATATATATATATATATATATATATATATATATATATATATATATATATATATGTATATATATATATATATATATATATATATATATATATATATATATTTATTTATATATTGAATTGTGTACTTTTGAAGGTAAATCTACTTTTAAAGGGAAATGAAGTACTAGCGTTTAACCTTAGTGTGTAAATACGTTCAGGCCTATATATTGTACGATATTTATTTTCATCAAAATGTACAGCTTGCTACAAAGTCATTCTTCTCCGAATAAGTCTGAAGAAGACAAGATAGGATCATTCGGACGAGGTAACATATACACAAGGGTGGTCTCACCATCCCAGTTACTGAAAAATCAAGAATAATGTACGTAAATCAATGTACATTTGATAATAATTTTAATGTCACAGTGTAAACCAACTTTTTTTTTTTTCAATTGACACATATTAAAAAAGCGCTGATGTCTAAGAACTCATCCCATTTGTTAATTAATAAGGACGCGCCTCTGACAAAAATCTACAAAAAAAGCAAAGAACTAAAATATAACCATTTGTTAGATCAAAGAAATACTGATGAAATACGAACAAAAAGTTATATTCAGTGTCGGAAAAATACCACGAAAAACTTGTTTCTGAACATAACAATATGAATACAATAATTAATGGCATAAACTATTTTTACCAATTCGAATGATTGTACGTTTGATTAATTATTTTTTGATTCGATTTGCCTAAACAATGAACCTTAGTTACAGCTGACATTGAATTTAGAAGCCAACAAAAGCCAACAACAGAATGAAGATAATATTCAATTCAATAATATTGATATATTTTGATGAAAAAATTCTATCCAATAGCCTTAGAATCATTATCTATCAAATTCAGCCGAAATTAATATTGCTTCAGGTGGTATTAATTATCACCATTTACTTGTTCAGCATTTCTCGTTTTTGTTTTTGTCATCACCAAGATTAGCTTCGATCGTCTTCCTCGCCTCCTTCTCGTTGTCTTCCTCGCCTCCTCCTCGTTGTCTTCCTCGCCTCCTCCTCGTTGCCTGCCTCTTCTATATATTCTTCTTTTGCTGAAATTTTTCCACCTTTCAATGTCTTCCCACCACCTATACTGTTTTCTAAACTTCTCTATACTTTTGCCCTCTGTCCTTTACTTTGACTGCTTAGCTATTATGTTGGCTGTCGTTTTTCACGACCAATCACATTTCCCTTTGTTTTTCCACTTTCCAAAATATATTTTTGACAAAATGATTTTTTTTTAGCAAATTGTGGAAAGTGGTTTGTAAAGGTGCACAGCACATTTAGCTCAGTTGCTAACACGGTTGCTTTATGTGACTAGTAGATTAGTACTATAACGACCCTGTTTTCGATCGTTTTGATCCCATCTTCACAGGTTTTTTTCGTGGTTTTCCTCTGTAGTCTTGGCTCATGCCGGGCTGATTGTATTCAATATAGGCCACGACGTTTTCTTCCACGCTATCCCACTAAGAGACCTTTATCTTATCATCTTATCATATAATTCATCCGACGCCAATATATCAATTAGTTATCATTGCAGTGCGTCGTTAAGACAAATTATGAATGAAAAAAAAAATTAAGGTACATGCATAATTGATTGAATATGATAAATAAAATCGTTAACAAAATACATCAAACTTAATTAATTTTTATTTATATTGAATGTCAAATTTGGGACTTTTCAATGTCTAAAGTCATTATTCTGATAACTTTAAAGTGGCTTTCATAATAATTTGAACCGAAGTTGACACTTTTTTTTAGACTTTGAGTATCGCCAGATATAGTATACTGATCAAGCTGAACAAAATAATTTTTAAGAAAAATGACCTTTTAAACTTATAGGACTAAGAACTGAACTGAACATTCAAAATTGAACATTTAAAAACATCGAAAATATGATATTTTTCATGTTTAACGACTTTAAAATTCATATTATAATAAAAATATTGCTTAGTTATCTATAACAAATTTTCTGCTGTCAAAACAAGGACAACCCGATTTCATTTCACAATTATTAATCTCAACTTTTTCGAACTGAAAAATGTCAATACATGTATATTTTTAATAATGCAATTATTGTGGGTGGTAAGAAGTATGTGAAATTGAAATGTTTCAAGTATATTTCATGTTTATAAGCTAAATGCTTGAGTCACTTCAAGGTACGACCGTTACAATAACTATGACTAATAAACTACATTACTATGATAACTATAGATACTATGATATTACTATTTATAGTAATATTTATAGATATATACTATTAGATCATATTACTATGATAACTGTATGATATACAATAACTATGACTAAACTAGAGTAAACTAATTTCAATTTAAATACACTGAAACTCGGCACCTCCACCAATGCTAATTATTTACTATTGAAAGGACTTCAATTTCTTCAATACTTTTACTTTATATTTAAAGGGATAAAAATAAATTCACTGTCAATTTGTTACTGAGTATTCATAATCATAAATGAAAGTTATTGTGATAACTTGATCTTGAATTATAGTATGATCAATATAATTGATATGTGCTAATGAATAATAAATATTATGGTCATTGTCAAATGACTCTGACCTAATATGATAGAATTATAGTAGTGAAATGCGGATGTTTATTTTAGACAAAGCAGGATAGTATGGACATAAAACCAAGAGGGTGATCTTACTTCAAGGAAATGATTAATTCCAATGTAACTGTTTCAGCAAACTGTAAATTACTGAGTTCATTGACAATGAACATCCAATTCATCCATTACAATGTAGGGGAAAATGATTTCTTCGATCTTATTCATGATTTTAATTTTCTTTCATACTTCGAATCTTCTGTTTTCTCTGTTCACTGCCATCAATTCATCCTTCTATAAATATATTTGTGGTGATTGAATATATACCGGTGGCATTGTTGAACTTTAAAAATTCTTGTTTTCGTGCAAAACAAATGCAATTTATGCTAGCATATCGGTATTTTCATTTGTGCCAATAATTCACGACTAAAATAGGCATGACTTATTATCGGCTCTACATTATTGTGAATTGTGATCATTTAGAGTTACCCTGATTTGATATTTTAAATTTACCCAGCCAACTTGATTGGATATTATGTTTTGATACGTCAATGGGGCAAGGAACCGAAATACATTGATTGATCTGTATTTTTTTTGAAACGTTGAATATCGAGATATCGTACACGGAAGATCATTCATTGTGTAGCGTACACACCTGTGGATATCGCCTTTTTATTGGCACAATGCAAATAAAGAAAATTATATTGAAGATATCAAATTAAACATTCTTATCTGTTCTTTATCTTTTCAAAGATGTATGTAAGCATCATTTGGTTTTGCCCAATTCAAAATCAAGTTGATGTGATGGACTGGGGAGATTGGGAAGAGGAGGGGGGGGGGGAGTATGGGGGGTGAGGGTCAATCGGAGTGACCTGGATAACGTGATTATATTTAGAGACTGACCAGCAGCTGAAATCACGCACACTTGCATCAAGGTATGCCCCACTTTCTTCACTCACGATTAAGATTAACTTAATTATAGCCTCACCTTGAGTTCAATTCTTATCAAGATGTCCTGGAAAATCTTTATTTTTTTGTTTGATAGTGTTTTGTGATTTCTTTATTTTCATACTTTTATCCTGTGTTTTGGGTCAAATTGTTGGAATATAAGTACGTGTTTTTCTGGCATGTTTTGTGAAGAAATAATTCCTCCACACTTTTAATAGGGGTTATATTACTCTTTCACAACAACTTACCAGAACGAACTTCCTTCATTCAAAATATATGCACATGTTCCAGCTGAATCGTTTTACCAACTGAAATCACGCTGGGTGTCGGTTCGAGTCCAGAGTACAGAATGGGTTTTTGTAGGTTTCCTTCCACTAATCATCACTTCTTATCATATTCTTATCATTTTTGTCTCCTGCTCATTTGTATCCCTCTATAAGTGGGTCTATTATTAAAATCTATTATTATAAATATTATCATACCATTAGATATGATATTATTATTATTAAATATCATTATATTTTATATTATGTTATTATTATTATTATTATAAGTCTATTAGTGGGGTATTCAAGCACCATTATACTCAATATTATATAGAATATAATTATTCCATTAGGATAACATTATAATAAATAGGCTATATTCCTATTTCAATTTATATAGTAGGCCTATAACTTTAAATTCCGAAATTTCTTCCCGACCAGTACGAATGATTGGATTGTACATAATCTCTAAACTTATGAAGTTTACTATGTAAAGTACGTGTCTAGTCAATTATTTCATTCGAGACGATCACTCTTGTGTTGCCCCGTCCACACAATCCTACCTTGCCATCCTTTTAATAGGGAACAATGATATAGTGTCAATTGGCTTACGTCTGATAAAAAAATGTATATGTTGCGTAATTGAAAAAATTAATGGTTGTTCAATCGAATAATGACAAAATTCTTCTAATGTTTCTCATACAAATGAATCGAAATATCGTGTCACTGAATAAATATACTTATTACTACCAAAAATATATATCAAAACAAAATGTCAATAGTTTAATTCGTTGAACATTTGAAAACACGTGATAGGCTTTTTACCAACTAATATTGCAGGTGTCTAAAGTATGCTCCAAGATTCCAAGTTATGTTACGCTATGACACGCTTGAGAGTCAGAGGTCAAATTGCGTGCAGCGTCTGTTTCTATCATCACGCATATCACGCGTTTTCATAGAAAATGAATGATGATTTGATCGTTAACCTTAGATTAAAGTTGTGTGAACTTCACTACATTGCGTTGCGTGGTTTTATAGATCAAACCAATCAGCTTCATGCCAACCTAGTGACAGAAAACATTTAAAATCAATATTAGTCAAAACAACACCGGGTATTGGAAGCTTTGTAAAGGCCTACTGTGCATGATATGAACTTAGAAGAGCTTATAGAAGGAGAAAAAACAAAATATCAGTATTTCAGTGATAACTTTCGAATAGAATGATTGACAGATTAACAACTTATAGAATATGTGTCTACAAATTTTAGGACATCAAGTTTACAGCCTTTATCATTGAGTTCAAGCATTGAGCACTAGTCCTTTTCATTTAATCGTATATTTATCGTTTTTTTGTATAAATAACTTTAATTGGTTCTAGGGTTATCGACAAGTTTACAGGATGGTAGGCCTGATCAGTATAAAATATAATGATTATATTCAAAGTACAAATGAATAAATTATATTTGAATAAGTGAAAACATAGTGACATTAACATTATTACACATGTTGAATGAGTGATATAGTTCAGTGAACATTAAATATACGTGTAACCTATGACCATCAATAAGTCATAGGTATGTAACATAGGCCTACGACATAACATTGAATAAGTGAATAATCGAAAATTGAAATAATTAATAGTAACAGACCGCTTGAGAAATGATACTAATAATATGATAATAATAATACATATTGGGAAATATGATATCAGATTATATTATATCAAATATTATATTATATCAGCTGTGTGATATCATATCATATCATATCATATATATATATATATATATATATATATATATATATATATATATATATATATATATATATATATATATACATATATATATATATATATATATATATATATATATATATATATTTATATATATATATATATATATATATATATATATAAATATATATATATATATATATATATATATATATATATATATATATTTATATATGTATAAATATATATTCATGTATATATATATATAAATATATATATATATATATATATATATATATATATATATATATATATATATATATATATATATATGTTGTGAAATTGAGAAATATCACCGTTTATCTCATACACATTGTTGGTGAACTTGTTTTTGTTAACCGATTGTATTTTTACTATAATTTTGGATATAGATACAGATGGTTTTGTGAGGATAATTGTTCATTAATTGTTATTATTTTCTAAATACCAGTATATTATTACTAAAATTCATATATTTTTAATCAATTGATTCTTATTATTTGTAATGTATACAATAATTCAATCTTGAATGCAAGATATATTCAATTTATATGCAATTTACATTCATGCATACATGATGAAATTCTTATCCAGTATTAATTTTGGATTTGCAACAATATGTACGTAAACGTATCGTACATATGTGGTAGGTGTCCTATGAATTATTTCAAGAATTTGACTTGAATATCCTTTCAAAATTTCACAATTTTTCCTCACCTACCGGTACCAAAATTATTTCCGGTCCAATTCGCATAGTTTTATTGGTATTAGAAATGTGTGTTTTCCTATCAATTCATAGATATTTTTCATTTCAAAAAGTTATTCATATAAGAATATGTACATATACTCCAGTAAATCTAAGCCAAAAAGGGCCGTAACCTCATACAAATTGTAACAGAAAATTTTATCGTTGAATTTTGACTGCCTTGAAATTTTGAATTGAATACAATAAAGTTTGCTCAAATCGATGTCGCCATTTTGTTTTTAATCGAATTTTCATGAAAATCTTATTTATTTTTTATTGGCCGTTGTTAGTAAACCACATTCCTACATTTTATTGTAAAATCACGACAAAAATGTTTCACATGGCACCAAAATAAATCAGAATAATCGGACAAAAATTGCTATGATTTTGTGATTAAATTTAAATTAATGCCAAATGCCAAATTTCATTAATCAGATCTAGTGAACAGGGTTCAGGAGTTAAAAATGTAAACTCAACGAAATCTCATTCAAATAATTATACGTAACTGCAACAAATAAAGTTTGCTCAAATTGAGGCGGCCATTCTGTTTTAAAATACATGTTTGGGAATTGATCAATTTGATTTAAATAGTCGGCCATTAACGATGAATTGTCAATTTATTTCAACACAATGAACAATAAATTCGTTATATAATAAAAAATGAATAATTGAGATAATTTTAATAAAAATTGAATGAATTTTGAATTAAATTTGGATGAATATAATTTTGTGAAATAGGCTGTGGGGAGCAAGCGGTGAGTGGTAAATATCTCAATTGAACGGTAAAGTTATCTTGTAATTATATGAAACGACTGGCGAAGAGTTTGCCGAAAGTAATGGTAATTAAAAAAATTGCATATATAGTCAATATGTGGAAAAAACATTTTTCACGTGTTTTATTCCTCGATTTTCACAGGGGAGACACATCTGTGTAGCAACAGAAAAAAGTACAACTTTGATCATTCAATATCAATAATCCAATGTATTTATAAACTCATTTGGTATCTCGCAATTTGATCTAGAAATGTTTCAAATTTGAAATCTCAAGCTCGCAATTGGAAATGGTCGAGCATCAAGCCCAAGCTTGAGCAATTAAGCAATTGTTTTTTTGTTTTTTTAATAACATCGAAACTTGATACAAAATCATTGTTCCCCAATTAAGGCTAAGGATGAAAGGTAGGATCGTTTGGACGGGGTACCACAAGGGCGATCTTACCACCCCATTTTAAATGTTTATAACCAATAAACTTCAACACGAGGACTGTGTACCGTTGGTATAACCATGAATTTCCGCCGCGGATAACAGTCTTTCAGTTTCCGAAAGTCCGGAACACATTATAAGTAAAAACCGTTTTAAGTAAAAGCAATTGTACATCCGTTTGTAGGACGTTTTGTGGGAGAAGCATTAATCAATCAACCATGCATTGAGTGGGCCGAATGAGACTCAGATTGCCTTAGCAACTAATGAGGATGCAGGATTGCCGTGAAAGAATCACGGAAATGGCGTCCATTTGGCAATAGTAGGCTTATAAGCGTCGCAGAATATGTGTTACATGAAAAAAAAAACACAATTGATATCCTGATATCTGATATCCACATGGCAATTATGTGCAATACACATAGTATTAACGAAAAATCCTTCTTATGTGAGAAAAAACGTGAGATATGTCTGTCATTTGAACAACAAAACTAAGAGTTGGAGCAAAGCAAAGCACTGAGCTATGATTTAATAATTTGTGTTGGGTTCACAGACGCGATGTAATGATAATAAACATCTATTGGATTCAAAAGTATTAAAAATAAGGTAATGAGATGAAGGTCTCTTAGGCAATGGGAAGGATAGTGAGAAGCAAGCGGTCGTGTCCTAGACTACAAAGGGAAACTACGGGAAAGCCCATTTAAAGATGGACGGTGGCGGAGATCGTACCAGGTCCGACATGTCATTTTCCTACCGGATCACATGAGAGAGTGCGTTAGCAATCGAGCTGCATGTGCCGGTAACATACACCCCCCCCCCCCACACAAACACACTGTGTCAAAGCAAAGCATCCACTGCTCCAGTGCTTCTCCTTCAAATGTCGATTTAGATTGTTAGGGATGTACAAGCTTAATTGGTCAAGCTTGGTCTTGATGCTCGACCATTTCCAAGTGCGAGCTTGAGATTTCAGATTTGAAACATTTCTAGACCAAATTACGAGATACCAAATGAGTTTATGAATACATTGGATTATTCATATTGGATAATCCAAGTTATACCTTCACTGTTGTTACACAGATGTGTCTCTCTTGTGAAAATCGAGGAATAAAACACTTAAAATTTTTTTTTTCCACATATTGACTATATATGCAATTTTTTTAATTACCATTGATTTCGGCAAACTCTTCGCCAGTCGTTTCATATAATTACAAGATAACTTTACCGTTCAATTGAGATATTTACCACTCACCGCTTGCTCCCCACAGCCTATTTCACAAAATTATATTCATCCAAATTTAATTCAAAATTCATTCAATTTTTATTAAAATTATCTCAATTATTCATTTTTTATTATATAACGAATTTATTGTTCATTGTGTTGAAATAAATTGACAATTCATCGATAATGGCCGACTATTTGAATCAAATTGATCAATTCCCAAACATGTATTTTAAAACAAAATGGCCGCCTCAATTTGAGCAAACTTTATTTGTTGCAGTTACGTATAATTATCTAAATGAGATTTCGTTGAGTTTACATTTTTAACTCCTGAACCCTGTTCACTAGATCTGATTAATGAAATTTGGCATTAATTTAAATTTAATCACAAAATCATAGCAATTTTTGTCCGATTATTCTGATTTATTTTGGTGTCATGTGAAACATTTTTGTCGTGATTTTACAATAAAATGTAGGAATGTGGTTTACTAACAACGGCCAATAAAAAATAAATAAGATTTTCATGAAAATTCGATTAAAAACAAAATGGCGACATCGATTTGAGCAAACTTTATTGTATTCAATTCAAAATTTCAAGGCAGTCAAAATTCAACGATAAAATTTTCTGTTACAATTTGTATGAGGTTACGGCCCTTTTTGGCTTAGATTTAATGGAGTAGTAGCGAAGTCTCCATCCCAATCTTATGGGGCTCTGTCTGTGTGTTTTTTTTTGTTTTTTTCTTTTGTGAGCTTTCCACAGGTCGCAAGGGTAGACTGATCAACATGAAACTTTTTTTGTACACGCGAACTCATCCAGCTTAGAACTGTATAGTTTTTGGAATGAATCGGTCGGACCGATTTTGAGAAAAATGTATCTCAAAGTTTCTAAAAACTCCATAAGATTTGGCTGGGCAGAAAATGTTGAAAAATAAAATCTCTCCAAATGGGATGACATTTTCTCTAAATGTGTATACATAGATTTTACACATTTTCACGATTTTGTATGCAATTCCAATCAGCCGTTTTGAAGAAAAAAAATGATAATATTCATCAAATATAGCATAAAAATTGTGACAGAATTAAGTTGTTGTGATTCACTGCTTTCTAGATTCAAGAGTTGACCAACAATGAAGTATTTTTTATATACATCAAGGTGTGTAGAATACCAGAGTCAATGAAGTGGCAAGAGTAGAACTACTTGAACGACTTTTATAGCTTATTCAGATATCAAGGTGTGTAGAATACCAGAGTCGATAAAGTAGCAAGGGTAGAACTACTTCAAGGACTTTTATACCTTATTCAGATATCTCGCTCATCTTACAGCGCATATTTCGCGTTTGGCCAGTAACTAGTTCCACACATACACAAACTTGATCAATACTCAGAATTAAATATTCAAAATCAATATTTTCACTTTTGAAATTCATCCTTTTGAATTAAAAGATGAAATACTGTAAGAAAAAATGAAATAAAGGTACATAAGAAGGTCTGCTTGTATAAGAAGGCGGATACAAACAAAATTGGGGCAGAACTAAATTATTGGAGAAATTACTGGATTGCGGAGAATCCGATGAAAAAAAAGGTTAGGTTAGGTTAGGTTAGGTTAGGTTGGGTGAGGTTAGGTCAGGAGAGGTTAGGTTAGGTTAGGTTGGGTCGGGTTGGGTTAGGTTAGGTTAGGTTAGGTCAAGTTAAGTTAGGGTGGGTTAGGTTAGGTTAGGTGAAGTTAAGTTAGGTTAGGTTGGGTTAGGTTAGGTTAGGTGAGGTCAGGTCAAGTCAGGTCTGTTGAGGTTAGGTTAGGTTAGGTTGGGTTGGGTTAGAAATGATGGGAAAGGGTTGGGTTGAATTGAGTTGGGTTGAGTTGAGTTGGGATGGGTTGGGTTGGGATGGGTTGGGTGGGGTTGGTTTGAGTTGAGTGAGGTTGGGTCGGGTTGGGTTGGGTTGGGTTAGGTTGAGTTGGGTTGGGTTGGGTTGGGTGGGTTGGGTTGGGTTGGGTTGGGTTGGGTTGGTTGGGTTGGGTTGGGATGAGTTGGGTTGGGTGGGTTGGGTTGGGAAGGGTTGGGTTGAGTTGGGTTGGATCGGGTTGTGTTGTGTTGGGTTGGGTTGGGTTGAGTTGGGTTGGGTTGGGTTGAGTTGGGTTGGGTTGGGTTAGGTTGGGTTGGGTTGCGTTGAGTTGGGTTGGGTTGAGAAGGTTTGGGTTGAGTTGGGTTGGGTTGGGTTGGGTTGGGTTGGGTTGGGTTGGGTTTAGTTGGGTTGGGTTGGGTTGGGTTGGGATGGGTTGGGTTGGGTTGGGTTAGGTTGGGTTGGGTTAGGTTGGGTTGGGTTGGGTTGGGTTGGGTTGAGTTGGGTTGGGTTGGGTTGGGTTAGGTTAGGTTGAGTTGAGTTAGGTTAGGTTGGGTTGGGTTAGGATGGGTTAGGTTGGGTTAGGTTGGGTTAGTTTGGGTCGGGTTAGGATGGGTTATGTTAGGTTAGGTTAGGTAAGGTTAGGTTAGGTTAGGTTAGGTTGGGTTAGGTTAGGTTAGGTTGGGTTAGGTTAGGTTAGGTAGGCTTACGTTAGGTTAGGTTAGGTTGGGTTAGGTTAGGTTAGGTTAGGTTAGGTTAGGTTAGGTTAGGTTACGTTACGTTACGTGAGGTTAATTTAGGTTAGGTTAGGTTAGGTTAGGTTAGGTTAGGTTAGGTTAGGTTAGGTTAGGTTACGTTACGTTACGTGAGGTTGGGTTAGGTTGGGTTAGGTTGGGTTAGGTTGGGTTAGTTTGGGTCGGGTTAGGATGGTTCATGTTAGGTTAGGTTAGGTTAGGTTAGGTTAGGTTAGGTTGGGTTAGGTTAGCTTAGGTAGGCTTACGTTGGGTTAGGTTAGATTGGGTTAGGTTAGGTTAGTTTAGGTTAGGTTAGGTTACGTTACGTTTTGTGAAGTTAGGTTAGGTTAGGTTAGGTTAGGTTAGGTTAAGTTAGGTTAGGTTAGGTTAGGTTACGTTACGTTACGTTACGTACGTTACGTGAGGTTAGGTTAGGTTAGGTTAGGTTAGGTTAGGTTAGGTTAGATTAGGTTGGGTTGGGTTAGGTTAGGTTAGGTTAGGTTGGGTTAGGTTGGGTTAGGTTAGGTTGGGTTAGGTTGGGTTTGGTTAGGTTAGGTTAGGTTAGGTTAGGTTAGGTAAGTTAGGTTGGGTTGGGTTAGGTTAGGTTAGGTTAGGTTAGGTTAGGTTAGGTTAGGTTAGGTTAGGTTAGGTTAGGTCAGGTTAGGTTAGGTTAGGTTAGGTTAGGTTAGGTTAGGTTAGGTTATGTTGGGTTACGTTACGTTACGTTACGTTACGTTACGTGACGTTAGGTTAGGTTAGGTTGGGTTGGGTTGGGTTAAGTTAGGTTCCCCCCGGTGGAGATCGCCTTGTCGCGGTGGGGGGCACACCTTGTGCACAACATCATTCCCAGGTGCCAAACGATCTCCGAAATGACAATGGACTGACAAATGGAAAATTCTGGATTTTCCCAATCGGCGAAATCCCCCCTTCTTAACAGGAGGCCAAGTCTTGAACCGGGTGATTTCACTAGCGATGTGAGATCAAACCACGCCGTGGAATCGTTAGGGGTTTCAGTGGGTGTCAAAATGGTAATCTTGAAATTCGAAAAGTGATTTCAAGGCAACAGTGATTTCAGTAAGCGGTGGTTTGCAGTTAGGTGGTTTCAAATCCCTCCACCGAATAGTTCCGCAAAGGCCTGGAATTACTTTTTCATTTCAAATGAACGTAACCTAACGTAACGTAACGTAACGTAACCTAACCTAACCTAACCTAACCTAACCTCACGTAACGTACGTAACGTAACGTAACGTAACCTAACCTAACCTAACCTAACCTAACCTAACCTAACCTAACCTAACCTAACCTAACCTAACCTAACCTAACCTAACCTAACCTAACCTAACCTAACCTAACCTAACCTAACCTAACCTCACGTAACCTAACCTAACCTAACCTAACCTAACCTAACCTAACCTAACCTAACCTGACCTAACCTAACCTAACCTAACCCAACCTACCTAACCTAACGTAAGCCTACCTAACCCAACCTTACCCAACCTAACCTAACCTAACCTAACCTAACCTAACCTAACCCATCCTAACCCAACCCAAACTAACCCAACCTAACCCAACCCAACCTAACCTAACCCAACCCAACCCAACTCAACCCAACCCAACCCAACCCAACCCAACCCAACCCAACCCAACCCAACCCAACCCAACCCAACCCAACCCAACCCAACCCAACCCAACCCAACCCAACCCAACCCAACCCAACCCAACCCAACCCAACCCAACCCAACTCAATGCAACCCAAACCAACCCAAACCAACCCAACCCAACCCTACTCAACCCAACCCAACTCAACCCAACCCAACCCAACCCAACCCAAACCAACCCAACCCAACCCAACCCAACCCAACCCAACCCAACCCAACCCAACCCAACCCAACCCAATCCAACCTAACTCAACCCAACCCTTCCCAACCCAACCCACCCAACCCAACTCATCACAACCCAACCCAACCCAACCCAACCCAACCCAACCCAACCCAACCCAACCCAACCCAACCCAACCCAACCCAACCCAACCCAACCCAACCCAACCCAACCCAACCCAACCCAACCCAACCCAACCCAACCCAACCCAACCCAACCCAACCCAACCCAACCCAACCCAACCCAACCCAACCCAACCCAACCCAACCCAACCCAACCCAACCCAACCCAACCCAACCCAACCCAACCCAACCCAACCCAACCCAACCCAACCCAACCCAACCCAACCCAACCCAACCCAACCCAACCCAACCCAACCCAACCCATCCAACCCAACCCAACCCAACCCAACTCAACCCAACCCAACCCAACCCAACCCAACCCAACTCAACCCAACCCAACCCAACCCAACCTGACCCAACCTCACCCAACTCAATCCAACCCCACCCAACCCATATCAACCCAACCCAACCCAACTCAACCCAAATCAATTCAACCCAACCCTTTCCTACCATTTCTAACCCAACCCAACCTAACCTATCCTAACCTCACCAGACCTGACTTGACCTGACCTCAGCTAACCTAACCTAACCCAACCTAACCTAACTTAACTCAACCTAACCTAACCTAACCCACCCTAACTTAACTTGACCTAACCTAACCTAACCTAACCCAACCCGACCCAACCTAACCTAACCTCTCCTGACCTAACCTCACCCAACCTAACCTAACCTAACCTAACCTAACCTTTTTTTTCATCGGATTCTCCGCAATCCAGTAATTTCTCCAATAATTTAGTTCTGCCCCAATTTTGTTTGTATCCGCCTTCTTATACAACCAGACCTCCTTATGTACCTTTATTTCATTTTTTCTTACAGTATTTCATCTTTTAATTCAAAAGGATGAATTTCAAAAGTGAAAATATTGATTTTGAATATTTAATTCTGAGTATTGATCAAGTTTGTGTATGTGTGGAACTAGTTACTGGCCAAACGCGAAATATGCGTTGTAAGATGAGCGAGATATCTGAATAAGGTATAAAAGTCCTTGAAGTAGTTCTACCCTTGCTACTTTATCGACTCTGGTATTCTACACACCTTGATATCTGAATAAGCTATGAAAGTCGTTCAAGTAGTTCTACTCTTGCCACTTCATTGACTCTGGTATTCTACACACCTTGATGTATATAAAAAATACTTTATTGTTGGTCAACTCTTGAATCTAGAAAGCAGTGAATCTCAACAACCTAATTCTGTCACAATTTTTATGCTATATTTGATGAATATTATCATTTTTTTCTTCAAAACGGCTGATTGGAATTGCATACAAAATCGTGAAAATGTGTAAAATCTATGTATACACATTTAGAGAAAATGACATCCCATTTGGAGAGATTTTATTTTTCAACATTTTCTGCCCAGCCAAATCTCATGGGGTTTTTAGAAACTTTGAGATACATTTTTCTCAAAATCGGTCCGACCGATTCATTCCAAAAACTATACAGTTCTAAGCTGGATGAGTTCGCATGTACAAAAAAAGTTTCATGTTGATCAGTCAACCCTTGCGACCTGTGGAAAGCTTACAAAACAAAAAAAACAAAAAAAAAAACACACAGACAGAGCCCCATAAGATTGGGATGGAGACTTCGCTACTAGTTTCCATTTAGCTTAATCGACATCTCTGTGCTGCTTGAACAGTTGGTTGTGAATTAAAAGCTGATCGGGGCTGTGAAATTGTAATCGAGGTCGCTTGCAATTTCCGGTCAACTCTACAACCCCACCCACTTACCCTGTCCAAGGCCATATAAAATGTATGATCAGTGATTAGTTTGGGCCTATACAACTAGTTATCAACACAATGACTCTGTTAACTATGATGTCTAGGGCCGCTCTAGGAGCATACACTGTGTGGACCCTAATTAGGTCAAGGGAGTAGTGTTTTATGTATACGAGGTACAAGTTATGTTTTTTGAAATTAATGATCAAAGTTGCAATTATGAAATATTACATGTTCATAGTACATTTGAAATACGTGTATAGGATCAATTTAAAGTTGTGTGTTAGAAATGTCAGGGAGTTGAAACAATTCAGTCAGGCAATCACTGTTGTGTTATAAAAATATTTTCTCTTTCTTATGATTTGTTTCTTATCAAATAATTCCGAATGAAAAAATATGGAGTAATTAATTGGAGTAATTAATTAATTTGAATTCATATACATTATATATATATATATATATATATATATATATATATATATCTATATATATATATATATATATATATATATATATATATATATATATATATATATATATATATATATATATATATATATATATATATATATATATATATATATATATATATATATATATATATATATATATATATATATATATATATATATATATATATATATATATATAAGTTGCGGGCCAAATCAATTGAATAAATAACTGAAATATTTTTTCCCTATTTGAAAAAGATTTAACATTTCCCAAGTTTTCTCCACACTTATAAAGACTCTTCACGGAGTGTAGGTGTAAAATAGAATCAAGCTTAGGGGTTTCCTATCCACATGGCGGTGTGTGACGTGACCAGTAGCAATAGGGGTGCAGATTGAGGTCAACTGACAACATGCCTAGGGGGAAGTGAACGAATAATTTATCTCCCATATCAGCAAACTATCGTCTCTTATGAAGCTACTCAACTGATCTATAATACCATCTAAAGATTTCAATAGACTAGCGCTAGATATTGTAGAAGGTACTTTTCCATCAAGTAACTTGTAGACTTGATAGATGAAGGTCGTAGGAACAAGAGGTGTTGGGGGGGGGGGGGGGGGGGGGGGGTAAGACGAAGACGTACAATAATTGTGAATCAAGCTGTAATATACATCCAGGGGTTTTCGAAAATTCTTAAGCTTTTTTATTGTTATTTGACGATCATAAAAGCATTTCAACCTACTTTGGGGTCATTGGAGAAGCGTTTCGTAATTATATTTTTAAAACAAAGTTCAAGTGGAAAAAATTATGGAAATACCAAAAGACATCATGAAGAAATATAATAGAAACTAAGCAACAGAAATGCTAAAAAAACTGAGTAACAATGTCCGAAAATGTATAAACATAAGATGAGAAAAAGGAAAAACATTAGACACAGTCAGATTGAAGTGAATTAATTGAGGGTGTCAATAAGGCATATATATTGAAAGGGTTGGGGGGAGGGGGGGGTGGGAGGTGAAGTCAGATACATTAGTGAGGTTGAGAACCTATAAATAATATCATCAATTGTAATATAATTATTACAAAGAAATGTATTAAAAATACAGATTTTAGCTTATTACCACAGCTCATGACAGGAATAGCCATGTAAGAAATGTATACATTTCAGTTTTGCATCCATCAGCGTATTCGTTGACTCCTCGATATGCACATTATCTGTCTATTTCTAATCCATAGGTTATTCTAATTCAAGTAAAATTTATATAATCTAACAATTTCACTAGATTACAGTACTAGATATTCCGTAAGTACTTTTCCATGAAGAGCATTCGAATAGCCAACAACACTGTCTAGTTGATTGCTATATGAATATCCCATTCAAATGTCAGTTGAGTGAAACACATCCATCTAGGTTTCATAGAAAATCTATAATATTAACTCTGACGAGAATAATTCACATGTGCACAGTTGTGAGCTGTATAAATAAAAAACCAATTGAGTAAATAATAAATAGTATTATTCTGATTATATATACTTATATGTCACTGCGGTTGATATACAATTTGGTTAAAATTGGAAACGAATTTGCAACAGTATTATACCCTATGTCAACAGGATAAGTTTAATGTTCATTTTAATTTTTAACGATAAATGCTTCAAGACAGTCATAAATTATAATGACCTGTATAATATATATCTGTGTAATTCTAATTATTCTCCATTGATATAGCTAAGAGTGCTCGTATAATTCTTGATGTGGTATTTCTTGTGATTCTGGATGTAAAATAACACACGAAAAACCTTACAATGCATTTCCTCAAAATTAAAAAATTCAAGTTTGTATTTTGATTCATCTATACTTTCAATTTCCCTTTACTTGGAAACGAAAGTCAAGTCGGGTAAGGGTTCGAGTCCGCATAAACCATATGAAATTTTCACTAATACCTCCCAAATAAGCCATGGTAAGGATTGTTGAACAAACTGATTGAAAACATAATATAACTCATTATATAACTCCACATAACAACTTAGGGAGGCAGGTATGGAGATTAAGGAGAAAGCATATTTCTCGTTCCCATGGTGGAATATGCTAGCTCAGTTTGGGATCCTCATAGATTAGATGAGATAAGGGATGTTGAAAGGGTGCAAAGGATCGCAGTTAGAAGGGTTAAATGGGGGGAAAATGAATAGGGGGAGAGGGCAAGAATGTTAGAGTCCATCTGAGATGATGCGAGACTTGGGATGGCAGGAACTGGAAATACGGAGAAAGTAGGATCGTCTATATAATTTCTTCAGGGTAATGGAGGGAGAGTGGGGATGGCGGGAGCTGCATGAGTTGATAGAAAGAAATTAATCAACGTATGGAGGTAGGCGAGGTGATGATAGAGCGGTAGTTATAAAGAGGGCTATAGATTAGATGTCGGTAAATTCTCTTTCTTGAATATAGGACAGGTAGGAACTGGAATGGGCTTAGTAGACGTGTTTTTGAGGGGGATGAAATAGGGTTAAAGTTATTCCGTCAAAGGGTTAGGGAGGCGGTGGGATAGGGTTAGTTAGGAAACTTGCCACCGCGCATTTTTGTGCAATTGTAAGAGTTTAAAATGAATAAATACATAAATTGTTTTGAATGTACTCAGGATATTGTGCAGCTTTACACTTCTCAGGCTTAGTACTTCCCTAATCTGTATTCCAATTGTGACGATCCAACTTCAATAATTAATATTCACGATTATTTAGGACTGGTATATCTCATTTTGTTCACATGCCATTTGGGTGTAAAAGTTCATATATTTGTTAAGTTTATTTGCCATCTCTTATTACCCTCGTATAAAACATGCGTTCAGAAAGGTATTAACCTCTCTTCGTGTCAGTCTGTCTTCTCACTTTATTAGCACCTTGATCAAATCAAGATTTACAAGTTTACAAGTTAAACATTAATTACCCATTAGTCACAGGCAGAAAAGTAATAAATCAACAATCTGTCAGGTGAATAGAGGGAATTCAACGACAGTTATTGTGATATAAACCAATTCTAATTTTGATATTTTCAATTATTATATAGTTATACGAATTATTAATAGCTTTTATTGTCGACCTGTATTCAATTACTTGTGCTAATATAAATAGCAAGTACTCTGAGCAGTTTTCAACTACTTGTTTGAGCGCTGAAGAACTGTGAATACGACTCTAGGCTTGTTGATTCTGAATGGCTTTTGATAGAAAATAGTTTAAATCAGTCAATCGCTCGTCGAAATGTCCAGTTATTTGGCAATTTCTTTCGAGCAGGATCTGTGGCTTAGCTGCTTTATGAACTGAAATCAGCTCGGGCGTGGAGTCAAGTCCCGCTTAATATATGGGTTCAGTGAACGTCTTTTCACCTTTTATCACTACATCATTCCATATCACCTACTCATTCGCACCTCCTTATAACCAACGATGGGCTCGTCAAACATGATTAAAAATGAATAGAAAAATGGAAGAATATTGGAAAATACGTGTCATATCTACAAATTGGAATTAATTTCTTCACATGTTCACATTCTGCTATAAGTTGTTGGCGGGGTTATTTTACAATGTACTTGATTATATCCTTTAGAGTGGCAAGATCGTTCTTGTGGTGCGCCGTCCGAAAGGTTACACGTCACCATCCTTATCCTTAATTGATAAAAGTGATATTGTGTCACGCTTTTTTATGTGTTGAAAAGAAATTGCAGCAAGTTTTTGATATATCAAAAGAAAATATATAAAGCAAACATGCATGTTCTTTCAGCGAGCCTCATTGCATGTGGTGAAGTGTCATTGGTGAAATAAGAATGCAGGTTCTCACATGTCTTTTGCATGGGATAACAAAAGTTTTGTGGCGAGTATTATAAAGGTGGATACATAATAGTTTAGACGACAGACACAAAGTTGAAAACTTTCGCAACGGAAGAAGAAAAGTTATTAGATTAAAGATCAGCGGGCACAATCAGAATACTATCGTATTCACGTTTTGCAAGGACGTTGTATATTATTGGTATATGTTGTAAATATACTTCTGAAAAAATTGTTACAAATGTTGATCACATACGTAGGCCTACACTTGCGGTCACATGAATATTTAAAATTTTTATTCAAAAATTTCAATTCATGTATATTTTCATGTTTGTTTGTTGTGTGTGATTCATAATCTTTTATTTTATCCTTGACTATCCGTATGATTCACTCAAAAATGCTCCATTCTATATTATAATCCACTTGGACGAAAAAAAAAAAAAAAAATAAATAAATGAAGTCTTCGGTCAAGCCATATTAAAATGGCCCATATAAAATGGAAGAAGATTCATTGATATTTAACCAATTAACCAATGAAACTAGCAGACAATATACTTACACACTTCATGCACAAACAATCCATAAAGTGGTATATAAATATTCGTAGATTTTATCCAAATTCAAATGAAAATCTCATAAAAAACAATTCATGTGTCTATAGATGTATGAAATAGTATGAAACTAGCTAACACACTTTACAGTTAAGTAGGTATTCAAGTCTGAATATTTTAAAATCATCCAGATTCAAGACAATAGGTATTAACTGAATAATTTAAAAAAATGAACGATACCATTCACCGTGATATATTTGGTTAAAAATTTCTTTCTTCTTTAACAATAATGATTGAATTATTAATTTTCCATTCAATTAAAATGTAGCGTTTTAAATGAGTTAGATTACCATTCATTATTTTTTGGGGAGTTGTGACAGCCCACCTGAATGGTTAGACCTTGACATCAAGCAATGACTTTGTGGCAAGTTTGACATGTCAATAAAAAAAAATACACGATTAAATTAAATGTTGAAAAATTTCTGGTATTTCTCCTTGATTCCATATAGCAATCATTCTCGAGAGTCAATGTTTTAAGCAAGGTTAGATGGATGCTTTCGTGTCTACCTATACTTGAGGTGGATTCTGGGTTCGAGTAGCATTGAGCTTGTAGCACGTAGCTTCTCTTTGTTGCTAAATTGACTTTGTCTCCTATAATTGATTTGATTCAATTGTAGTTTTTAGACAAATGAGAAGTAATCTTTTTGAACTGAATTGTGCCCTTTAGTCCGTCGGAATGATGGGAAAGAGACTGTCGTGGCCCAATAGGAAGAATACCATCCAGGTTTTAACTTTAACGAGAGAAGGACACCACGAAAACCTCGGTCAAAATTGTCAACCATGACGGGAATCGAGCCCCAGCCTCTGTGCGCTAGCGACAGAACTACCATGCTTTAGTTTGTCCCGTATATTATCTTGTTGTTGGTGAAATCGTATGATAACACTCCTCTTTCTGTAGATTCTAGACTGCATCGAAAGACTATGTACTCTACAAGCAAGTTCCTCTTACAACGATGCCGTCCTCAGTAGCTAAGCGTTATGCCCCACCTGCCGGAGCCAAGGGCGTGATAGCAACCTCCGGCACTGCAAACCCCATGAACGCCATTGGGGAGGGTGCTACGCCGCTCATGTATGCTTGCCAGCAATCAAGAGATTTGGAAGTCAAGAGCATCATATACAAAAAGGTATTTATATAAGTTATTAGAAATTGTGGTGGCAAGATTTGGAAGAAATTTGGAGTAGATGGAGAATTTTTTCTGAATGCAAATAGAAAGATGAAAGAAGAGAGCCATATGAGAAGAAAAATAAGAATAATTAGCTATGTTTGAGAGAGGGATAAAGAAAGAGTGAAGATGAGAGATAAGATGGGATAGAAAGGCGTTATAAACTGGTGAATGGGTAGCTATAACATAGAAACAGAAGTGAAGAGAAGCAGAAGATGGTAAGTGGTAGGGCGATATAGATGTATGGAAAGTATTAGTGAGCCCTTGGGACGAGAAGAAGAGGTAGGAGACGAAGAGAGGGAGGATAAATACGATGGAGAAGAAGGACTTGGTGAAGGCAGAGAACGAGTCAAAGTTTTTTTTTGTATAGAAAGTAAAGGTGACATTGCCTGAAGTTCTGAACACACATATTTGGTTGACTGTAATCTCGATAATGATCGGGAAAATGCAATAATTTTTTAGGATCAGGATACCATATAAATGTGCTAGTTTGAATCCAAAAATTACACATAACTGTCATAAAAACATGTTGTGTCACTATGGGGAATTAGTTTCCAAGCCTAGTTTCAATAGAATTTATTTTGAATTCCCTGAAAAATTGAAAAAAACGAGCAAAAATTTGTACAAAATTGTTTGTCTTCCTTCAAGATGAAAATATTGAACATTTTTGAAATATCAGCAGGGGGAATGTGTCAAAGGAAAAACATACTGTACTTAGAGACCTGTTCTATCTGGTGAGAGCTGTTTTTCGAGCATCTACTTTGAAAGTATTACCATCCATGATACATAACATATTCATTTATGCAACTTCATTTAATTATAATTTTACTTTGAAACTTCATTTGTATACATTATTCCATTAACCATCCGATTGATAGTATCAATATATAAATAAAATTAGAATATATTCATCAACTCTATAGTCTTTATCGTCACGCATTGTGTTACCATTCTACTATAATAAATATAAACAGTATTATAACTATACTAATCCAATTAATTCAAATTGAATCAGAGAAACAAAATCTAGAACTTGAAAGAAACAAGTAAATTGAAACCAAAAGTTTCAAGGACTTAAATTATACATTTCTACGAATATACAATGCTGCTTCAGTACGATATGATGTAAGACGTATTGGGCTTACGTATTTAGAAAATTCTAGGGATCATTTCTTTTAAAACATATTTTTAAGAATGAGTATAAATAAAAATAAAAAAAAATTGAAAAAAAAATTCAATTTGAATTTGAATTCAATTTAAAATTCAGTTCTGGCACATACTCAATTATTTCTTGAGAAACAGAATGGAAAAAATCTTAAACACTATGATCGTTAAGTATTCGATGTGAACGTTTACACTTGACACGCTCAGCAGACGACTATAACATGACCATTGAAAATGAGTCATTTTGAATGATCATTGATTCAAACAAGTTGACCAAGAACATGAATAATTAATTGTCTTTGAAGATCCTCGTGCTGAAAATGTGGTGTGAGACTAAGCCGATGAGTATAGTTAAAAGGGAGGGGGGGTAGGGGGTGTACTTTCGTGCAGCAAGGTGCAAGTCACATGGAGGTATATTCTGTATCGAATCAAAATATTGTCATAGCAACCACTTTGTTTATATCTCAAAAACATTTTATGTATAATATCAGAAATCGAGTCTAGAAGTTTGTGTGAGTGTAGTGCATCTTGAATTGAAGTAATTCTTTTATTATTTTCACTACATTAAGAGTGCTTCTTAGGGAATTGTACGGGTTTAACCTATAAAATGTGGAAATCACGTGTAGTTCGTAGGAAATCAATAAACTGTTGTACTTCATGTAGTGACGGTTGTTGGTTATGTTGAAAGTGTGTGTGTTGTGTACGTCATAATTTGATTGACTGACTTATAGGCTGGAAACAAAAGGTAGTTAAGATTATATTTCTGACTAAAAGTGCAATTCATCACTATTCTTACTCGCCCACTCACGTCACGAATCAGCTCCCATAGAGAACCAGCTGTTCATAAACAAACAAATCAATAAACAATATATATAAACAAGTTGAGCTTCGATGCTCAGTCAGCTAAGGCACCGCTTTAGAAGCGATCAACGTTGGGCGCGGTTTCGAGTCCCGTGTAAGGCATGGGTTTTTGTGAAATGTCTTTTCACTTATCATCACTTCATAGTATCATTAACACCGTCTCATTCGTACCCCCGTATAACCTAGCTGTTAGTGAGGTCGTTAAGCAAACAACAATCATCATCATAAACAAATTGAACATTTCGGTGCAATCCAGTTCGTACAACTTGAAAGCTGAATAAAAATCATATAAACATATTTTCAATGTCGTAACGAAAAATAATGATCCATGGCCATAATATATACTTTAAACCAGCAAATAAGTATAGCATGAGGCGGGAATCATACCCCCGACCCACTGACAGCTTATAGTTAGCAATCTGCCGGTAAGCGAGTGAAGCCACTAGCTTAGTGAGCCTGTGGATCCTATAAGTTGATCCGACCCTTCGGCCATCTTGGACCCTAACTAACGAAAAATAATGATCCATGGCCATAATATATACTTTAAACCAACAAATAAGTAGCATGAGGCGGGATCATACCCCCGACCCACTGACAGCTTATAGTTAGCAATCTGCCGGTAAGCGAGTGAAGCCACTAGCTTAGTGAGCCTGTGGATCCTATAAGTTGATCCGACCCTTCGGCCATCTTGGACCCTAACTAACGAAAAATAATGATCCATGGCCATAATATATACTTTAAACCAACAAATAAGTAGCATGAGGCGGGATCATACCCCCGACCCACTGACAGCTTATAGTTAGCAATCTGCCGGTAAGCGAGTGAAGCCACTAGCTTAGTGAGCCTGTGGATCCTATAAGTTGATCCGACCCTTCGGCCATCTTGGACCCTAACTAACGAAAAATAATGATCCATGGCCATAATATATACTTTAAACCAACAAATAAGTAGCATGAGGCGGGATCATACCCCCGACCCACTGACAGCTTATAGTTAGCAATCTGCCGGTAAGCGAGTGAAGCCACTAGCTTAGTGAGCCTGTGGATCCTATAAGTTGATCCGACCCTTCGGCCATCTTGGACCCTAACTAACGAAAAATAATGATCCATGGCCATAATATATACCTTAAACCAGCAAATAAGTAGCATGAGGCGGGAATCATACCCCCGACCCACTGACAGCTTATAGTTAGCAATCTGCCGGTAAGCGAGTGAAGCCACTAGCTTAGTGAGCCTGTGGATCCTATAAGTTGATCCGACCCTTCGGCCATCTTGGACCCTAACTAACGAAAAATAATGATCCATGGCCATAATATATACTTTAAACCAACAAATAAGTAGCATGAGGCGGGAATCATACCCCCGACCCACTGACAGCTTATAGTTAGCAATCTGCCGGTAAGCGAGTGAAGCCACTAGCTTAGTGAGCCTGTGGATCCTATAAGTTGATCCGACCCTTCGGCCATCTTGGACCCTAGCTTTTACGTCACCAGTAAACCAAGTTTTGAACGGATATTACTTTTCACGCCACTTCAGCTGATCAGGGAACATGACCAATATCTTTTAGTATGGCTAGAACTACTCATAATGACTAATTACTAGGCAAACGCGTTATGTGTTGCCGCGTTGATGGATGAGCTGGAACATATCAACTTATCTTTGGATTGGTTATTATATATATGTACACCTTGAGATCCAAACTATTACATCACTGCCATCTTATTTTTCATTATTAATTTATATGATAATAAAGAAGGCTTTGTTTTAATCGTTTACAGTTAAATGGTGTCACCTGTAGCTTGGATTTAATAGGTATATTAATAGCTTTGAATGATTTATAAAAATTACATTATATATTTTGTTACATCAAAACGGCTGAACCGATTTGAGTGGAAGTTCGGAATAATGTGTATCATTATCAGATTGAAATTCCCTGAGAATTTGAATTCTCTCGAATGAAATATTTTTCCTGAATTTTTTTCTCTGGGTTATTCTTATGCGATTTTTGAAAACTTTTAAATGAGTTTTCTCAGAAGTGGTTCAACCGATCGCGCCTCAAAACTATACAGTATCAAATTAGATAAGGAGACTTGTGTGTGCCACGTTTCAACTGATTTTGAATTTTCTTCTGGCCTGTGGAGCGCGAAAAAAAAAAAAGTACTTTTTTTCGGGTATGGTGAAATTGAGTTTTTGCTTCGCTCATCCAACTAGATAATTACTAGAATATTCTAAATAATTGTCAAAATTATATTACGGATAATCCGGATATATCGGGTAATGGATCCTCATTACGGATTTCACTCTGGATTTTCTACGGAAATCTTACATATCTGAAATCGGTCAGCAGCCTTGCACGCTGATGTTGATGCTCAAAGTCATTAGCAATATATTTGACTAAATCTCATGACAACTGTAGTAGGCCTAGTACTTCAAGATGGCGGACAAGACGGTGCAGAAATATTAGATCTAGTGCTCTTCTCCCACTTGACTACACTCTTATCTCACTCTATACGCTACTATCCACTGAATAGAGATAAGTGCCGTGATCGCTCGTATTGTGGGCTGGCACATCAACCAATACCTCAAGTGCAGCAGTGTACATACACTTGCGGTCACATTAAGTGGTCGGTTAAGGCCCGGTTTTACGAAACTGGATTAAGCAATAGTTAGCGGATTAACTTTTTATCACCATTGGTTACATATGTTATTTTCGTACCTTTAATTAATAGTTAGTGGATTAGTACCCTAACTAAGATTGGTAAAACCAGGCCCAAGTCGGATTAAAATGCGTCCTCAAAAAAATGTTTGGTATTAAATATGCTGTGAAATCAGCAGGCAATCTAGTATACTCATGCACTCGTTGCAAAAATTAGCGGTAGAGTATAAGTAGATTTTACCTAAATTTAAATCAAAATTTCGCAATTTTTTTTTTTGTGACGGTGAGTGTACTTGCGTGTGTGAAAGACATAGAACACGAATATATTATGTTTTCGCACTCTTATTTTTCATCTGTTTTAACTCCAGTTTGAAAGCATTATTATGATGAAAAATGAAATATATTTCGTTTTTTACATTTAACCACGAGCTGATATACATTTATTTGTTAGTTTTTGTAGGGTTTTTCTTTAGTGTATATATATATATATATATATATATATATATTTTTTTTTTTTAATAACATCGAAACTTGATACAAAATCATTGTTCCCCATTAAGGATCTTAATATGGAACTTCAAATGGTTTATTCCATACAGTTAACGATCACTCCTTTACATCTATCCAATAAAATAATCAAGCTCTATCTGTCATCATCACTATCCTACCCTCCGTCTCATTCATCATTCATCCCACCTTGTATTCTCGATCCGAACCGGCATCTCATTCATCATTCATTACTATAACTTGTATTCTCCGTACTCCGTTGAAACTACAATGAATAACATAATATCCCTTACGTGATAGGCTGAGTGAGATAGCGTGGCGATACGTGACAAGTTCACGTTCTATTATTTGTTCCGCATATTGTTGTGCCAATTGATCGCAACGTATGGGGCTACTCAATCATGGAAAATAGCCCGTAAGATACAATTAAGTGAGATATAATTTGTTTAGTGTAGGCCTATACATTTGATTCAGTTTATAGTATATAATGCTAAAATTCTACCCTATACCCAACATAAGTCGGGTTAGGGGATTCAACAATTGAACCAAAAATCGTGGACAAATTACACGCGCTGTGTTTTGCTCGCCAGGCACAACACCCCTCGCCATTTTAAATTTCTTCCACTTTCACTCTCTTCACAAGTTCCCTATCATCCCACCACTCTTCGTCCATAGAAGTGGAAATTGAACTTGGCGTCGAGTTCCACATAAGAAATGAGTTTTTGTGAACGTTATTCATATATCATCCTCATATTCCGAATAACCTTGCTGTTGGTGGGGTCCTTAATTAAAATTATGATTACCATCCATCTTCCACTACTTCATTTCTCTTTATATATTTTCAACTTGCTTCAAGACTTTCTTAAAAAATAATGATATTTCATAAACCCGACTCCAACATTCATACCACCTTCCGACTCATTCAGCTTAGACACTACTTCAGATACCGAATTGGGAAGTCGGGCTTGAGTTCGAGCCCAGCCCGAGAATGGGGTTTTGTGAACATAATAATTCGTCCATCATCCACTCATTCGCACTCCCAAATAACATTGCTGTTACTGAAATCGTTAGGCAAACACTATGATCACCATCGTCTAATCTCTCCGTTTCTCTCCTCTGTTATTCAACTTGATTTTCTCAAAAAGTAGTGACATTTCACAATCCAACTCCCATAGATAACTTGAAACAATAACACCAACATATTCTATATCTTGTCTAAGCAGTATCTCTTATCCATGTTCCAGCCGGGCGCAATACGGGAGCGAGACCGCACCTCGAAGACTGCTTTACACTACTGTGCGGAGAACGCGTCACAGACGTGTGCGGAGATGCTGTTGAAAGCGGCGCCTGATTTGATCGACGCCCGAGACGAGGATGGGTACACGGCTCTTCATCTGGCAGTGATTGCAGGCAACAGAGCTCTGATCAAAACACTGTTAGTGAAGAAAACAGATGTGAATAGTTTGGATAACGAGAGGCATTCGGTGGTACATTGGGCGACAGGTGAGAACTGAAAACATTAAGTGTTCTTTATATTTATTCTTTATTATATTCGGTAGATTAAGATAAATAGTATGTACCACATGCTATAGAATATTGGTTGAATATTTATTGAAATATTCATCCATTGATTTATAATGGGTTCAGCGATGCACTGTACTGATGACTGCGATCTATTGGCGTCGGTGGATGATATATGAGATGGTGAGATGATGAGATGAAAGACTATTTTATCAGGTGTTTTTGAAAAGAGGGAAGGAGTCGGTCGTGGCCTATTTTTCAAGGAACAATCCCAGTATCAACCTGAACGACAGAGGGAAACCACGAAAAGTCCCTGTCAGTATTGTCGACCATGGCGGGAATCGAATCTTGGTCTCCTGAATGACGGCTCAGTGTGCCGGTAACTCGAACACTCGTCACAGTTTATATTGATTAGTCATAGAATATCAATTCTGAAAAAAATTACAAATAGGCCTATTTGGTAAAATATTCATGTATGAATGGTGTAAATGTCATACTAGGTGCATTTTGACAGGTGTCTTCAATTGTGGTGCTTCTCTTTTTTTTGAAAATATTTCGTGAAAGGTGCTAATAAGTGCTAATAAATAGGTGCTAATAATAGTGCTGCTCCTTGGTTTTCTGGGTTATTGTCAGAAGGTGACAGGGTACTGGAGTTGATGTGAAGGTCTATGTCTGTTGTTCCCCCCCACATTGAAATCAGAATAACTAAAAAACGGTACCGGCACAAAACGACTTCTTTTGAAGCACAAATTTCGGCACAAAACGAGTATATTTCAATACATCAAGATAAAATTTGAATTTAAAATGTGGGGGCTCAAGTTGATGCACTTAATTTCGAGCAATTGTCCACGCAAACGATTGAGTTTATCTCAAACGTCTGCTCGCTCTTAATTGTATTTTAGTTTTATAGCCACTGTGCAAGGTTTTTACTTTTTAGCCTCAACATAATATAGAAACTATGTAACGTAAAAATGCGTTTCCGTTTGAACATTTTGTAGTGAAAATGCTTGGTATCATTTTTTAGAGGAGCGTCTTTCAAAATACCGGTTATTTATATTTTAATAGACATTCGCATTAGGTTAAATTTGCACGAAAAGTTATATTACGGTCCGTGGTGAGGTTTAAATGAATTGCAAAATCAGCTGTTTTAGGGGATGGATATACTATTTGCCAATTTTAATATTTCCACATTTGTTACTACACAATTTGAATAATTATATATTTTAATAGACATTCGCATTAGGTTAAATTTGCACGAAAAGTTATATTACGGTCCGTGGTGAGGTTTAAATAAATTGCAAAATCAGCTGTTTTAGGCGATGGATATACTATTTGCCAATTCTAATATTTCCACATTTATTACTACACAATTTGAATAATTATATTGACTTTAGATTTAATTATTATCAGCATGTTGGGACGTATTTATGAATTTGGTCTTTTGCGCTGTATTTATATCTGTAGAATACATATTGTGGTGGGATTTTCTTCCAGCACAGTCAGAAACTCGTCTCATACCTATTGATACAGAGGTATAATTTCAGGCGTTCGTTTCGAGAGGTTTTCATACTTCAAAGATCGGCTTGGCATCAAATAAAGGATTTGAACACATCTTGTATCCGATCAAATCTTTTAATTTTCAGTGTGAATTGAAGAAATACGAATACATTGTGATTTTCACTTTTTGGACTTTTCACGACTAAATATTCAGGAATATTCAAGGGTCAAGACTATCATATCAAATAAACCAATAAATATTGGAATATTCCATATTCCACTATGTTAATCATATTACATTGATTGAATATTTGAATCAAGTCGATCAAGAATATTATTTATGCATTTTTAATTTTTTAATATTACATTTTTAATGATATTGTATATTTTATATTTTCATAATCTAAGTAAAGTGAATTTGAGCTTATTTAGTCAACATGCAGCCATCCTCTTAGTTCTGATGCATATCCTTTATGAAATCTGTAAGGTAATTTAAAAAGCACTTTATCCGGTAATTGCGCTTACTGTTCTAAGTGCAAGTCGTCCCAATGGTAACATATGAAGCTACCTGACTAAGAAGATAGACGTTCATGCTGCGTGTTCTGCGGTACAGTATCTTAGTTTCCAGTCACGAACATTCGACCTCCGACCCATATCGTTCTCGTCGTCTTCACCTCCCACCCAACCCATTTACTCAGCTTGAAGCCTGTGTCTTATCTTATTCTGATTATCATGTTATCACTTATTAACTTCCTTTCTTTCTTTCTTTCTTTCTTTCTTTCTTTCTTTCTTTCTTTCTTTCTTTCTTTCTTTCTTTCTTTCTTTCTTTCTTTCTTTCTTCCTTTCTTTCTTTCTTTCTTTCTTTCTTTCTTTCTTTCTTTCTTTCTTTCTTTCTTTCTTTCTTTCTCTCTTCCTTTTTTTCTTTCTTTCTTTCTTTCTTTCTTTCTTTCTTTCTTTCTTTCTTTCTTTCTTTCTTTCTTTCTTTCTTTCTTTCTTTCTTTCTTTCTTTCTTTCTTTCTTTCTATCTCTCTCTCTCTCTCTTCTCTTTTCATCACCCAATCTGTTATTTTTACAACTGTTGGTGGATTATTTCATTATACATCCAATCATAGCGGCCTGTTCGCCAAAGAGAACGATGACAAATATCTATCACGAATTGTTATACAATTTACAAGAAAAATGAATCATTACATTTAATTATTTAATATAGGTCTACTAATCCTTTAAGCCTATAACTAGGCCTATAAGGCCTATAGACTTTAAGCTTTATACTAGGGTATAACTCACATGTCATTAAGTAATTGTAATATACATTCCTTATGACCTCTAAACGAACAGAGCTATGGTCAAAGAGGTTATACACTAGGCCTATATAACAACCTAACAACAAAAGGTCAAGTTTTTCTTCGATTTTTTCTCATTTTTCAAGTACTTCAGTTTTATTAGTCGTTACTTTGTACGTTTTTCTTCTTGAGTCACTAAAGCTCAGGAAACAGCCTCATTATGACGTCATGGTCGACCGGAAGTTGATTAGCATAACGACTGCAGAGGTTTCTCGAAGTGCTTGGGAGGTATAATCAATAAAAGAATGTATAATCAGTTAACCTTGAGCTACAAACTGACCGGAGTGACGTCAAAAAATCAATAACGTGTAACCTCTTGAGCAAGATGAGGGTATGTAAATTAGGTTCACGGCCCTCTTGAACAAAGTAAAGAAATAACGATCAGGTCGAGATATAGTGAGAAGAAAAACACGGAATGTTCACATTTGTTTTAACCTTGATATGAAAATCAGTCTTTAAAAAATTAGAACACAATAGTGAGATAATGATTACAGCGAGCAATGTCAAACTACATTTACGAAACAAATTGGCAGTAGAAAATGTAATACACGAGAAAAAGCAATTACTTTCAATATTTTGAATAATTTTTTCCAACGAAAATCTACAATGAGAAGGTCACATTAAAATGTAATAAGTACTTGCCCCAAAGTCACTGTTCCTCAGTGAAGTCTATGAAAAGATAGGATCTTTATGACGGGTAACCTCAAGGGCGATCATGCCTCTCAACAAATCACAATATTCGGTATGAACCAGCTATAATGATAATGATTTTTTATTCACTCGTTAGATTGTATGTTTACAACATTGAGCATCGTCAGCATCGTCCGTTCACGTTAAAATATACGATACATGTGCATAAAAATATACAAATATAGTAAAATATCACACTTGATACAACAAGACCTAAAAACATTACAAACTCACACTCAAAACAGCAAAGTCACATGAAATCATACGCACACCTCACTACATTTGAAAAGTTGAAAAAGTTAATTATAATAAAATTTCATTCTTTATCTGTCAAAAAATCATTTATAGAACAAAAACACTTTTGTATTAGATACGATTTGAGGGCCAGCTTAAATTTTGGTCCTAATTGATTTCTGATATTAAGAGGTAAGTTATTGAAAAGTTTTATACCAGCATGCGTGGGACCCAATTGGCTATGTAAATCATCTACACAAATAATTAACTAAACCCGGCACCTCCACCAGAACGAAATACTTGAAATTCACACACAATTTGAAGCGAAAATAAATAGAATTTCTGGAATATATGAACTGTTCATTTAGAAATAAAATGATTTGAATTTGATTGCATGGCTCCTCGATGGAGATTTGATATATATAAGTTTTCGCAGTTTTCTCACAAAAAAAATGGAAACTCTTAATAAAATGAGTTGATACAGATTATCTGTTTATATTAGTACGAAAAGATTTGTATTTTTTTTTTAGAAGAGGAAATCTTGCATGAGACCTCAGAAGAAATTCAACGACATAGCTTTTAGTGATATTCAGAATATTAGTTCATTATTGATTGAATAAAACAGAAGTGTTTAAGGCAGTGAGCGACATGAACAAGGTGGAAATATTCTCAATCTGCGTAAATCAATCAGGAGTCATTTCAAATTCATTCGAAAAGAACTTTTTATCCGTGAAAAAGAGATGGTAAAAACTAGGTCATGAAAAAAGTAAAAAAAAAAACGTAATCTCGTCAGAAATTCGAGTGCAAGAAGTGAAGAAAGATGGTAACTTATATAAGAAATAGTGGTTTTGTGTTGGCGTGCGTTTCAATACGACTGTAACGTCAACAAACTGACACTCAGTCTCACGTTTAGCGTCACGCAACCGTCACGCTAACATGATATTATAACGTAAGGTTAAACTATTCATACTGCAAGGAGCCATTTTGAATTATAACTTCAGACTCTTTTTGTCATTATTCATAATATACGGCATGGAAAACTATACGCTGAAAAGAACTATAAAAAGAAATGAATAAACACAAACACAGCCATGCAGTCTTGGCAGGATATTATTAAAGTTATTCACAATTATGAGCACACCTACTGCTGAATTTAAATAATGTAGATACATTTTACACGTCTTTTCAATCTACTTGGCAAAAAAATAAGTAAAAATAACACTAGAGTAAATAATAAATACTCTTGATGAATACAGAGAGTCTACCAGAGCCACTCAAAGAGGGTGGGAAATCAACACTGCTGTCTTTCTGTTGCAACAATGATTATGCCCCACTTCATTCAGAAAAGCATTTCAAATTAGGCATATATGGGAATAGTAATGACTAATGAGACAAATTGGACATGTACACACTTGGTATCAGTGATAAACTATGTATCCAGGCGAGAAGGAGGTTTTATGGATAATCTGACAGCATTTTTATGATCCCACATTGTCTGTGTGGGACCTTTGTAATCTTGACTTCTTCAAAAACGGTACACCCATTTGATTCAAATTCAACCAATCAGAGAGCAATAAGAGAGTTAGAGTAAATAGGCATACCAGTAATGAAATGGAGTATGGGAATGAAATACTATATGTAGAGGTGTTTGTGGAAGCACGAGACTGACCACTGAGAACATATAGGGATGAAGTAAAAATGACCTACTGAGAAGGGTGGACTAGTGATTAACACATTTGTTGGAAGTGTGAGTTTAGCAAATGAATGAGAAACCGTTATTATGTTAATTGAGACATTTAATATCCGATTTATTCAACATGAACAATCTATTGATAAACGAACTAGTTCTCTCGAAAGTGAAAATCTAACTGAATCATAATCACCGCCAGTCTCCTTCTTTTCATTGTTGTTGTAGAACAACAGTCTTGTTAGTTGTTCAGTCCATAGGACCTTGGAATGAATGGGTTTAGAAGGCTGTGGAAATTCCCCACAGGACCCCCCCTCCAGTGAACGAGTGGACAACGAGGCGAACGAAACTCTAAATGCCGAGGCGCGTCGGCGCATGCACTTGGCGTCCCGCTCTTGTCACCGTGGTCGCTGTCGAGTGTGATCGTGAAGAGGGTGCGTGTGTATTGATGAGTGGGGAGGGTGTTGTCGGAGTTTGGGTAAAATGGTCTACATAATCATCAACGAGGATGAATGCCGGTTTCACCCGGTCGATTGAAACGACGACCTTCCTGCCGCGACGGAGAATCGTGAAAAACTTGTTCTCTTTTGCCACGATTTCGTAAGGTCCGTCGTACGGTTGCTGTAATGGAGTTCGTACCGCGTCGTGCCGAACAAAAACGTGGGTACAGGTTGCAAGGTCCTTAAACATGAAAACCGAGCGCTGCCCATGTCGTGTAGGCTGGACTGGTCGGAGCTTCTCGAGGCGTCGGCGAAGTTGATCGACGTACGCCGAAGTGCTGTCCGGTGTCGATGTTGGAGTAGACAGGTACTCGCCAGGAAGTCGGAGCGTTGTTCCATATACGAGTTCGGCAGGAGTAGCCTTGACGTCCTCCTTCCATGACGAGCGAATACCTAACATGACCCATGGGAGGTTATCCGTCCATCGGTCATCCTCGTGACATTTGATCGATGCCTTAAGCTGACGGTGAAGTCGTTCCACCATCCCATTGGCGGCCGGGTGGTATGCGGTGGTTCGAATGAGAGTAGTGCCTAACAGGTGGTTCAATGACCTGAATAGGCTCGACTCAAATTGTCGACCCTGATCGGATGTTATTCGAAGGGGCGTTCCGAAGCGGGAGATCCAACCCGAGACGAGGGCGGATGCGACCGTTTCTGTTGTGATATCAGCTATCGGAATGGCCTCGGGCCATCGTGTGAATCTGTCCACACAAGTCAATAGGTAACGATATCCAGCTGACTCTGGAAGGGGACCAACCAGATCTATGTGTATATGCTCAAATCTCGCTCCCGGAACGTCGAAATGTTCGACGGGCGCAGATACGTGGCGCGTGACCTTTGATCGTTGACACACAATGCAGGTTCGTGCCCACTCCCTACAATCTTTCCGCATAGATGGCCACACGAAACGGTGTGCGACCAGACGAGTGGAGGCGGCAATGCCGGGGTGGGACAGACTGTGCAGGCTGTCAAAAACCTGGCGTCGGAGTGTGGTTGGAACGTAGGGTCGCTCTATTTGTGTGGATGTGTCGTAGAAAATAACCAGATTCGTCTCGGCAAGGAGACGTTGCCGGAGTTGAAGTGCAGTGTTGGATTGGAGGAGAGCCTGGATCTCAGGATCATTTTCCTGTGCTCGAGCGATGTCGGCGAGGGTGACTGCAACTGATATGGCTTCCACTCGAGACAGGGCATCCGCGACGACGTTCTCTTTGCCGGGAACATGGCGAATGTCCGTGGAGAATTGGCCAATATAGTCCAGGTGACGAAATTGTCGTGGCGAACACTTGTCAGTCTTTTGGTTGAACGCGTACGTCAGGGGCTTGTGGTCCGTGTATATAACAAATGTTCGCGCTTCCACCATATGGCGAAAGAATCGTATGGCCTCGTAGACAGCGAGTAGTTCACGATCATACGCTCCATATTTTCTTTGGGCCGCGTTAAGCTTCCGTGAAAAGAAAGCAAGAGGTTGCCATCCTCTGCTTGTTTTCTGCTGGAGTGCGGCGCCCACGCTAGTGTCCGATGCGTCTGCTATGACGGCGAGCTCGGCATCCGGGTCGGGATGAGCTAGAAGCGTTGCCTGTGAGAGACTGCGTTTGCACTCTTCGAACGAGGCAACGAGGTTTGGTGTCCATGTAATTGGTTTCCTACCCTTGCAGTCGGTTCCGGCAAGGAGGTCGTTCAGTGGGGCCTGACGGCTGGCGGTGGAAGGTAAAAAACGCCTGTAGAAGTTGAGCATTCCCAGAAACTGTCGTAGTTGTTTGAGATCACTGGGTTGTGGAAAAGTTGCAATAGCGTCGACTTTGTCCTGAAGGGGACGAGAACCAGAGGCGTTGACCGTGTAACCCAAAAACTTCACCTCGTTGGCCCCAAACACACATTTAGAAGAATTCACAAGTACCCCGTACTCTGAGAGTCGCGCGAACAGGAGGCGCAGGTGTTGCTCGTGTTCCTCCGGTGATTTTGATGCAATGAGAATGTCATCAATGTACGCATACGTGAAATCGAGACCTCGGAGTGCTTCGTCGATAAAGCGTTGAAAAGTTTGTGCAACATTACGTAAACCGAAGCTCACGAATGGAAACTCGAAAAGACCAAACGGGGTAGAGATGGCTGTCTTCGGGATATCTTCTGTTGCAACGGGTATCTGGTTATAAGCACGAACCAGATCAATCGTGGAAAAAATCGTTTTGCCACAGAGGGTCTGGGCGAAATCCTGAATGTGGGGGACTGGGTACCGGTCAGGTATCGTTCTGCTGTTTAGAGGGCGGTAGTCGCCACATGGTCTCCATTGATCTTCTTTCTTAGGAACGAGATGAAGAGCGGCAGACCAACTACTTGATGAACGCCGTGCAACACCAGACTTGAGCATAGTTTCGAATTCTCGTTTGGCGATGCGGAGACGATCCGGTGCTAACCGTCGTGGTTTGCACGATTCCGGGTGGCCAGGCGTAGTGTGGATTTGATGCACCGTTGTGTGCTTAACAGTCTGCTGTGTACCGGCAGGACGCGTGATGTCAGGAAAATTAGCAAGCAGGGTGTGGTAGCGAGAACCTCCACAGATTGCCTTGACGTGTTCCTGCGTGTGAATTGACGGGCGGCCAGAGATAACTCGTGACGTTGAGCTGTCAATGAGTCGTTTCTCTCGGGCATCGACGAGTAAACCGTAAAAAGACAGGAAATCTACACCGATAATAGGTTTAGATACGTCGGCTATCACAAATTTCCAAACGAATTCCCGCTGAAGGCCGAGGTCGAGGTTGAGGTTGATGGTGCCGTAGGTTGATATAACAGAACCGTTTGCCGCGAATAGCTCATACGTTGATGGGGTGCGAGGTCCGTTGACCAGCGTGCGGGGGTAAACACAGAGGTCAGACCCGGTGTCGACGAGGAACTGTCGGCGTGTTAGGACATCCATCACGAAAAGGCGGCGAGAATTTGGGCAGTCATCGGCCGCATCTACTGACTGCCGTTCGATTTTTCCTTCGGAAAGTTACATGGAGGTCGACAGCGTCTGGCGTTCTCTCCAAACGTGCGGTGAAACCAGCACATTTCATCTTGAGCGCCCTTAACGGCATCGCGCACTGCAGATGAATTTGTTTGTGGCTGATTTTGTGAACGCCTTCGAGTTTCCACTGCGCTACGACCTGTGGAGAGAGTTGCGACTTGATGTGCCAGCTCTTCAATCTGCTCTTGACAGCTGGTCAAGTTAGACGGATCGTTAACTACTGCGACGCGGGAGCGTGCGGTCGCACTCTCGTAGATGCGATCTGCAATGATAGCTAGTGTCTCGAGGTTGTCGGAAGATGCTGCTGCTAGTATGTCACATGTCCGTTGTGGCAATCGGCCGAGCCACAAGACGCGCAACACTTCATTGGACACACTTGTACCACCGAGAATTCGCATATGGCTTAAAAACTGGGACGGTGAACGATCGCCCATCTCCTCGTGCTGTAATAATTGTTTAAGACGTACTTCCAGCGAGGGTGAGAATCGGCGAATAAGTTCTGACTTTAAACGGTCGTATTTGTCTTCCGTTGGCGGATTAATGATAATGTCTCTCACAGTAGCGGCGTAGCGTTGATCGAGCGAGCCTGTTACTGTGTGAAACTTCGTTGTGTCCTGTGTTATGCCGGCCAACACAAACTGGCTGTCGATTTGCGCAAACCACAGGGCTGGATCATCGTGCCAAAATGGGGGTACACGCACGCTCACCCGTGCAACCGTATCGTTGCTTGCTGGGACCACTGGTTCCGTCATTGCGACACTTAAAACTGTACTTATCACTAAGACTTGCGAAGGTTCACAATGTAAAGTTCACGTTTGCCTATGTTACTCACCAAAAATCAAGATCCAAACATACATTCGTGGGGTCATCAGCTCGTTCGTTCGACCTTTGTTTGCTGTTTTCGTGTTCGGATCACGTCGGGGTCACCACTGTTGTTGTTGATATCAACAACATATTTTTTCATTATTGACTGGCGGTGATTATGAAAATCTAACTGAATCATAATCACCGCCAGTCTCCTTCTTTTCATTGTTGTTGTAGAACAACAGTCTTGTTAGTTGTTCAGTCCATAGGACCTTGGAATGAATGGGTTTAGAAGGCTGTGGAAATTCCCCACACATTGATACGTCTTTAAGAAGACCGGAGCTCGATGCCCGCCATGGTCTACCCTCCTGACTGAGGTCCATCGCGGTTTTCCTCTGTCATTCAGGTTCATTACAGAGATGGTTATTTAAAACAGGCTACGACCGACTCTTTCCGACTGACAAAAAAAACACATAATCAAATCCTTTCGTCTCATCTTCCTATCATTCATCATTCACCGATGCCAATAGACTCCAGTCAAGAGTACAGTGAGATATTGAAACTCAATATAAAATCAAATGAAAAAAAAGTGACAGGAAAGACATTATGTTAATTGGATGAGCGAAGCGAAGACTCAATTACACTATACCGAAAAAAAAGTGTCTGTTTTTTTTTTTTTTTTTTGTTTTTTTGTTTTTTTGTTCGCGCTCCACAGGTCAGACAAAAATTCAAAATCAGTTGAAACTTGGCACACACATGAACCCCTATCTGACTTGATGCTGTATAGTTTTGAGGCACGATCGGTTGAACAACTTCTGAGAAAACTCATTCCAAAGTTTTCAAAAATCCCATTAGAATCAGCCAGAGGAAAACATTCGTGAAAAATATTTCATCTGAGAGGATTCAAATTTTCAGAGAATTTCAATCTGATAATGATACACATTATTCCGAACTTTTACTCAAATCGGATAAGCCGTTTCGATGTAAAAAAATATATAATGTTATTTGTGTCAATTATTCAAAGCTATTAAGATGCCTATTAAATCAAAGCAACAAGTGTCACCACTTGATTGTAAACGATTAAAACAAAGCCTTCTTTATTATTATATGAATTATTAATGTAAAATAAGATGGCAGTGATGTAATGGTTTGGATCTCAAGGTGTATATATATATAATAACCAATCCAAAGATAAGTTGATATGTTCCAGCTCATCCATCAACGCGGAAACACATAACGCGTTTGCCTAGTCTAACTATAGGCAAACGCGAAATATGCGTTGTAAGATGAGCGAGATATCTGAATAAGGTAATAGTCTTTAAAGTAGTTTTACCTTTTCTATATTATCGAATCTGGTATTCTACACACCTTGATGCATATAAAGAAGACTTCATTGTTGCGCAAATATTGAATGTAGAAAGCAGTGAATCTCGGCAACCTGAATCTGCTTTGATTTCTATAGGCTTCTGTCAAGCAACAAATGACAAACAATTGTTACCATAGCAATACAGCGAACTGGTGGACTATACCAAACAATCTGATTGGTTAATTCCAACTGGTGGACATTGTTGTCTGTCTCTTGCAACAATGAGTGTCATCACTTGACAGAAGCCTATAATAATATTTGATGAATAAAAACAGATAATTTAATTATTTTCTTCAAAACGGCTGATCCGAATTGCATACAAAATTGTGATAATGTGTATCAATTATGTTTACACATTTACAGAAAATTTCATCTCATTTGAAGAGATTTTATTTTTCCAATTTTTTTTACCCAGCCTAATCTTACGGGGTTTTTAGAAACTTTGAGATGATATTTCTTCAAAATCTGTCCAACCGATTCATACCAAAAACTATACAGTTCTAAGTTGGATAAGTTTGCGTCTAAAAAAAAGGTTTCATGTTGATCAGTCAAACCCTGCGACCTGTGCAGTGCCCACAAACAAAACAAAACAAAAAATAAAAAACCAACAGATTAAGTCCTATATTAGTGGGATGGAGACTTCGCTACGCTCATCTAATAATATTATTCATGGTAATGAGTTGTTCACGCAAACACACTTTAATTTTATTTCAATAACAGTCTTAGAAACTTGATACAGAACCATTGTTCCGCAATTAAGGATATGGATGAAAGATAGGATCGTTTGGGTGGGGCATCACAAGGGCGATCTTACCACCCCAAAGAATAATTAAAAATAAGATTTAACAACAAATAAATCATACGATAATTATTTCAGAGCTGGAAAACAATCCAAACATTCACAATGGGGAAACAAATCTTGAATCTTCGTATCATCATGGTCTTCTTCTCGTTCTTCTTCCTGACATCTTTTTTATTCTTTTTTCTCTGCTATTGTATTTATCACAAAATTGATCATTTCCTTTCTAATATTTTTGTTAAAAATACTTCAATTGGAAAGCTTGTGCTGAAATGACCACTGGTGATTTCAGCCGTATATAGATATATATAGATTTCGAATATATAGATTTCAATTTAGCATTAACCTACCTTGGCTATACACGACATTCTCCGTCTATTACTGATCTCGTTACTTTCCAGCGTAGTAATCTATACTGGTTGAAGCAGGGCCGGCTCGTGTTGTTTTTGCGCCCTGGGCAGGGCAGATCCAATTCACATTCATGAGGGGGGGGGGGGGCGATTTTAATTTTGAACAGAGAATACCATATGAGAACAATTGTTTGCGATGGCCCGTTATCGCGAAACCGGCGATCCGCGGGGGGCAAGGGGAGAAGGGCCCCTTCTGGCCTCGCAGGGAATTTTTTCAGATCACACCCATTTTTAATACGGTTTAGAGTGTTTCAGATGAGGTTCAGATGCCAAAATCATTCGACTTATGCAATTAAAAATGACGCCAAAACCAATATTTGTTGTTGCATGGCCGTTTCATCTCATTTTAGCACTCCATAAGGCAGGCATTCAATTGTGACCCCCCAAACCTTAGTGTCCATATCAAAGGTAAATGCAAGGAGGGATGCCATGCCCGCAGGGAAATTTTCAAAAATTCACTTTTGATAGTACGATTTTACGGGTTTCAGGAACTACTGGAAATTCCTGGAATACGTGGATTTCAACAAGACTAATTTTGCCAAATGGCTGTTCTAAGCAAATAAAACACTGACATTTATCATTCAATAACAGTGATATTTGAATTTGAAAACATTTACTCCATCCAGTGATGTATAAATGAAACTACATCTGATGAATAGAATTTGTGAAACACCTCTTGGAGTAAAATAAAGAAAAACTACGAAAAACTACTAATTTTTGCGCCCCTGGAAATGTTGCGCCCTGGGCAGCCGCCCAGACCACGGGCCGGCCCTGGGTTGCAGTATATCGATTTCATTCTCTATGCTGATTTGAATCTAAAATTTCCTTTGTTTTGAATCACATCAGTTTATCTTGTATATTTAAGATGAACCTTTGATTGCTACGTACACGCACAACTTCAATCTTGCATTATTACTGTCTTTCGACCTTGAAACTTTCACACTTTCGACAAATGTGTTTCAAGTCGTCATAATGATCGTTTGGCCAACTTTCATTGAATGCTTTATGGTTACAAATACCATAAAATAAAGTGTCAGGTGTTGAGTCATTGGATCGAGACACGCACGTAGGCACTGAAGGCGTGAAGGCACTGTCTTGTATAAGAATCCAGATATTATTTACACCTTGAAGTTTGAAGGAAATGGGGTAACTGTGAGATCGTTCCAAATGTCATCGCTATTTGATAATTGTGTGAGAAATAAAATTAGAGATGGAAATACTTGAATTTTCGTTGATTTTATATCATAGCATATATGTAATCAAAATTCAAAAGTAACGGATGATTCAGTCATTTAGAAACCAATTATATTCGAAATTCATATCTTATTTGTCACCCAAACGTAGCTCTCAACCGATAATGTTACAATAGATAAATCAATCAATTTAATTTTGAGTCATTTCATTCTTGCTTCTTAATTATGATGCAGAGTGATTAAAACACTAATTAATACTCAATATAATATATGTCATCTATGATCAATATAAAAATATCGAACAATTTTTTTTTCAATAACATCGAAACTTGATACAAAATAATTGTTCCCCAATTAAACCACTCCACCACATGGGCGATCTTGTGAAACAATAACGATAAAATTATCGAGTGCATGAAAATAATAGCAAAGAAATATCATATAAATATGTTACTTATATTATATTTCAAATATTTTGAGTAAAACTCAAAATTGGAGTATATGGAAGAAGATGCAAGAAACTCGCGTCAGACAATATCTTGTTTGCGGGCTGTCTAAAAAAATAGTTTGAAATCTTTGTTATTTATGAACAAAAATAAACAAATACAATAACAATTTATAGTATTGACGATAGTGATTAAAATTAGCTTTAACATAAATAATTGAATAGCAATGACTTGTGGACTTGTTGCGAGACAAAAGACAAGAAGTGTTTGGTCAGAATAAATAAATAGGCCTCCATACAAAATAACTGCAATGGGAAAATTTAAAATTCATCAGTTGTTGAATACCAGATCCATCTGTTATTTCTAGCCACCTTCAAGATAGTAACTTTTTGAAAGAGTGTAATGTATAATACTGCATTTTCTAATATACAAAAGTAATCTATTCCATAGCTCTGTGGTAAGAACCAAGATAATCTGCATGTTTCTAGCATATGAGCTTATTCATTTGGGGTATATCTAGATTCTATAGGGTAAATGAAAGTGGGAACAGACTGACCACGTTATTTCATCTTATACCTCGGCCTTCTTTGACTCTGTTCTCAACTGATACCGTGGTCTCATTTCCATTTTATAAGTTTACTGACAGCATCCACGAAGCTGAGGGTTGGCTACCAACCAAATAGTTGTGAAAACTTTGGTGAAATTGTCGAGAAACTTGTTGCAGCTCCAAACATAGGCTTTCGAAAAATGTAGTTGTAATTATAATTGTCCTCATTGACGCTCAAAATACCGGTGATATTAAACTTACGTATCGGGAGTCAGTGTACTGGAAGGTGATCATGTTATTCGATTTATATTACATAACTTTTGTTCGGGATGAGTTTGCTTTTTTGGTTTGTGAAAATAAAAATGACCCATCCAATAACCTTGTTGACGAAATACCCTTTCTGTACACTCAATTCAATAATAAAGAAAGGAGCCAGCAACAAAATTGCGCAAGCGCACAAGAAGCATCCGGCCGAGACCGGAAAACATTCAGCCAAACGTCATCCGACCCACTCTTGATGTTGTTATATGTTATCTCTCCAACTTGTTATGTTTCATGCCAAATCAGCCAGATCTGAGATCTGTTTACGCATCCCTTCTTCTCTTTCAACCGTTTAATCTGAATGTGATGTGCATATTCTCACATATTTTGTTCTATTATCTGGTCTTTCTATACAATATTTTATTGTCGAATTGAATTCTGCATGTGTAAACCCTTCTTCAATAATGCCGACAAAATAGTTATAGCGTCTTTTGGTATAATGAGGGTATGTTACATGATAGATATTATATATTTTCTGATGTATTGGTTGTCATTTCTTCATTTCGGACATTGTCTATCCAAATTTGAATCACAATCAGGTTTTTCAATCTCTACTCAGCTACTTTTAGAATACAGTCTTTGTCGCCAAAATCAGAAAGTTTTCAATGCTACGTTGCTGGGAAAGGATCACTTCAATTTAGGTCAAACCCCGTAACCAATAATACTGTTCCATCTTGTAAATAGCCAATAGAGTGAAGGGCATGGACAATATTTTGGAAAACGTGTATCAAAATTATGAGAAAACTTTAGTTGATCTACAGATGCTCATAGGGTAACCATCCAAGGATGCTTCGTCTATCTTGTGACGTTTAATAAATAGTTTTCATTTATTCCCAAGTTGCTGTGTTCTAATGTTAGATCCTTGAATAATCTTATCCGGGGTATGAAGAGGTCTCACAAACTTTCGTGGATACAAGCACAACTTTAGTTATATTCTTATTCATATTTATTTATATTGAGTTTAATCGTTTAACGACGCACTACGCACTATACTGATGATCAAGATATATTGGCGTCAGTGAATGACATGTGACATGGTGGAAAAGGTTATTTTATTGGTTGTTTTTGGATAGTGGGAAGGAGTCGGTCATGGCCTGTTGTTAAGGAACCGTTTCATTCAATTGAGTCATTAGTTGCAATATAAGTGATAATGTACAACATAACAATAACACGAAATTAATATCTGAGTATTGGCCTGAACTACAGAGGAGAACCACGAAAACCCCTGTCAGGATAGTCGACCATGGCAGTTATCGAACCTTGGTCTCCTGAATGACGGTTCAGTGCGCTAGCCACTCGACCACTCATCTCAGTCTTAGTCCTGAATATTCTATCGATGGATACAACTATTTACTCGAATTCAAAAGTATGCAGCAAGCTCTCACAATAAGTCATGGCGTTTCAAGAAATGAGCGATCAATTTGATCTTATCAATATTGCTGCCTCATATTTGAATGATAAGAACATGAACATGCGATCGAATTAAACTCCTTTGTTCAACGTGAACTTGTTGGTAGGTAAAAGGTTATCAAAGTTCGATGCATTTTGTTGGAAAGATGAATCATGCGTCAGATGACGTAACACGCAAGGGGCTTCTATACGTGTAGTTTATCCAAACAAATAAGTATGTTGTTTTAGTCACGTAAAGCCGTAGAATCGAAGAACCCAGAAGGTTGTGTTGACAATAATAATATTGGAAATACGTTACGAAAGTTTCCCTTGAGTAAGTCTATCGTTTTTTTTATATACATTTTAAAATCATGTTTGTAGGAAGTCAATGAGATTATTTGAAGATATGTATACAATAATCGATATGTCTATTCTTTCACGAATGTTTGTCCTTTTTATATAGCAAAACGTATACGTATAAAATGTTTTGAAAATGTATCACTCGATTGATTTTTTTCACACAATGTCCCCTTACCGTATAGTACGATAGAGTAATGCCACATATACTTGCATAGTATATGCGGACATGGTAATTCGATCCAATCAGATAAAACAAATGATCCTACATTGGCATTAAAGAAAACACCTTCATCCACCTGTACGCTATAAGCACTGAGTCGCGCCAGTTTCGTAATTTTCATATCATGATCCTAACAAAGCTAGTCATACGATATGAAATTTTATTTATTTATTTATATTGGGTTCAACGACGCACTGTACTGATGACTAAGATCTATTGGCGTCGGTGAATGATATATGAGATGATGGGATGGTGAGATGAAAGGTTATTTTATCAGGTGTTTTTTTGGATAGTTGGAAGGAGTCGGTCGTGGCCTGTTGTCAAGGAACCATTCCAGTATTGACCTGAACGACAGAGGAAAACCACGAAAAACCCCTGTCAGGATGGTCGACTACGGCGGGAATCGAATACCGGTCTCCTGAATGACGGTTCAGTGTATTATCACTCGGCCACAAGTCTTACTATCCAAAACAATAGATAGGCCTAATGCCGTGACTTATTGACGCTTTATGAATCCAATTGAGAATATTTTTCCGTGGTGGTATTTATCGATCGTTAGATAAAATCATGTCTCATTTAAAATATACAGGCATAACATGTTATCGCTTGAATATATCCTTCAGAGGTCGTTCACGACGAAATCAATCGTTTGTTTCTACTTTCTAGTCAATGTTTCCTAGTCAATTTGTTCCTAGTCAATTAGTTCCTAGTCAATTAGTTCCTAGTCAATGTTTCCTAGTCAATTTGTTCCTAGTCAATTCCCAGAGCAGACAATCACAAACGTGTATTTTCATCCAAATTCTGTATTCGTAGAATAAGCCTAGCTTATTTCTGGGGTATAAGCTCTATAAAGAAATAAAACGTAAATATAATCGGGATTTTAAAAACTATACGGTCGTGAGAGATATATGTACATCTATCGATCTATATCACAAGTGTGTACAAAATGTTACTATCCAGTGTTCACTATCGATTCGTTTTAGGTATATGAAAATAAATGCCATACATCAGCATTCAGGCATACATTCAAGTGTATTACTTTGTAATCAGTTTACTCATTATCCAGATTCCAGATAGCAGCGAATAATACAATTTGTATGATCATATCGTACGATACCTAGCATATTTAATGAAGTTCCGGCAGGTTTAAAGAATTTAGAATGTTATAAAACGATAAAAAATGAAATAAAAGAGTGGTTATTACATCAGCAGGAGTGATGAATAATGATTGACATTTCCTTATGTAGAATATAATGTGATCTAATAATTTAGTTTAACGGAGTGTAATGTTAATTTCAACAACTTTATTCTTTAAGATTCAATATTGATTCAATAATTGTCATTTCAATTTCAATTGCAAGATGTAATTTGTAAATGTGTTATTCTTTATTGTATTCCATGAACTAATTATGTATTATTTTTCTAGTGTATTGCCTCAGACTAGCCAATTGGCTATGGGGCATAGTTTGTAGTAAATTACAATTATATTTAAATATTAATAAAGAATTTTGAACTGAACTGAACTGATATAAGGCCACATATATATATACATATATATATATATACATATATACATATATATATGTATATACATACATACTGAACGACAGTTCAGTATGTTGGCCACTCGACCATTAGTATCTGTAGTATCTATTATAAATGACTAATGTTTCATCTAGTGTGTGGAGAAGTGGAGGCTCTGGAGATGGTACTGGATGCTGGAGCCCGCGCTTCGACGCCAGACATCCACGGCGGTTACCCGATCCACTACGCGGCCCAAATGTGCGGCCCTAATTCCGAGATGGGCAACGACGTCCGGTTCGGCATCGCTGTGCTAAGGAAACTGCTCGCCAGGGGCGTGGACGTCAACGTCACGGATAGAGATGGGAGGCAGCCTATACTCTGGGCGGCAAGTGCTGGTAGGTGTCCTAACATAAAAAGGAACTAATCAATTTACAACACATCCAATTTTGATATATATGATTATAAAAAAATTACTACAAGAGCATGAGCAGTGACGATTACATTATATATATTGTCATTACCAATTAACTAGGAAAACGCCATATAGGCCTATGCGTTGTTAGACGAGCGGATAGTAATAGTATGTCGACTTTTTTCCAAACTTTTGCCTGCATTCGCCAATTGGGTGACATTTAAGTTATAAATGGGTAAAAACTGCTTCGAGTGGTACCAATTTAGCATTTTATGGGTTTTCTTCAAAATGGCTCACCCGATCAAGCTGAAAGTTTCCAGAAATGTGTATCAGAATATAATTCAACTTCATACAAAATTTCACTTTTTTTGAAAATAAAAATATTCTCTTTTTTTCCCGCTGTGTTATTCTAATGGGTATTTTTAAATTTCTAAAGATCATTAAAAAAAGTTAACATCCGATAATGCCACAAAACTATACAGATCCAAGTTGGATGAGGAACCATAAATATAAAAAAGTTTGAAGTTGATATCTGTAGCCGTTTGACCTGTGGAGAACCGACAAAAAAACATTAAAAAAACATTTTAAAAAAACTTGAAAACGAACACCAATTTTTTTCAGTATGTCAAATTGAATCCTCGCTAAAGCTCGTCTAATGATCCAGGTTGCCCTAGTTCAGCTTGAATAAGTAGACTCAATGAAGTTCCCACTTTTCCTGCTCCAGCTCTAGAAATAAAATATATAGAGTTTCAATATCCTTAAGATTTGTTCAAAATAATCACTGTCGCGGTAAGTTGGCTGAAAATAAGGCTGTAGATTGTGAATTATTTAGGAGGGATAAACCTCCTGTACTCAGTGTAGTGGTCTCAGTGGGTATTATTTTTAAGATATTAAACTTGAAGTGCGTTTTGCATATTACTCCAAGAAAATGAATTTGATGCATTTGTATAGTTTAGAAACTTGGTTACTTGGGGCGTCCCCAGTCTCCATAGTGCAAACACGTCCCACCAGGGTGATTATTTGTAAACATATTGTGAATGTTTGTTGAGGATTGACAATATTTTAAGAGGTACTTCTCTCTGCATGATGTGAAGCAGTTTCACAATAACGTTCATCCGGAAAACCACTACGATTGTTCATGCTTCAGTTGACACTGAAAATGGTCACAAAATATGAATTTTGCGTTACATACATAATTTGATTACTTCTTGAGATATTTGATTGTGTTTGGTATCGATGTGTTCGTCAAGCAACTAATTTTGGGATGAATTAAAAAATTGAACAGTTCAACCATATGCGCTTGCCATACAAGACCAGAGAAATACCTGTCATTTTTTGTTGTAAATCAAGGTAACATTAACTATCCATTTGGATCAAAACGGTTAGTTATAATGATGAAATTTAGTTTATCTGATTGATGAAGATTCACTCAACCAATGTATCAATTGTCATTTTGATGCTGAATATCTACTAATTCTCTCTGTATGTAACTGCTCAACGTATTTTTCAACTATTTTTTTCAAAATTTTCTCGGTATTTTCTATTTGTTTTTCCATTTTGAATTTCCAATATTTCATTTTACCTTTGTTACATTAATGAATGGCCAAAATTTTGATACATTTTCATGGGTGGACCCCCTTCAAGTAATTATAGAGAAACTTATCAAAGCTTTAAACATCACTCTCAAAAGATGTCCTCGTTCTCATATTCATAAAGCCTTCCTTGGTAGCTCAGTCAGCTGAGGCACCGCTTCAGAAACTGAAGTCACCGTTGGGCGTGGGTTCGAATCCCGCATAAGGCATGGGTTTTTGTAAATGTCCTCTCACTGATCATCACTTCATACATTCATAATCATCTGCTCATTCGTACCCCCGTATAACCTAGCTGTTGGTGGGGTCGTTAAGCAAACATTAATCATCATCATCATCATATTCATAAGTCTCGTCCCGAAACATCATTTAATCGATTGTATCATTGTATCACCAGTCATACAATTATAACGGTGATATTTATTTTTGTTATATTGGTAGACGACCTCATCGTTTCGTACATATAAGTTTCCATGCCATCCTATACGTCAGTATGATACTTGTTTACTCTAAGCTGTCCATGCATGTGAGTGGTATTAATTGGTACCGTCAAGTCCACGCGATGTAACGCATATGTGTGTAATGCAAGTACCAAGCCATCAGGGTGGTAAACATGGCTTTTTGAATAACACTGATCGATTACATGTGACCATGACACATTTCTACGCGGTCACGAGAATTTAGAGTTCATGTCAACTTTGAACGTGTGAAATACGATGATAATGAGCTTTTTTAAAGTTGGGAAATGTTTTCTCTGCTTTCACACTGAATATTTTTTGTTGATTTTGAATGGGAGATATACATTTTGTATAGGTATCAAACTAAAAAAACTTGATATAGAATTCCCTTTTGAATAAAAGGCATATCTAATGTTCAATATATATACAACACGTATATGGAATAATAGCAACATCATTTTAATTCAGGTTGGTCATTGAAGTAAAAGTGCTTCATTTCGGTTTCAAGTTTAATCTTGGAATAGTAGGATCACCCTTGTTCGCATCATGTGTTCGATCATACCTAACTTTGCTAATATTATAATCTTAAAATTGATAGTGACTTCGCAGAAAGTTTTCGATGTAATAGTCGCAAAGCCGTAATAGCCGTTTTTAAAGGTTTGAGCAAAGACCTTAGTATCTGTTAGATACTAAGGTCTTTGGTTTGAGCTTATTTTGATTATCATGCTTATGTGACCCAGAAAAAGTACACTTCAATGGACTTTGACTTGGAAAAAATATTATCCACATTTTCACGCACTTTTTGGGTGTGAACATATGAAAGTTCAGCAAGCTACATTTTCGATATAGGTGTCGGGTCAATCAATTTCAACCTCATAAACTCTGAGCCTATCCTTAGATATACATTTCACAAAATTTAATTCAATCTTTCTGATCACACATTGTTAATGTATTACATATTGGTGGAGGTGCCGAGTCACATAAACGTATAAAATCGATCAAATGAACAATGTTTTATCTCGGTTAATAGTGTTACCCAGATGTTGTGTTCACATAACTTTCACAACGGCATATGATATTTTAATAAACACAAAATAACATCGAAACACTAAAATGCAATATTGAGTTAACAGCTTTGTATCTGAATCCATACGAAAGATTATCAGTATTAAAACATAAACCACGTACTGTAATCACGTTCAAACCAATTATTTACGTTTTTTTTTCGTAAAGGTGGAGAGGTTCAAACGGGTAGTGTGAATTTGTCCTTTCAGGAACATATTTATTATTAGTTGTTATACTCTCTGGGAAATGGTACGAGTCGGTAGAATTCCATGTATTCCATACTGATATTGCATGAAAAAATGTTGAACAAATCGAAATACCATGAGAACCCCCAAAAAATCGTATATAGGCCTACTATTCAGGTTTTACAGCATTTTCAGCTAATGGTATATATATATATATATATATATATTCATACATTTGATCACACTACTAACATATGATCACACGCAGACTGCGCATGCGTCTGATTGGTTATTATGTCAATGATGCGCGTGGCTGCACCTATCTGGATGTTTTACACACAGACTACGCATGCGTCTGATTGGTTATTATATCAATGATGCGCGTGGCTGCACCCAACTCAGTGTTTTACACGCAGACTGCGCATGCGTGCAATTGTTTATTATGTCAATGATGCGCGTGGCTGCACCTATCTGGGTGTTTTACACGCAGACTCACGAGCCGCTGTATCATCTACTTCAGGGAGCGCGGACGCCATCTTAGCTTTGGTCAACGCTGGCGCCAACGTCGAAGCAGACGACAAGGATGGCCTCACCGGTGAGTCATTCCGCATCATTATATTGGGACGGGCAACAAATATCTAGATGGCAGTGAGTCATTGAGTTTGGGTGGTTCTATTAGCTCAGTGACCATGGTGACCATCAGTCACACAGCCAGAACAATGCACCAAACAACCATTAACCACAAAAACAACTAGTAGTCATTTTCAGTATATCAACCAAACTAGAATTCCCAATTTGAGCATTTGATATGGGATAGCTGACGAGCAAATGAAGGTGGAGCTAATATGCTTGCTCATAAAATAGACTACACAAATTTGTTTCTATATCCTAATTCCTAATAAGTAGAACATAATTTTATAATGATGTATATTTTGTGGTAATTTGTATTGATTCCTACAATTGCAATAAGCCGCAGAACGTATATAAATGATTGTAAGACTTGACTATGAAAGTAAGAATGTCAAAAATTAAATTGACATTTAATTAGTCATATCATATGACATATATGTATTGCTTACAAGTGTATACAACCGGATAGATTTTGTAAGGTCTGCGGGTGAAGATGAATAATTATATAAAATGTCAACGTTACGTTCTGTGTGATGCATACGTTTGAATAATAATTTTCTTCACTCCAAGCTCAGCTGAAGCAAAAAAAAAATGTAGTAACCCAGATAGTCATGGAAGATAATATGACATGATTAATCGTTTAAAAGTTCTTCTACTTCTATCGTGCTTCATAAGCCTATATATAATACATCAGTATAGTATTAAATTATAAATACACAATTTGACAAGGAAGATAAATCGTGAAAAATAATCGCGCATATATTTGAAAAACAATACATTGGTCTATTTTTGGCTCTTCCAACCTAGAAGAGATACCAATTTAGGTTACATTAATAGAAGCTAGAATTTTTGCTCTCGAGTACGAATAATGCCATATTTTGCATTAAAATTTGCATTATAGAATAGGAACAAACTCTCTTCGACCATATTGAAATATCACTCGCACGATTCTACCAAAGTGAGGTCGGAGGTGACGGGTGACATATACAATGTCGACTGACCAGGCCCGTTACACCATCTTCTTCATTAAATAAATGCTCTTCACTTTCACAGCACCTTCTATTTCCTACTCTTTCCTTCTCCTTTCTTTCTCTTCTTCTCCTTCCCATAATCTGCTCCTCAGTCTTTCCATCGTCCCTCCATCGCCATTTACTTCTCTTTCTGAAACTTGTAATCAAATTATTGTCCATACAAATGCTCTCTTGTTCCATTTTCATCAATCAACCATATCGTTTCAATCGTTGTTCTTTGCTCTTAACCTATAAATCATAGACGAAAGATATATTCCCGTGCACTCCAGCTCCATTCCCCTCGCCTTCGCCTGTAATTATGAGTACGTGTGTTTACCACTGAAGAAACGAACGGGTTTGGTGAATGTGCGCGGTAGCAGCACAATCCAGCATGCCCGTAGCGGTTTTTTGCGGTCTGCATATAGGTACAGGTGTTACATGAGTTCGAGTTAGAAGAGAGCGATGATAAAGTAGTGATGGGGGTAAAAGTGGGAGTCAGTTTCATTATTTCAAAACATTGCGTGACATGTCTTAAGGTAGCATATTTTTTCGTATTCGATCAGCCATGGTAAAAAAATTTCCCATCTCACTCAGGGCCGTATTAAGATGTTTTGCGCCCCTAATGCTGGGCTTTGGGAGCCCGTAGACTGGACCCCGATATTGTGGGCCACAAAAGTGTATTAAATGTCGTGTGGATATAGTGGACCACAAACTAGATATACTGTACCCCAAAGCTCGTTAGACATACTGCACCCCGGTATTCTGGTCCCCGATATAGTGGGCCACAAAACTAGGACACGGGTGGTCCAGAATATCTTTTCCGAACGACCGAAGTGGTATTGTGGACCCCAATAAACTGATACACAGAGATTTGTCATTGTTGACCCCAATAAACTGAGCCCCGATATTGTGGGCCACAAAAGTGTATTAAATGTCGTGTGGATAAAGTGTACCACAAACTAGATATACTGTACCCCAAAGCTCGTTAGACATACTGCACCCCGGTATTCTGGTCCCCGATATAGTGGGCCACAAAACTAGAACACGGGTGGTCCAGAATATCTTTTCCGAACGACCGAAGTGGTATTGTGGACCCCAATAAACTGATACACAAAGATTTGTCATTTTTAACCCCAATAAATCTTTGTGTATCAGTTTATTGGGGTCCACAATACCACTTCGGTCGTTTGGAAAAGATATTCTGGACCACCCGTGTTCTAGTTTTGTGGCCCACTATATCGGGGACCAGAATACCGAGGTGCAGTATGTCTAACGAGCTTTGGGGTACAGTATATCTAGTTTGTGGTACACTATATCCACACGACATTTAATACACTTTTGTGGCCCACAATATCGGGGTTCAGTTTATTGGGGTCAACAACGACAAATCTCTGTGTATCAGTTTATTGGGGTCCACAATACCACTTCGGTCGTTTGGAAAAGATATTCTGGACCCCCATGTTCTAGTTTTGTGGCCCACTATATTGGGGACCACAAAACCAAAGTATTTGTACAATTTTCTGGTTTAAACGTGTGGGCCACAATACTGGGGTCCACTTTATCCTTTTCTTGGGGTACAGAATATCGGGGTTCACAATACTGTGGTCCACAAGAGCGGTACCCCTGGGCTTTCATACCTGCGTTATTCGGATTGCGAATTCGCTAAGCGGTTTTTCAAGCCACCATGATGATGAAACGACCAATCAGTTACGAAAGTTACGCGATTTCTGATTGTTGAGCTCGAATCAATTCCACCGCCTTGCGAAAGCGAAACGCAAATCACGTTCATGAAAGGCCAGCGTAAGCCCGATTTTTTTTAGCGCTTTCTCCCCCCCACCCCGTCTCCCCAGTCCCCCGCTCAAGCGCACTATCTCAGAAATATGACGAGCAGTCGAACACTATTACTCCAGTCAAACTAAGTTTTAGCCTCAAACAAATTGTAACAGAAAATTTTTTCGTTGAATTTTGATTGCCTTGAAATTTTGAATTGAATGCAAAAGAGTTTGCTCAAATCGAAGTCGCCATTTTGTTTTTAATCGAATTTTCATGAAAATCTTATTTATTTTTCATTGGCCGTTGTTAGTAAACCACATTCCTACATTTTATTGTACAATCACGACAAAAATGTTTCACATGACACCAAAATAAATCAGAATAATCGGACAAAAATTGCTATGATTTTGTGATTAAATTTAAATTAATGCCAAATTTCATTGATCTGATCTAGTGAACAGGGTTCAGGAGTTAAAAATGTAAACTCAACGAAATCTCATTCAAATAATTATACGTAACTGCAACAAATAAAGTTTGCTCAAATTGAGGCGGCCATTTTGTTTTAAAATACATTTTTGGGAATTTATCAATTTGATTTAAATAGTCGGCCATTATCGATGAATTGTCAATGTTTTTCAACATAATGAACAATGAATTCGTTATATAATAAAAAATAAATAATTGAGATAATTTTACTACAAATTGAATGAATTTTGAATTAAATTTGAATAAATATAATTTTGTGAAATAGGCTGTGGGGAGCAAGCGGTGAGTGGTAAATATCTCAATTGAACGGTAAAGTTATGTTTTAATTATATGAAATTACTGGTGAAGAGTTTGCCGAAATCAATGGTTAATTTAAAAATGTGCATATAGGCCTATAGTCAATATGTGAAAAAAACATTTTTTACGTGTTTTATTCCTCGATTTTCACAGGGGAGACATATCTGTGTAGCAACATAAAAAAGTATAACTTTGATCATTCAATATCAATAATCCAATGTATTTATAAACTCATTTGGTATCTCGCAATTTGATCTAGAAATGTTTCAAATTTGAAATCTCAAGCTCGCAATTGGAAATGGTCGAGCATCAAGCCCAAGCTTGAGCAATTAAGCAATTGTTTTTTTGTTTTTTAATAACATCGAAACTTGATACAAAATCATTGTTCCCCAATTAAGGCTAAGGATGAAAGGTAGGATCGTTTGGACGGGGTACCACAAGGGCGATCTTACCACCCCATTTTAAATGTTTATAACCAATGAACTTCAACACGAGGACCGTGTACCGTTGGTAACCATGAATTTCCGCCGCGGATAACAGTCTTTCAGTTTCCGAAAGTCCGGAACACATTATAAGTAAAAACCGTTTTAAGTAAAAGCAATTGTACATCCGTTTGTAGGACGTTTGTGGGAGAAGCGTTAATCAATCAACCATGCATTGAGTAGGCCGAATGAGACTCAGATTGCCTTAGCAACTAATGAGAATGCAGGATTGCCGTGAAAGAATCACGGAAATGGCGTCTCTTTGGCAATAGTAGGCTTATAAGCGTCGCAGAATATGTGTTACATGAAAAAAAACACAATTGATATCCTGATATCTGATATCCACATGGCAATTATGTGCAATACACATGGTATTAACGAAAAATTCTCCTTATGTGAGAAAAAACGTGAGATATGTCTGTCATTTGAACAACAAAACTGAGTTGGAGCAAAGCAAAGCACTGAGCTATGATTTAATAATTTGTGTTGGGTTCACAGACGCGATGTAATGATAATATACATCTATTGGCTTCGAATGTATTGAAAATAAGATAATGAGATGAAGGTCTCTTAGGCAATGGGAAACTCCGGGAAAGCCCATTTAAAGATGGACGGTGGCGGAGATCGTACCAGGTCCGACATGTCATTTTCCTACCGGATCACATGAGAGAGTGCTCTAGCAACCGAGCTGCATGTGCCGGTAACATACAACCCCCCCCCCTCCCCCCCCCTCCCACACACACTCACACAGTGTCAAAGCAAAGCATCCACTGCTCCAGTGCTTCTCCTTCAAATGTTGATTTAGATTATTAGGGATGTACAATTGCTTAATTGCTCAAGCTTGGGCTTGATGCTCGACCACTTCCAAGTGCGAGCTTGAGATTTCAAATTTGAACATAATTCTAGATCAAATTACAAGATACCAAATGAGTTTATGAATACATTGGATTATTGATATTGGATAATCAAAGTTATACCTTTTCTTTTGTTACACAGATGTGTCTCCCCTGTGAAAATCGAGGAATAAAACACGTAAAAAATGTTTTTTCCACATATTGACTATATATTATGCAATTTCTTTAAATACCATTGATTTCGGCAAACTCTTCGCCAGTCGTTTCATATAATTACAAGATAACTTTACCGTTCAATTGAGATATTTACCACTCACCGCTTGCTCCCCACAGCCTATTTCACAGAATTATATTCATCCGAATATAATTCAAAATTCATTCAATTTGTGGTAAAATCATCCTAATCATGTATTTTTATCATATAGCGAATTTATTGTTCATGATGTTGAAAAAAAATTGACAATTCATCGATAATGGCCGACTATTCAAATCAAATTGATTAATTCCCAAAAATGTATTTTAAAACAAAATGGCCGCCTCAATTTGAGCAAACTTTACTCATAGCAGTTAGGTATAATTATCTAAATGAGATTTCGTTGAGTTTACATTTTCAACTCCTGAACCCTGTTCACTAGATCTGATTAATGAATTTTGGCATTAATTTAAATTCAATCACAAAATCATGGCAATTTTCGCCCAATTATTCTAATTTATTCTCGTGTCATATGAAACATTTTTGTCGTGATTTTAAAATGAAATGTAGGAATGTGGTTCACTGATAACGGCCAATAAAAAATTAATAATATTTTCATAAAAATTCGATTAAAAACAAAATGGCGACTTCGATTTGAGCAAACTTTTTTGAATTCACTTGTAAATTTTGAGGCAGTCAAAATTCAACGATAAAATTTTCTGTTACAATTTGTATGAGGTTACGGCCCTTTTTGGCTTAGATTTACTGGAGTAATTGTTTTTAATGCTCAATGCATTATAGTAGTTGGTATCTCAAAACGTGAACATAGTCGACCCTTTATATTATATGAGAATTCACGATTTTTTGAAATATATTTACCTACTATTGACTTTCTGAGGGGTTGACACCCCTTAAATATGTACCGCCCTTGAGAATTTTTTGCCCTAGGCTCGGGCATCGTGGGCTTAGGCTTTAATGCGGTCCTGATCTCACTCACTCCACCAATATACATATATTCTTATATAACAGTGTCTCGATTTTGTCTTAGCTCTTCATTGTGCTGCTAGCCGCGGTCACACGGATTGTCTTGAGACGTTGGTGACCTTGTGCGGCGCAGAGATCGACGTGATTGACAGCAACGGTTGCACGTCTCTGTTCTACGCGGTCACGCTCGGTCACGCCGACTCGACGCAACTGCTGCTTGGTTTCGGCGCTGAGCCGAACAGACAAGACCGCAAGGGGCGCACGTGAGTTGCAAATTAGTATCGTCTAGATGACATTTTACCGGAATACTTCTCTTTCGAATGTCCGAATTGTCGGAAAACCAAATTATCGTTTCTTCAATGAAACGTTTTAACATAATGTAACGATCTTTCGATGAAACACTATAGAGATATAACGGTCTTGCGATAAAACGGTCTTCCAATGAAACGAAATTTCGATAAAAAAAACTTCAGACGTTCTTAAACCTTTCGATAAAATGGTGTTAGTATTTCGGCAATTTTACGTGCATTGGTCTAGATAACTTCTGGATTATTGAAAAACCAAAAATAATATGTTGTTCATCGATTTCTCAAAATACGTTCACATTTTTGTTTTGTTTGTATTTTTGGACAACAATTGACTTCTATTCCAGGTGTGGATATTGGTATTTTCTAATGCTTAAAAATTATGTATCTGTTTTGATAGTAAATATACACCTTCAAATGATGACTCATAACAATCGATATACAAAGCTTACTTCATCACTTTGTAGGTAAATGTATGAAATTAATATAATTTGAATATTCAGTGTATCATAATTCAGCATCTGCGCAGATATAGTTAAGAGTGTATTAACGACCTGATTTTACCGATATTGAGTATTGACGCAGATCGAGCTTGATGAAGTGTGAGAACAGAGAAGATTTACACATAAAATGGCATGATTATGCAAAATTTAATTTACCTCACTTGTTCTGTCGACCGTTTGGCTCAGCCAGTTGAAGCAATTTACTTTGAAAACTAAATTCAAGTCGGTCGTGAGTTTGAGTCCCTACATAAAGCATCGGTTTATTAAACTTCATTCACTCATTCATACCCTCAAATAATCTGGATGTTTGTGAGATCCTTAAAAGCAATCATTTATCATCAACCATTATCAGGTGTTTCTGATCTTTCATATCATATCTATAAATGCGCTCGATTCGTCAATGTAACGTGACAGACCAAATATGATGATCTTTTTATATTCCATGTTCTACTTATAGAGAGTTCAATCATAGTATTATAATATCAGGGAAATTGAACGCTTTTCTGTGTTTGTCTGATTGATCAAGTATTTCCTTCCCGAGTAAGCTGCTATGCACAAACTCTAATAATGAAATGCAATACAATCCTGTTAGCAGCGGTAAATCGTTTTGTAACACAATAATGCAATTGATGCAACAAAGTCAGGATGTAAGGTAAACGAAAAAAGTACAGAGAAAAGTAGTACAATTCAATATAAAAGCTGATGAATGAAGGAATAACTGCGGGGAAATCGATATTGGGAGATATTTTATTTCGTTTTGTATGCTCGGAAATACACACGAAGTTGGTATATAGAAGAAACTCGGGCAATAATGTTTGTATTTGAATTCATTTTTCATAGGATTATACATGTAACTTATTTTATGTTAGCGAACCAGTTTTAAGATTTGAGAGAAACCAAGAGGAAGAAGTCACAGTGGATGACTGCGGCAGGTATCTATCCCTGATCTCATCCCTGATATGTGTATCCCTGAATAGTAATGTAGAATGTAGCACAGCTATAATAATGGTTATCAATTACTCTGAACTAGGAATTGTCAAGAAACGTTGTTGGGTGACTGAGAGGTGTGAGGAGAAGAAAGATAAAAACAAATTTCACACTTATATGGCTGCCTGCACAGACGAACTGAATCAATGTTAATATATATATATATATATATATATATATATATATATATATATATATATATATATATATATATATATATATATATATATATATATATATATATATATATATATATATATATATATATATATATATATATATATATATATATATATATATATATATATATATATATATATATATATATATATATATATATATATATATATATATATATATATATATATATATATACTAATGCTAACCTCATGTTTAATATAGACCCCACTAAAACGTTCTATGGAAACGTTTGATGAGGATCGATTTACAAAAAAAAAAGCGAAGTGAGAGAAAGAAACTATTTGGACTGAATGAATGTCTTCGCTATATCTCATCCAATAAACTAGCCTTACACCTAATTCTACCGTCTCTTCATCTGATTCAGGCCAGCTCATTGTGGGGCCGCTAAGGGTCAATTAGAGACACTGCGCATCTTGGGTGCGCACGGCGCTAACCTATGGGTCCGCAACGTCAAGGGTGACTACCCTCTCCACGAGGCAGTGTCTTCAGGACGGAAAGATCTTGTGCGGTGGTTGCTCGGACAGAGAGTGGACTCAATCAATTCTCCGAACAACGACGGGCGATGTCCGCTTCATATAGCGGCCATTAACAATAACGTAGAGATGTGCAAGGTGAGAACCTGGCATGGACATGTAGAGGCTCATGTTGTAGCAGAATGACGAATATATTATGCTGTCTGTCCTATTTGTTCAATATTTGTAGCGATTGCCAACAGTTTTTAAATATTTCTTCACAAATAATATTAAAATAATAAATAATTGAGATATTCAGTATTTCAAAGACTACAGTATTCTTTATACTATATTTTATTTTCCTCAATACAATTGATTAGAGCGTTCATTGTCATCATCAGTTTTGCTCATAAGTTTATTATTCACAATTTGTTGAATAAGTGACTTTGTAATCTATTATTCATTTGGATGGTAACATCGTCTTTGTGGTGCCCCTCTGAACGATCCTAACTTGTCATCCAGTGGCTTAATTGGGTAACAAATTACATTTTGATGTTACTGAAGAAAAAAAATGCTTCAAAATATTCGTTATTGGTAATTGTTCTGTGTTTGTTCGCAGATTGTGTTGGACAGTGGATCACTTCTGAACCCAGTGATGCGAACCAGCAAAGGTCAGTTGATGACACCTCTGGACGCCGCTTTGCACCGAGGCAACCGAGGATGTGCGAAGTATCTTCAGCTGCACGGTGGTGTACCAGCAAGCAAATTAACAGACAAGGCAGCTAAACTGAGAGGAGGCACACATAGGTATACATAATCCACGAGAGTTGGAGGCTGTCTACAAACATAACAAACACATATCACCGTTGTGGTCAATATAGGAGTGGAGAACGAGAATTGCGATTAAAAACACAACTACATTTCTCAATTTTCGTCAATTTTTGAAGCTGCGGCAAGTTTCCCTTCAATTACGATGTTTTCAAAATAATAATTTATTTGGTAGGTCACCTTCGTCTCTCGCGGATACAAGTGCATGATTATAATTTCATCGATGACACTAAAATAGCAAATATGATTTGATTGGTGGAGCTTTTGAACGATGAGAGATATCAAATTTATTGTACATATTTTCATCTCGTTCTCTGATAACCAAATTATTTTGTGTTAGGCATGGAATGAATTTCTTCATCTTTTGGAGCAGAATTCTAAAGACTTGGGTTACTGCCAGTTTCATCAGTATTTTACCTTTTTCATCTTCTTCATCCCCGATACTTTCTTGTTCTTCTTCTAACTCATTTTGTCTTCATACAAGTTCTCTCTATCACTCTCTATCTTATCACCATCTATGTTATTCATCTCCCAGAGCAGAATTCTGACTGCCAGTTCCGGCAGTATTGTGTCTCATTTTTTTAGTTCTTCATCCCCGCTACTTTCCTCTTCTTCTAACTCATCTTCTTTCATACAAGTTCTCTCCATCACTCCCTATCTTATCACCATCTACGTTTTTCCACTTCTTTCTACTCTTTACCTCGATCAACCTTCCCACTCTCTTTTTTTTGATGAATATAAATATAAATCTAGTCATCAAAATCTTGGTCTGCTTCCTCTTCTCTCCACTTCACTTTCTCATGGCGTCTACTGCAGCACTCTCGGTATTCTACAGATAGCCTCATATTTAGACTATGCAATCTCTTTTTGGCATTGAATTAGTTATATGATATTAAAATAAATACGACTGATGTGATTATTTTACAGAGTTGCCATGTCTGAGACTCACTCTGACGTTTACATGACACCTGATTTGGGAGGTCCAACCTATTCCCTGATTGCTGGCGGGATGACTCCCATCATGAGCGTAAGTCCTGTGGGAGACCACGGGATGCTGATAGTCGACGACATGGGGACAAGGATGAAAAAACCTGACAGCCGTTTTTTACAGGTATACACTCCTTTCGAGTGGTCACATATCGTTGTAAATTGTAATGAGCAGAGAACGATGTAAATCAAATTGTGATCTCAAATCACAACTTCAGTATTAGTTTGTTTCAACATGACATCTTACTATATATTACTATCTCGTGTACCTTATATTATTTGTACCTCTATATCTTGTGCAATCATGTATTGAATTATTAGTTGCACAACTCTGGGGTTACCTGATACATTTCAATATTTTCTCCTAATTTATTTATTAGACATGCGATTCTATTGAGATATGAATCCGTGATTGGACCAAAATTTAACAAATGTCAGAAAAATTAAACTGGAAAAAAATGGGTTCGAAACTGCAATAACTCACAGCACAAAAAACTTGCGTAAACATATTTGCACTTACTGCTTTTCGAAATCTCAATTAAAGAGAAAAATAGTTCACTTATTACGTACGTATTAAAATGTACTTTTACTTCAGTCAAGTAACTTCATATACTTACACGAATGAACTTTGGAAGTCGCTGAATATTTTTTCATCATTTTGTACGATGATATTAAACCGTTTAATTACTGTTATTATTGTGATTATTGTTTGCTTAACGACCCCACCACCAGCGAAATTATACGGGGGTACGATTGAGCATGTGATTATGAAACTATGATGTGATAATGAGTGAAAGGACGTTCGTTTACAAAAACCTATGCCTTTTGCGGGACTCGAACCCACGCATAACGGTTACTTTAGTCTCTGAAGCGGTGCCTCAGCTGACCGAGTTACCGAGGGTGGCCTAATGATTGTAAATTGAGAGCAAACTTAATAATTACTAGCTATACATACTTCAAAGAATTTGCTTTTGGATCCGTTAAAATTATGGTTGTAGGTTCGATTGAATGACGACGTGGCCATACGACACGTCGAGAGGATCGGAGAAACAGTTGATTACAGAAATCAGAGATATAGCGGGGAAAGCAGCGACGATGAAATTAGAAGAAGACGGAGAAGAAGGAGAAAAAGACGTGAAAGAAGACTCGAAGAAAGTTATGATAGACATAGTGATTTAGCCGAAGATGAGAGAAGGAGAAGAAGGCGCCGTAGGAGGGAGGAAGAGTTTAGTGAGAGCGGTAACGAAAAGAGACATAAAAGCGTGTCTCAACAAGGAAGAAGAAAATATAACTCAGATGAAGGAAGTGATAGAGAAAGTGATAGAGACACACGTAGAAAGTGGACTGGTAGTCGTCAAGAAAGTGAGGTAAGTGATTATACTTCAAGTGACAAAGTAATTGATGAAGATAGGAAGAAAAGCAAAAGAAAAACTGGATTGAAACAAAGAAATACGAAAAGAAAAGAGAATATCAAAAGCAAGAGAAGAGAGAATGGTAATGAAGGAGAGGCGGACGAAGAGATCAGTAAGAGTAGAGGAAAAAGTAAGAGAAGTAGAAGGAAAAGTGATGAGGAAAATACCGGCGATTCTGGTACTAGTTCACAATCAAGCTCGGACGAGGACGACCTGGAAGATCAAAAAACAGTTGTGGGTAAAAAGAAAAAAGTATCAAAAGAAGAAATAAATGGGAAAGGCAATACTAAACACACAAGACAAACTTTGGAGAAAACTAAGAGTCAAGTTGTAAAAGTTGCAGGCAGTAAGAAACAATTTGACACTAATTCGAAGAGAATAGATTCTGAAAAGAAAATTACCCTGGATGCTAGGAAAAAGGTTGAAAAAGTAAGGAAGGGTAACACAATCAGAGACACAATGATTCAAAGTGAGGAAAAATCGTCAGGAAAAAAAGTAGTGAAACCTGTTAACAGCAGACCGAAAGGAAAAGACGGCATCCAAAATTCTTCCCCAAGAAAGATCGCCAAGGGATCCGTAAAACGAACCAGTGAGAAAATTGTGAAAAGTTTCGAGGTTATAGAAGATATAATAGAAAAGAGTGACGAAGTTATCCAACGGAGAGTGATAACGTCTGAGAATCATTTACAAGTAAATCCGGAAGAGAATGAAATAGATAAGACACACCGAGTAGTCACTGCGATCGTTCACCACGAAGAGGGAAGTGTAAGTGAAACTAGCAAAGAAGTTGGTGAGAGTGGAGCCGACGAAACTCAACAAAGTAACCAAGAAGGTGAACTAACGGTCGGAGAACAAGAAGAAAGTGAAACACAAGAAAAGAATACCGACGAACAGACTGAAGAAGCAAGTGATAACACAAGTGCTCAAAGTGAGAAGGAAACTGTACCCGAACAACGCGATACAGAAGAAGGTAGAGAAGAAATAACAACTGATGACAAAGAGGAGGAGGAGGAGGAGAACGAAGTAAAAATAGAAACAACCGAGGAAACAGAAAACGAAACTTTGAATCATGAAAACTTCACTGATAATCATGATGATGAAGAGCATATTGAAACTACCACTCACGATGACGTGGTAAACGAAACGATTAAAAATGATGAAGTTGAGATGAACGAAAGTTCAGATGAAGAAGTTAACAGTGTCAAGGAAAACGGTAAATCGGTTTTTACTGAACAGAGAGACAAAGAAGATGATGAAAGCGTTGAACAAACTGCTGAGAAAAGTGATGGAGAAGCAGTACACGATAATGATGAGCACGATCAAGATGGTAGTCGTGGACATGACGGCCATAATGGTAACGACGGTGGAGAGAATCAACGTGATGATGACGAAGAAAACAATAACAAAATAACGGAAGAAGATAACGTAAATGTTGAGGCTGTTTCTGAAAAGGAGTTGATAGAAGAGGAGAGTTTAATAACGGACTACGACATGAGGACATCAGGTAGTAGTAAAACTCATAGAAGAAGGAGAAAAAGAGGTAGTCATGGAAATGGTACGGTTGCAGGAAGATCAGTGTCTCATTCAACAAGTAACGAACATGACGAAGCTATTGAATTAGAGAATTATATAAAGAATGGCATAAACGATTCTCTGCGGAACGTAGAAGACGGTGAACGAAGTGCTTCAGCGTTATTGCTACGTGGTGAAAAGGAAGTTGGCGACGAAGAAGATTCTCGATCGAGGTCCGAAGCGTCGACGTCCCGCAGTAGAAACGGTGATTCTTCGTTGTTGCTCGACTCGGGGTTTGAACCCTCGCCTCGTCGGGATAAGAACACAGTCGAGAGTAAATCTGCTGGACTTCGTAATGGAGGTGTTAATGGACGTAAACCTGGACGAATATCACGGCCTTGTCGAACTGATGATGAAGGGCGGCCATCTTTGAGTACAGTTTCGGTCACTCAAGCGGTTCAAAATAGCATCAGAAAGTAAGTCTATAATGCATTAATTCATTTGTATTCATTATGAGAAAATGTTGCGATACTGTCGTGAGATGCATAAGCGGGGAGATGGGAAAGTAGTATACATATTTTTTCTCCGAAAACTTCTCACGTTTCAATTAAAACTCTGAAAAATTACAATTTAATAGTGGCTCCTAGATTTAGGGGAAAAATCTCTTTCCCAGCTGATATTTTTTCTTTACATTCTAAAGAAATCCGAGAGTTGAATCATCGGCATTCTCTATCAACATCGAAAAGGGGATACAAAGTCACTGTTCTACACTTCCAGAACTGGAACTAATGATGCATGATGGGGGCATGATCTTTCGGTAGGAGCACCACAATGATGACGATATTACAACTTTGAAGGAGTTACTGAACTAATTATAACGTAACTTATTCAATGTGAATATAGTAAACTGAAAAGTCCAGGGATTATGAATACTCGACAACTTATTTTGGGGGATTAAGGAATCTACAATCCTTATCATCTCCTTTATCTTCTTTCTTCTTTCTCCTTTTTACTCAAATTTATATTGTTTTTTTCCACTCCTATGCCTGATTTATAATGAATTGGTTGCACGGTTTCCCCGTTCCAATAGGTAATCAAACACTCCACGGAAATGTCTGATTAGTATGTACCACTGATCTCTATAACTAACGTGGATACAGTTGAAATACTGAGAGAATAGGATTCCTACCGTGGCGCATCCTGGTATCACTTTGGTGCACTGAATAATTTTCAACATGACGACACTAAAATCAGCTGAGCATGCTACACACCAATAGCGGCTCTTCTGATTTTTTGAATCTAATATAGGCCTACATGGCTTTATATAGATACAGCCGTTAATATATGATAATATATAGATATAGCCGTATATAGATAATATATAGGCCCAGATATGTTAATACACAATTAACATTGTTTTTAGCGGATTCACATAGACACATTGCTTGTTCCCGAACCTGTATGGTTAACAGAACCACCAACCATCTTACAGAAAAACGATGAAACACAAATAAAACATACCCGTATTTTCGAAGTTCCTTTCGCTCAAGTGCACAGGATACATTTTGATATTGCAAATATATTCATTTTTATTCATTATGATTATTAAAAACAACCATTAACGAGTGAATTTGTGAAATATCTCATTTTTCTATATCGATGCAGTTTTCTTGTGGTGGCTGCACGAACCCTATTCTCTCAGTATTTCAACTGTAGCTGATGCGATGTTGACCGACTGAAGCCAGGTAGGAGCCGACGGCGCCATATTGCTCGGACCCATCTCGAGCTTTGTTGCATGCCAACGTATGTTGTTTGATGTGACATTTTCGATGGTTTCTAGCTCTATTATATGAATAACCTTTATTGGTCCCTGGCTTATCGAAAAGTTCACAGGATAATAATCAATATAAAATATAATTGTAGATATTAATATAATAATAAAAATGAAATAGAAGAAAAGAAAAGGAGTCTCAGAAGCATTTCACGTGTGAGTGAAATATGCCTAATATATTGCTATTAATGAAGTCCGTGAAGTTAGCCCCTCACTCCTCGCATGTCAGAATATGGTGATATTGTTTCACCATTCGTTAGTGCCCGTTAGTGCCGTAAACATTTTCGTTATAACCTCTTTAGTTTCGCCGTTATAACGCGTTGTCCATGTGAGGGGCCAACTTCACGCCAGCCCCTCACATATCTCCAATCTTGAACATTTCAACGGCATTCGTTAGTGCCGGAAAATTTTTCGTTAGTACCGCTTTGGTTTCGCCGTCATGACGAATGCAATTTCCAGAACCAGCCCCTCACATATCTCCGATCTTGGGAATTTCGACAGCATTTGTTAGTTCTTCGTTAGAGCCCGTTAGTGCCGTACAAATATTTGTTAGTACCGGTTCGGTTTCGCCGTTATGACGCGTTGCCGTTGTCCATGTGAGGGGCCACCTTCACGCCAGCCCCTCACATATCTCCGATCTTGAAAATTCCAACGGCACACGTTAGTGCTTCGTTGGTGCCCGTTTGTGCCGTGAAAATTTTTGTTAGTACTGCTTCGGTTTCTCCGTTATGACGAACTCGATTTTCAACACCAGCCCCTCACATATCTCCGATCTTGAAAATTCTAACTGCAACCGTTAGTTCTCCTTTAGTGTCGTAAAAATCTTCATTTTCCGAGATCGGAGATATGTGAAGGGCTTGTTCCGAAAATTGAATACCTCATAACGGCGAAACCAAAGCAATACCAACGAAAACATTTGTGGCACTAACGAAGCACTAACGTATGCCATTGAAATGTTCAAGATCGGTGATATGTGAGGGGCTGGCGTGAAGTTGGCCCGTCACATGGACAACGCGTTATAACCGCGAACCCAAATGGTACTCACGACAATTTTTACAGCACTAACGGGTACTAACGAATGATGAAATAATATTTCCAAATTCTGACATGTGAGGGTTCAACTTCACGGACGTCTAATAATGTGGCATTGTCTTGGAGTCTTGTGGGAATGCTGTCACTGTCATAAGGAAGATTAATATGAGATATTCAATATTTTTTATTAATTTATCAATAATTAATTATACCATTGATTGTTATATTATTATATATATTGTATATATATTGTATTATATATCATATATTATATCATGTTTATAATATATATCATCATGTATTATTAAATTATCATCAATAATTATAATTATGCTTTCTATATTTACATCAATGAATATATTCATAAATTAAGACGAATTACATATGCATTGATAAAGATACTCTTTGTCTGTTCATTCTAGTATCGGTCTTTTCTGAATCTCTCAGTTAAAACCACATTATTGCAATAAAACCCATTATGCGCTATATATTTTTTGAATTTCGCTCTTGCAAGGAGGTCCGAGCAACATGGCGGCCACCTGGCTTCACTTAATTCGCCAGTCTCGCGCCGCTCCGATCAGCTATCCACGTTATAGTTCTAGGGTGGATTGCAAACCCCGGCCTACCTTAGACGCCGTCTAAGTAAGAAATTGCATTGCAGCCACAATGCAATTTCTTACTTAAACGGCGACTAAGGGGGGCCGGGGTTTAAACTTCGTCTTTGAAATCCACCCATAGAGATCAGTGGTATGTACTCCTGACTCACCGGGATCGAGAAAACCGTGAACCCGCGCGTGTTACAATGATTCAAATTTCAAACTATACTATGGATCAGTCTTTATGTTATTACATGCATGATGTGAATAAATATTTCACAATTATTAGGCCTGAACCCTTTGTCACTAAAATGACCTTATGTGTACAGTAATCCCGTGTTGTTTAGGTATCACCTGGAGCGAAGCATTTTCCAGGAGTTATTGGAATTAAAACGTCTCCAGATTCGTTCTGGTCGTGCCAACGAGCAACTCCTCGTCAAGCGGCTCGTCGACGAGTACCAGAAGGCGGGTCTCATTGTTGGACGACGTCAATATGACGGTGTCTACACATATCGCAACTTTGAGAAATATCTTTATGGTATAATAAAAATCACATTTATTCGCTTTCCTTTGTTTTTTGAGAGACCGCATAGTCACTCCGCAACATATTCACACAAGCCTGGCAAATTATCCGGCCTCACGTTTAATGATATCCAAACCTGAGCTAACCTGGCAAATTGTCCTTATGACACTAAACACACTGGCAATTTATCTGCACCCTCCATAAAATCCTTGCAATTTCCCTGTTGGACTCCCGACCCTAAACACTGACAAATAATGTCATACCCCCCTCCATAAAAACCCTTAATAGGGCAGCAAAGTAGGCTGTGGCGCGGAAGGATAGGGTTCTAATGTAGGTTCATTCTTATGGGTAATAGCACGCACATGATTTTAAAACTGTCATAACTTCTAAACTAGTAATACTACAGCTAAACCAGTTAGCCTACAATGTTCAGTAAACTGTTATCTTTACGATGAGACACATGCATTGTATCAAACGCCTGGTAAATTTAAACAATTGGATGATAAAAAACATGTTGTAATTGAAACGTCGAAAACTAACGATAGCCGTGCGCGTAGGAGTGCACCTGCATGACGGTCTAAGCTTAATGTTGCAACATCTGTTTTGCGATGATGCCAAGCGATACCTAGCAAGCAGCCAGCAAGTTTCTTGAGAACACGGCCACTGTGAGAATTCCGATGCAACTATCTCTCTCTTTCATTCGCCTGGCGACATTGCAATTACAGCATGTTTTTTATCATCCAATAGTTTAAATTTACCAGGCGTTTGATACAATGTATGTGTATCAACGTAAAGATAACAGTTTACTGAACATTGTAGGCTAACTGGTTTAGCCGTAGTATTAATAGTTTAGAAGTTATGACAGTTTTAAAATCATGTACGTGCTATTACCTATAAGAATGAACCTACATTAGAACCCTATCCTTCCGCGCCACAGCCTACTTTGCTGCCCTATGGGAAATTGTACGTCCCCCATAATGAGCTACTCCACGTTCGTAAAGTATTCGAAAGTAGGTAGCTATTTCAAATAATTTCAAATATAGAACGGATGGGACTTGTTCACTAATAAGGAATTGCTCGTCTTGCAGATCAATTGCGTCTCTTACAAACGTCAGAGCGTCGTCTTATTCCGCGAATTAAATCTACCGACGACTTGGAGAAGTTGACGAAAGCGTTGAAGAGTGCTCGACTTACACCGCTTATTGATGAGATACCAGATAATCCCATCTTCTGCACTCACGGCACTCACCGCTGTCATCATGCCACTCACGCGTACACGGGAGTGCCGTGTGCCGCTTACAGTAAGTATCAGTGCCAAGGCCGGAAGCGAACCGTCGTGTTTATTTGGTTCCGGTTGTGGTTCCACCTCCAAGACTTCCGGTACTTATCCAAATCCGGTTTTAATATGTTCCTTACGGTTCCAGTTCTAGTTACATGCGACTATTTTTTGTATTATTAATTTATAACTATACAATCTTGTTTAGGAAATTGGAGTGGAAAGATGGAAAGTTGAAAATATTACATATTTATCATATTTAAATAAGAGCACTTTTTTAATTGAATGGTTTTCTCTATGTGATCCATTAGTCTTACTTGTTGGTGCATAAAGTATTGACATTGATAAAATAAGCATAATATAAAAAAAAAAATTCGAGATCTGAAACAGTATGGATTCGGAAAAGGGTGAGGTTCTCAAAAATGAGAATGAAGGTTTTGTCCTCGTTCTAGAGAAAAAAATCAGCTGGTTACCGGTTCCAGTTCCGGTTCGAGATCATTGATCGCAACAAAAGGGTGATCACGCGGGTAGAGGACGTATAGGACGGCGAATGACTCCGGAGCAATACGAAAACTTTCCTCTTATTTGTATTTCATCTAATCGAACCACATAATTCAAATATGGTTTAATATGGTATGACGAAATTGTAGTATAGCATGGCAGAGATGTAAAAAAAAGTAGGGACAAATGAGAGAAATGTGTTGAGAAAAGTTTGAGATTTTTTTTGAAATTTTAGAACTAGGTAGGATAAATTTTAGGCCGACCCTATTCCCACGAACGTTCGTGCGGGTTGTGCCTCCAGCAACCTGAACTACTATTCCCAAGAACCGTTCGTGCCGGCAAGATTAACAAACACTATTCCCACAACCCATTCGTGCCGGCAAGACGCACATACACTATTCCCACGAACTTTTCGTGCCGGCAGGAAGTGTAAACTCTATTCCCACAACCGGTTGTGTGGTTCTTGTGAATAGCTGACCAACACGGCCATCACTATTCGCAAGAAAGGGCACACCAAATGCTCTCACGTAGTTTATTTTGATAACCACAGAGGGGCCTGGCAGCGGAAGAAGGCAGTTGAGGAATATAATCCATCTTGGCCACCGTCTTTAATTGCAGTGAGGTTGATAAATAGGCCATTTGACTGTGTCAACACGATTTCAAATGTGTAACCCGCGTGTTTTGAGTGTTATTTCATATTTATGTAGGCCTACTCAGTGATTTGTATCAATGGCACATACGCCAGTCCATTCCTGTTTCCCGCCCGTTTCCGCTTCAGCACAATACGATCTCCTCCTACTGAGCCCAGAGCCCTCTGACAACAATCATATAAACTACGTGCTGCCGCGGTGTGTGCGTTGTGAGTTCGTTCCTGGGAATAGCCAGCCCTAGTGAATCTGCTATTGCCCAGAACCGTTTCGTGTGGACCGCTGGTTGTGCGAATAGAAGGCCCCGCGCGGGCCGGCTATTCACACAACCCGGGTTGTGGGTCGGGGCGTGGGAATAGACCGGGCCGACTATTCACACAACCCGGGTTGTGGGTCGGGGCGTGGGAATAGACACTTCGTAAATTTTAAAATGAAAAGTTGGATTGAGTTGTTAAAAAGTCTTAAAAAGTTGTTCTAAAGTTAGAATAAAATAGAATCAAGATTTGTCATGCCGAAGTCATACATGAGATCAAGAAATATATTGAGTTTTATTTACTTATTTTTAATTTTACTTCCCAATGATACAACCATTTTTTATGGATCTCGTATTGTCACAGTCTTTACACGTATCAGTCTTTTGCTAATAACTCTGGAACTGTATGAGATGTCCAAATTCTTCACAGGTATCAAATAGCCAACTAATTATGTGTATACATGTGAAAATTATACGATATAAGTAAAACAGTTCTCATGTGTTGGGCTATATATCATCTTGAAGATATACAAAAGAGCCGCGTTATATATATATATATATATATATATATATATATATATATATATATATATATATATATATATATCGTATTTGTCATATCGATTCATTGATATTATCGTACCGTTCGACAGTCATCACCAAACAAGTAATATTTTACTAATCCAACTCTCAATGCATCAAATAATTTTCTTCCAGTAACGAAGATCAATCACCACCAAATGCCTAAGCGTGATCCTCCATCGAGTTCCAAAAGTTTCTTACCTCGGATCGAAAAGCGTGACTCCGAAGTGCCTCGTAAGACTCGTTATGTTGACCCTTCTCGACCCGTGACCCTTGAACTGAGCCATGGGTCAGAGAAACAGGTCATCTCGCTACCTACTGAGAAATTAGACAAGAACAAACGCTATTACGTCACGTTCACTATTAAAGGTGGGGAGAAGGAGAAGAGAGAAGAGAAAAGTGAGGTAGATGATGCTTCCAAAACGAAGGATGAGAGTTTGAGACATCGACATGCTAAAAGTTTTTAAAGTTGAAAGTATTTATGTCAGAAAAATGTTTATGTTTATTACTGGTCTGAACTTTTTGACATAGCTTATCGAAGACGACAGATATACTTCAAAGACATGTCACACAAATCGCAATGGTGAAATATAACTGATCCTGGCCCACACTTACCTCCAAAGTCTTCTACTCCCTCACTCTGTAGTGATGCTACCCTTCTATACAAGCGATAATAATTCACGTGATCGTTTATTTTAACCATTAACTGTTAAGTGTTACATTTTGGTAAATATATTGAAGTTTAGTTGACAATGTTTGAAGGAATTTTGTAGCGCCCGTCAGTTGGAGAGAATTTTTCTGAAAAGCAGTTTTGAAATGGAACTGAAAGTGATCAATGGGAACGCTAAAATGTGTTATACATCATGATTCAGGCATTGTTAATTGTTATTGCTATTGTTAGCATAGCTCACTCCATTGCTCGCAGTCCACGGTTCGACTCGCGGCAGTGGCCTTTTTTCAAACAAAATATCGATTTAGTCTCAATGACAAAGAGGCTACGGAGAAGGCTTTTTTTCAATTTGACTACAGAAACGAAATTATAACTACACAAATGTTGTGACTTCCAACTTTTGTTTATATTTCCTTTTGAAAATCAATTTGCAGAGGAATTCTCGCGTCTAGTTGCAGAACTGGACCAACCACTGTTTCGAACGTAGGCGAGGAGGTCGGAGATGGGTAGCTGAAACTCGGTGGTTATGCCGTTCGAATGAAGTGTCTTGGAAGTAAACTATAGTCGATTTGATAGTCATGTTATGAAACAAAATTTCAGAAAGTTTTAGTTCATACGTGGTCGAATTAATAAATGTATGAGTTTAAGAGTTATATTCAGAATTATATTTCAGAATCCAATTTATATATGAAAGTATTTTTAGTATAAAATATGTATTTGTTTTATATAATATACATAAAAATATATAATTATTACAATTTTTACATTATCATAAAGTCACAAAAGTCTCAAATATTAAAAACATATTAAGTATATATTGTTAGATCATAATATTAACGAACATAGTAGCTTATAGTGTATAATTTATGATGTAAAATGTTGTGTACATTCGTATCAAATTTGTTCTTTCCGCCAGATGGCTCTAGTGTCACTAGGAGGGTTGACCTTAGTGCGGATATACTATAGAAACTCATTTTCTTGATTGATGACGAGAGGACATCCCTGCACTAGGTTGCTGAGAATACAGTCAATGGTGAAAAATAAAAATAGTTAATGTTCATAGAAAATTAGAAAAAATAAAAATTATATCAATTGTCCGTCTATTACTAATAAATTGTAGAAACGCTATGAGAATTGTAATTGTATATAATTATGAGTGGGAATTTTTCATGTATAGGTCTATATAATTATGATTTGATAATTTAAATCATAAAATGTGAATAAAAAATAATCCATATCTCACAAAATTTATAACTGTGCATTTCAACTTGTATTGCTGCAGGTAGTATGACAATTTGCCATCGGACAATTTGCCAGACACCTGTTTTAGGGGGGTAGGACAATTTGCCAGGCTAGATCATGAAGGGAAGACAATTTGCCAGTCAAAGTTTTGGGGGGAGGACAATTTGCCAGACAAAGTTTTGGGGGGAGGACAATTTGCCAGGCGGGCTTGACTGTGGGGGGAGGACAATTTGCCAGATAAACTTCGGGGGGGGGGGGGGGGGGAGGAGAAAAATTTGCCAGGCACAGTTCGATATATTGCAAGGGGGAGGACAATTTGCCAGGCGCGTGTTTTTGAATCATTACTATTCGCTAAAAGTGGTACAAAATGAAAGAATGAAATATTTTCATCACACTGATAATCAGGAAATGTGAACAAATTGTTTACTCATTTATTCATTCATTTTCATTCTCATCCAGGTGTATCACATTATAGAATTGAAAATTTTTCAGTGAATCATATGGACCGTCGAGGATAAAATAAAAGACTATGAAATGCTCACAACATACAGACAAGAGAAAATACATGAATTGATATATACGGTAGATGCAATTTTTAAAAAATACCTGTAGCAACTACCAAGTGAAGTATAGGGCAGCAAAGTAGGCTGTGGCGCGGAAGGATATGGTTCTAATTTAGGTTCATTCTTATGGGTAATAGCACGTAAATGATTTTAAAACCGTCACAACATCTAAACTCTTGATACTACGGCTGAACCAGTTAGCCTACAATGTTCAGTAAACTGTTATCTTTACGGTGAGACACATACATTGTATCAAACGCCCAGTTAATTTAAACAATTGGATGATAAAAAACATGCTGTAATTGCGATGTCGCCAAGCGAATGAAAGAGAGAGATAGTTGCATCGGAATTCTCACAGTGGCCGTGTTCTCAAGAAACTTGCTAGCTGCTTGCTAGGTATCGCTTGGCATCATCGCAAAACAGATGTTGCAACATTAAGCTTTGACCATAATGCGGGTGCACTCCTACGCGCACGGCTATCGTTAGTTTTCGACGTTGCAATTACAACATGTTTTTCATCATCTATTCGTTTAAATTAACTAGGCGTTTGATACAATGTATGTGTCTCATCGTAAAGATAACAGTTTACTGAACATGTTAGGCTAACTGGTTTAGCCGTAGTGTTAGTAGTTTAGAAGTTATGACAGTTTTAAAATCATGTGCGTGCTATTACCCATAAGAATGAACCTAAATTAGAACCCTATCCTTCCGCGCCACAGCCTAGTTTGCTGCCCTATTGGAATTAGTAACAACTATAGGAATCAAGTCAATGTAAAAAGTACATCACAATAATGAAATCAGAAAGTTATAGGTCTAATTGAAAGTAAAAATTGAAAATGAAAATTCAATTGGTCAATGGTTATAGTTTAAAGTGTCAGTTTGTGAAATAAAATGAAGATCATAGATTCTGATTACTTCGAGAGATATCATATTCAGTATGCTTGCACATGTATGAAGCTCTTCAATACTTATATACGTTGATTCACATAGCCTCACAAATTCGATTAAAACGTTACCAAATGAATGTTGGTCATATAAAATTATACGATTGTGTAGAATATAATTTCCTTCCAAATGTAGGCGTTGAATATAAGTTCAAATAATGCATATTGACAGTCAATATGCATTATTTCAACTTATATTCAGCGCCTACATTGGGAAAAAAGTTATATTCTACACTGTATGATTGTATGTATAATCAAACTATAATCTGATAACGTTTTAATCGAATTGGTCTATGAGCTATGTGAAACTATGAGCTATGTGAATGAACAATTTGATCACAAATCTTGATTATCGATGTGATGAACTAGAAAAACGCGGGATATGCGTTGTGAGATGAGCTTAGAAGTGGAAATCTAGAATAGAAAATATTCTCTCATCTCAATCCACATCTACGGACATTGAATTACTTCAAACGTTCACCTTACCTCACCTTCAACTTATTGATATTTATAGAGCTGCAACCTGTCGCATATTATACACTTTGCAAACCAATTGACCTCAATATTCAATAAAATGTAGGCCTATATTTTTATTGCGTTCTCTTTGTTATTTCCTATTCGATTGTTGTAAAAGTCACTGAAAATGTGTATGGTGGTGTTTTCCAAATTCAGTGAAAATTTTAAAGCTATTGAAAAATTTTTATATTTCAAGTATTTTCCATGCGGGGTATTCTTATTGGGATTTTACAAACTTTTCGATTTTTTCCTGAAAAACCGTCCGTACAATTTTTCTGAAGAACAATCTCAATCTTTTTTGATATGACGTCGATAAGTGGATAAGTTTTGAGTTGATTGGATTGTTTTTCTGAACTGTATGCCGAATGTATGTTTATTGGTTTTACAACCAATAAAACATGAAAACGAATCCCATTTTTGTGGAAATCTTCGCTACGCTCATCTAAAAATATTGCATTCATTAATTTCGTAGGCCTACAACTTTTAGCGAATAGTAATGGTTCAAAAACACGCGCCTGGCAAATTGTACTCCCCCTTGCAATATATCAAACTGTGCCTGGCAAATTGTCCTCCCCCCCAAACTTTGTCTGGCAAATTGTCCTCCCCCCAAAACTTTGACTGGCAAATTGTCCTCCCCCCATGATCTAGCCTGGCAAACTGCCCCCCCCCCCCTAAAACAGGTGCCTGGCAAATTGTCCGTACACCATTGGTGCAGGGTATGACAATTATTATTAATTGAGAGGATCAAGAGCCAAACCAACTACGTCAACTTTTTTATAAATTACCGTACACAATTCCAATGCTTCTTCAGGAAAGATTCATCTTCAGCAACACAACTACATCTTACAAAATCGTTATATATCTAAGATGCATCGGGTTTCTCTACAATTACTGAAGTTTGAACAATTATTCATTCGGCTGACCTTCTCCCTTGAATAGGCCAACAAGGGACAACTAAAAATGAAGAATCAATTTTCATCTGATACTCAGTATGGACAACTAGGTCTACTTCAATGGTATTCAAAAAATTAAATAAATGTGTATCATATTTATCAGAATTTATAAGTCGTTCATAATTTGTAATGAAAGGTTTTGCTGTTTCAAAAACTTACATACTCAAGCTTACACTTGAGAATGCTAAAACAATGAAATAAACATTTCAAGATGAAATAAAACGTGAAATTAGAAAAAAATATCATTACTGAAATTTCATTTTTCGAGATGATTTATAACTAGAACTGTAGGCCTAGTAAAAGTGGCCCTGATGGGTCTCAATAGTGAATTAAAATTCACTCCATTTCTTTCTATATTCATGTCTTGACTCATGTATCATGTCTTGTATGACATGTCTAGACCTTGTCAGTTGTCAACCAGATAAGATTCCATCAGTGTCAAAATGTGTAGTAAATTGACATGTTGACGTTTACCTTGAGCGGATCATCAAATAATTCTACACTTGTCTTCACGAGAGATGGAGGTGGTCTATCACCTGGATAATTGTGAAAACTTTGGTAATTGTAGAAAAAGTAATTCCATCTTCCAAACATTCGCCGCATTCAAAATATTCGTTGTCTTGCTGATCGCAAATCTTGTGGGAAAGAGTTGAGCCTCAAAATACCACAGCACTTTACATATAGCAGGTGATCGTGATATTTATGTGAATTGTGTTAGTAACCGACTTCACCAGTGGATGTATAAGTATAGGGCCTATCAATATTTCTGATAATTTTTCTTTCAAATTGGTATTCTATATAATTGAATGAAAAAAGTATTGAAACGTTCATTGGAATGATGGTTGCAGATGATTTTCATATGAAGAACATTATTCAAGATCTCAAAGAATAAATTTATTTCAACGTATATTATTAAGATATAAAACATAAAAACTTGGAAATAGAATTGCCATTGATATAACACAAACATACTGTGAACATATATACACACATATATATATATATATATATATATATATATATATATATATATATATATATATATATATATATATATATATATATATATATATATATATATATATGTGTGAATAGGCCTATACATAAATTATATATGTATTGTTGAATGCATCAAGATGCCTGAGCCAGTATGTCTCGTCTTGAAATTGATCCCAACTGAACGGCGTCTACGCCTGGGCTCTCTTCGCGCTTATCCCCTTGGACGACGTCTACGCCTCGGCAGTCTTCGCATTGATTCCATTGGTCGCTGTGTCTTTATCTTGGTTCTCGGCGTTAGTGATGTAAGTGAGAAGGTCAATGGGTGTCACAATGCCAATGATAACCTCTCGTGTTTCGCACACTTCGCGATCAGTATCTGAAACGTGCAATTACCAGTTCATTCAATGAGAAACAAGTATTTCATGATTTAAATGCTATAATCACTTGGAATGGAGTGTACATCATTTATACAGAAAATAATTCAGATATTATTCCATTCAAGTTTTTACATTATTTCAATTTCGTACCTCTTAAAAGGTGCGAGACCATTCTTGTTGAAAATAAAAGGAAGACAAAAAATAATCTAGGAAAAAAAAATCAATGAAAAGATCGAGTATGTTTCGATTGAATGAATGGTTCATTATTCCCGAATTTATCAGAACACTACTCACTGCAGTTTCTTAGAAATGATCGAGTTTCATTTTAATCAATTACTTGCCTTGGGGTGGTTTCAGATCACATCGCCTTCAAGCAACTCTCCCCAATTACCACACCTTTTCACTCTTATAACTTTAATGGAGAAACAATTTCATTGTTTTGCTCAAGTTTCACGTGTTAATTGAATACATATTATGATAACTTACACAATCGCTGTGAATGCACAACAAGTACGAAGTGGTCCAGGTCCAGGATTCTGGAGAGACGTCCTAGTGTTGTCTCCAGGTTGATCTTCCTGAACTGCCGGTATAACACTTTCTCAACAGGGTCTGTCGGTTGAGCTTTGTTGTTCAGTAGACGAGATAAGAGATTACCCAAAGTTACCATTCCTTGGACACATCTATATGAACAAGAATAGTTATTATTTCTAAAGTGGCCTTTGTATAACCCTCAAAATTTGAATTTGATCGCAATGTATAGTTAGAAGTTCTGAATAGAACAAAAATACATTGATAAAACAATATGTTTCGTTTATTTATTGTCCGGAATTAAATTATAATGGAATTCAATATATGACAAATTCTCTGACTTGCTATTGCCACTGGAAACATCAGAACTCGTGTATTTTCTGAATTGTTATTTCATCAAGATCTTCGATTTTCGATTTTTTTTTTTAAATTTTCCAACCTATATTCAAAGAACAAATGCTAAAGCCACTTTGAAAATACGGAAAAAGATGTTTTTATTTTCTATACTATTTTCTATAGACACTTCGCCCGAGGGAGCAAACGGTTACAAATTGAGGGAAATTTATTCTGTTCATCCAACACTTCTATTCTGTTCAATTAGCTATTTTTTCAAGTAAATTCAGCAATAATTTTCATCTACAAATACAAATTAAAAACATTTTTTCACAGTCGTTCAATATATTATCTAGGCCTACTGTTATTTCAACTTATATATTTATTATGATATTCCAATCGACAATTAACCTGAACTCTCATTAGCTTTTCCTTTACTAGTAATCTAAGTAAACATCCTTGGTCCAAATCTACTCCCAAGCTGAGACGCACAGAATCAGGTTGCTTAACTTAACAATAAGGTTGCTCAGTCAACTTAACAAATGCTCAACAATATTCGCATAACTCACTAAATACTTGTAATCTCATCTTATACACGCAGCAATCACAATATTTTGAAATGTGCTCTATTAGAACACAGGATTCAAAGACATGAATTATGTATGGTGTACATTATTTGGTCAAACACGCACGATATAATTATACTTATAATTATATTGTTACAGTGATTTTGTTGTAAGTTTACATAATGTTCATATATCTCTGTGTGTACAACTGTATGTATTCATGTATCTTTCTGTATTTTGTTGTATTTTCTGTGTATTTAATTTTGTTTCTATAATTTATGTGAATTATGTTTTGAACTGGTCAAATGGAAGAACGGCCCTGCCGAATTTTGCCCGCAATAAAGATCCTTTAATAATAATAATAATAATAATAATAATAATTATGATGATCACAAGCTCAAAGAATCTACCAACATATAAGTTTTTAGAAGTACGAATGAGCGAATGATGTTGTTAACAAAACTAGAACCTTATGCGGGACTCAAATTTACGCCCGATCGGGCTTTAGTTTCCAAGGCAGAGTCTACTAACTGAGCATGATGGGTGGGTGCTTACATATAGAAACTTTGTAAAGGGTTACAATGACAGAATAACTATTCGGCTAAACAATGAGACGTTCTGAACATACCCGGCTTCGTCAACGACAGGTAGTTGGTCGAAGCTTTCTTTCTTCATGATGTCGACAGCCTCTTGACAGGTGACAGTTGGCAGTACTGTCAACGGCGCCTCCAAGCCAAGACAAGACACTTTCTGTTTCCACCACCTTCAACACGTGATCACGTAGAATAATAAGTAAACAAGAACTCAAGAACTTTATTTCGAATTGATACAGTACAACAAGCAAACACGTACAGCGTACGTGGGCGCTGAAGAGCAAATACTGGAATGGTAAGAGTGAAGGTGGGCTTGGTGTGTAATAATGCCGTAGGAGCTACTATTTCGGGGAATTGGTTAGAGCTCAGAGAAGCTATGGTTATGGTTATTAGGGTCAGAGTTTGATCGTTTCCTCGAATAGGCGTATCTTTTTTCTAAGTAAACAAGTCAAGTCCACGTTCAATCTTCGTAGTATCTCCATTCCAGTATTCGCTCTTCAGGCGCCCCCCAGTAGGCCTATATAGACAGTAGTATTGGATGGAAGTCCTCGAAATCTCCACTTCAAGTTCATCACAGCCCTAAAACTATATTTTGACGAATTATGGAGATTTTTGTTTTTCTAATTTCAGAAAAAACTAGAAATCATCATCTCAATTTAAAAAATTGTAAATAATTGTTCAGTCTTACAGAAACGGTGACATTACCGATTCTGTATATAAACATGAACATAATCGAGTTATGTCTACTTCACGTTTCAGAAAAGAGTCGGGTCCTGGAGGACAAATAAATTAATTGATTACAATTTCTGAAATTGAGATGATGATTTCTCATGTTCCATCAAATTAGGGGAATAAATCGTCATTATTCGTCATTTGAGCTTTTTATTACGCTTCAATCCAGTGATTTCGATTATTGTTTGTATAAAAATTGAACATCGATGTACTCTAAAATGTATTCTCCAATTGCATCTCCAGTACCTATTGATTTGTTTGAAGACCCCAACTTTTCTAGTTGCTTAGGGTAACCAGCTGAGGAACATGACTATAGACTCGGCTCGAGTATCACAGTATTTTATTTAATAACTCAATTATTGTTTTTCTATTCATTATATAGCTATGTAGAACTATGTCCGCCTTGTCTAAACGTCAAGTTTCTCTGCGTAGTGAAGTAACAAAATTGTATTTGCCATCACGTCGTAAGTTGCTTCAGTAAAAGTGTTTCAGTGCTTCACAGTTTTTTCAGTTTCTTAAAAAAATAAGTAATTTAAATTTCCTCGCATCTTTTTGTTTTGTTTTGTATGAATATATCACAATTATTGATTTGTTTTCGCTGATAAACCTATGTAATGACTCGATGCATTGCACTTTTTTTGTGACATCAGTTTTTAGTATCAGGCGGTATCAGCAGGCAAGTTCTCAATTATAAACATATGTTCGAGTAAACATGTGTTAAAGTACCGTATAAGATCAAGTTCAACCCAGATAATATTTTTGCACTGTTACACAATTTACAGATCGTACTTTTTCGGTAGAATAGATGTATTGTTAATTTCCTCATTACCCATCTCGTATTTCATAGTTAGGCACGGTATTATGAAATACGAGATGGGTAATGGGGGGAAAATAGCAGTAGATCTATTCTACCGACAAAGTATGATTTATAAATTGTGTAACAGTGCAAATACTATCTGGGTTGAACTCGATCATGTACTAGGAGTAGGACACATGTTTACTCGAAGTTCTAACATTATGTTCATAATTGATAACTTGCCCGATCCTATGTGTAGACTGATGATACAGAAACAATGCAATATGCAATAATTGGAATGTTTTTATAGAAAAGAAGACGCAAAGATGCAAGGAAATTTGAATCACTAGTATTTTCACGATACGCCTTTTTACTGAAGCAACTAACGACGTGACGGCAAGAACAATTTTGTCACTTCGCTACGGCGAGAATAATCTACATAAGATGATTAGTTCAACAGTCGAGTCTCTTCTGTCCAAGTGGTAGGCAGTTATTTTCTAAGGCTACGTGTACGTCGTCAATGTTTCAACCAATGCAGAAAAAAATGGTCAGCTCAATTATCAACCATTCCAGATTAATGAGATGCAGCCACTCGACTCTTCTAAACTCGTTTCTAAGCAACTACTTGGTAAATTTCTTCAGTTTTCCGTCCAAGCGAAGTGACTGAATTGTTTTTGTTAATTAATAGTAAACTAAGAATCAACAATAATAATTTCAACTTTTTTCTGATTAGAGGTTCGATTAGAGAAATATCTATATAGACAGACTGTGCTTTTACATGATCGCTTTTTTACATGTGTTTTTTAACATGATCGACAAATAGTAAATAGCAAAACGAAATGCCAACAATACAGTATTTTTAATGTGTTGAATAACATTGTTGAAATGGGTCTATGCTTGTGCATAATTTTCCGTAATTTCCCTTTTCGACTCGCAAAAAGTATTGCAACTGTTAAATGAGGCATTTTTGCTTTCCGAATTTCTATGGCTGTAGGCCTATCTATACATCAATAATGTTTGCGTAGTTTGTTCTTTCGAGGCGTTGAGATCCGATGAAAGCTCACTTGAAAATTTGCCGCTGCTGGTAGAAAGTATATCATTTTTAAGTGAATTGGCGTGAAAATGAAATAATTTTATTTGGAGCTTGGAATTTGTATTGCTTATTTCAAATTGGGAATGCTGATACATTCTTTAGGTGCATTTACAGGTGGCAGGCTTTCCAGCTCACGGATCCGTTCGTTGAAAGTATACTCTCTATCCACAGCGTCAAATTTCAGTGTTGTAACGCCCTTCAAGCTATATTCCTATTCCGCGAATATTTTTGGTATTGACTTTAAAATGAATACTGAATTACGTCCAAAAATTTAATTCATCTTAGTGGTACTAAAAACGAGATCAATATCAGTGTATATACACTGAAATAAATATTTTGATGACATACCAGTGGCCGTTGTTGTCATTATCTTCGATCAGATCTCTCGTTTCCATCCAGTTGTCATTGACAAACTTGGTCATGTAGTTTCTGACTCCGTCCGGCAACAATACCACACATCTCTGTCCTTCTTTCAGACCCTCCGCTGCTTTCAGAGCAGCTGACATCACCGCCCCACTGCTCCCCCCGCACAGTAGTCCTTCTTCCTTAATCAGCCTCCTTGCCATCGGCAACGACTCCTTATCAGTCGTTTTATACCACTTGTCAACCACCGAACGATCGAGTACGGTAGGAATAAAGTCATAGCCGATTCCTTCAACTTCGTAAAAAGTCACGTTGCTTTTGTTCAACTCCTCGGGCATGGCGAGAATAGAGCCTTGAGGATCGACGCCGACTACAATACAGTCGGGACATTTTTCTTTAAACTTCCGGCCGATACCGCATACGGTACCACCAGTACCTGCCGTGCAGACGACCATGTCGACTTTGCCACCACATTGGTCAATGATCTCTGAAGCAGTGAGATCGTAGTGGGCGAGTGGATTACCCGCATTACGGTACTGGCAAAAAAACAAACGACATCATCATATTAAGCATGTACTCACATAACTAAGCTTATTTAACTGAGAATATTTTTTAAATTGATTATATATAGATATATAAATAGATGGATTTGAAGTAAAAGTGCAACTCTACAACTCATTTCTATATCTAAATTACTATCTCAGAAGCCTCGAACTACCAGAAGTCAACTGGAAATGTCGTCGTATGGGGAACGGTAGATTGATTGAAAGAGGTGCCTACCTGATCCAGGATGATGGAATTGGGTATCTCCCTGCTGAGTCTCTGAGCGACAGCAATGAGTCCCTCAGGAGAGTCGAATGCCGCCGCCGTCGGCGTCCTCACAATTTCGGCGCCTAGTGCCCTCAATGCGTCGACCTTCTCGTTTGACATCTTCTCTGGCATGACGATTATACAGCGGTAGCCCTTCACAGCTGATGCCATCGCCAGACCGATTCCTACCAGCGAGACAGGAATAATGTATTATAACATTGTACTTGTATCCAAGGAGACGAGGAGATCGAGGGACCGACCTTATGACCACTTTAATTTATACTGGGTTCAAGACGCATTCGAAAGAACTATAGATTAGGGATTAGGATTGTTTCTCGATGTATAAACTCATATCGAATACCGTTCGAATCACATCGATAATTAATCGTGATATAGCGATTTATGTTCTTCAATTCGATAATTGCATCTAAATGTCCAAATATCGTATTGTATTGGAATATTCAATTCATGTTCGTCACTGGTAAGCGTTTCTCTTGAACTCTATGTAGAGAGTTCGATAGCAGACTAATATTTTCGCGCCGATATCACTGACAAGAGGAATCATGCGAACAGAAAGTAGAGACGTTTTACAAGGTTAAGAAGATAATATCGATAATCGAAAAAACGAAAATATCTTATCCCGGTTAGAGAAATAAATCGAACATAGAATCATTTGAAAATATATTGATCGTGATCGATATGTCGGCTATTATTGACAACCCTAACATAAAGGACTACATACAGAACTATGTGAATAACCATAATATCCACTGACATCAGTGATTTGATGAATGAGATGATGGTGAATGAGATGAAAGTTCTTTTTATCAAGCAGTGTTCTGGAATAGTGGGATGAAAGAGATCGTGGTCTGTAATGAAGGAACCGTCACAGACTCACTTTAACGACGTGGTGAAATCATGAAACACTCAGTCGGGATAGTCGATCAAGAGGGGGAATCGAACCCCGGTCTCCTGAACGATGGTTCAGAACTCTAGCGATTGATCCACCTGTTCCAGTAACAAACACCAGGCCTACATGAGAACATTGTGATGAAGGATCTTCACTGCAAAGTACGCCTCAATTATTGACATTCAATCAGAGATCAGTAAGAAGATTGAAATGTACACGACGGTTAGGCCTATAGTGCTTTTAACAACTTAAAAAAATTTAAATCAACTTCATCATTATCTAGAATCTAGATACGCTACATAGCATTTAAACATGATGACAGTGAATTTGTCACTTCTTGTAAATACTGTTCAATACGGCATTATAGAAAATATTTACACTTTTTGATTGTTAAGACTCTATGGGAGCCACAGCGCTCACATTAGAACTCTTGTGACTAATTAAAAAGCCTAGCTTAGATGATACTGAAAGGTGGCCAGTGATTGTTTTATGATGCTCACCAAGGTCACCCAGAATTATCACCTCGACTCGATTATTCACTGTCATGTAGACATTCGTTATGCTTCTTTACATAATGTTCAGTATAGGCCTATAATATCTTATTCAAATTCATCTGTAGCTTTCGCGTATACGTTTACGGTTTACGGATGCTCACTTGAACGTTTCAAAAATTCTGAATTAAATAATTTGACCAAGTGCAGGAATTACCAACGTGGGAGTATTTATAACTAGTGGTTTAAAGAGGTTATCACCATGGTTACCCTATTTGTTTTCATCAACTCCCACTTGAAAGCTAACTGCATGGACTTGGTAATTCCGGGCCTAATATGTCAATTGGTTTCCCATTTAATTTTCATCACACGCATTTTTCGCTTCTTGCTAACTGTACATATGAACATCTAAATATGTTGTAAATATACATGTGAGGCTTCGGTCACATAAAGGGGTCGATCAAGTTACACTAAATAGCACTCTGAAGAAAATACTCATATCACGCACTGAAACTACAAGTCAATAAGCGCGTAGTCCACGCATATATATAGGATATCGAAAATTAGCAACTAAATGTGGGCAGATTCGAATTTCGCAAGGTACGAATGTAATATTTACCTGTGTTTCCTGATGTGGGCTCAATAAGAACATCACCAGGTTTGAGGAGTCCCTTCTCTTCAGCATCCTCTATCATCCTGTACGCGATGCGATCTTTGACACTGCCTCCGGGGTTCAAGTATTCACATTTGGCCACTAGAACCATAATATAGCATTTGAACAATTATATATATATATATATATATATATATATATATATATATATATATATATATATATATATATATATATATATATATATTATATATTTATATATATATATATATATATATATATATATATATATATATATATATATATATATATATATATATATATATATATATAAACAATATCAATAATTCCCTATAGTATTAGTAAGTAGAAGAAAGGAAGATTTGGAAGGAAAGTATGCGACAATTAATTGACCAATAGAAAAATCGATGATTTTTTTTCCCCAACACAAATGACTGAACTCTTGGACATCCCCGAAAGATTTCAAGTTTCCATAATTAACTTTTTTTTTTTTTAATAATTCGAAACTTGACACAAAATCATTGTTCCTCAATTAAGGCTATGGATGAAAGATAGGATCGTTTGGAAGGAGCATCACAAGGGCGATCTTACCACCCCATTTTAATTTTTTAAAACCAATGAACTTCAACACCAGGACTACGCTGTTTGTGACCATAATTTTCCGCCGTAGTTAAAAGTCTTTCAGTTTCCGTAAGTCCGGAACACATTTTAATTAAAAACCGTTTCTGTGTTATAAGCACTAAATGACCTCGCTGTCGATGCGCCTTAACACCCTAATATTCATTCATTCACTGTTTCTGTGATATATATCCGGACATTACCAGCATTGCTATTAGGAGTAAACAAAAAAAACTTTCAATTTGAACTTTGGCAATGATCACTTCTTTCCATTAACAGCAGATGTGAAGTTTATCATTATACATTTTAATCATTATAGTGAACATTTATCATCATAATAAACTATTCATTGTGATAATTATTTCCTTTTGGGATGTTAAGATTGCCCTTGTGGCGCTTCTTCCGAACGATCCTTCCTTGGGATCTATATTGCATTAATTAGGTAACAATGACTTTGAATCAAATTTTCGATGTTAAAAAATGAATTCCAATATATTTTGTGATCATGAATTCATAGATAAGAGTGCATGCGAACCGATTTAGAGAAATAACAGTTTCATGGTGTTAACTTTTGAACGGTACAAGATATCAAAATTCTAATAGGCTGTCTACAGTAAAAACACATATATTTGTAATAGCCTAAAAATGATGTGAAATGAAATCATCAATCTTGTTATCTACAAGATCTAGACGAAATGTACTTTTCATCTTGTGAACTTTTTTTACAATTAAATAAAAATAAACACATTTTTTAGCAGTTTCCCTACATGTGAAAATTATGAGACACAAGTTGAATGGTTTTACTTATGATCATCTTGAACTTATCATAATTTTGATATTTTATACCGTCAAAAATTCATCACTCAACTAACTGATGTTTCGCTAAATCGACTTACATGTGCTAATATAATGAATAATGATAATAATAATAATAATAATGAAGATAACGAAGTCGACTTACACATCTCACACTTGATGCCGCTAGCCTTGGGAATGTTGTTGAGACGGACGAGCGGCGTGTTACCGATAGCATGCAGTATGTTTGGCATGATCTTCTTACGATCTTGTCTACAAAAAAAAGAAAATCAGATAGATTATAACTCATATTTTACCTCAAAGGAATGTGATTATGAAATATCTCATCCCAATATTCTCTTCAAATCTAAAAGTTCTAATTTTTTATTCTGTTTAGACATCAATTTGTTGGACGAATAAGAATGAATGAATGTGAATGTTTGTTTTTCAGATTCAAAGTTCAAACGTAAAAAAAACAATCAATTGACATTTTTTCAAATTTCCATTCACTTTCAGTACACATGACGTCGACATATTGTCAGAACGACGTAAGAATAAAAACAACAAATGAAAAACCCTTGTAAAGATACTACTTTACAAGATACTGATATCTGGTAATGGTATACTGGTAAAAGTATATCTGGTAAAAGTGGATATCTGGTGAAAGATACTGGTATCTTTACAAAGATACAAGATACACGATACAAGATACTACTGTAAAGATACAAGATACTACTTGTTTATTGGGAGACGTCATATTTGTCAGGTTACCATAGCTACTGGGAATATTGAAGTATAGGCATCAGACAAACCAGTACTGGGCCCTTATAGTAGAGAAGCAGAAATGAGAAAGCCTTCTAGAACACAAACATCTCGCATTTTGGGTTACAAGCAGGACACATACCTCATTTTCTTCAGTAAAGTGCGCTGAAAACGAATATGCCGGTGTACAAGCTGGCAAATGACCCAGGCTCTTTTGGTGGGAGGTCAAAGGTCAAGCGCGCAATTTTGCATTGAAACGTTAATAACTCGGTAGTGATTCGTCCTAATGCCTTACGGTTTTCTCTATTTTGTTGCTCACAATATTTTCTCATAGCGTGATCAAAAAGTTTCACCTTATTTGTGACACAATAATTCTTGACGCCATCTTGAAAATGAAATACTGATTTTGATGCGTCGTTTATCTCAGATATTCTGAAAAGTTCATCGATATGCGTAAAATAGTTCAAACAAATATTGTGCACAATTTAGTTGTTAATCGGTGACAGCTTATTTCATACGATTATCACAATATTCACTCACGCATTTCAGAGCCGTAAACGTGAGCGCGAGTGCGGGAGTCTTATACACATTATAAGCCTGCTGAATGCATAATTGTAAGCCTGGCTACGATGCGCTTCGAGTTTTTGATTTCAATTGATATTAGGTTCACCTAAATTGGTGGCATTATTGTATTGAAACAATTATAACGAATGCCAATATATATTTGTACTGTATTGGTTATCCATAACCGTCTGGTCGTATCGTCAAGGTATGCCTACATCAGATTGGTGTTTTATTAGTGTCAAAGTGCTGAATCCCATATTGAATGAGAATAATATGGACATGCCTGCAAAAAACCCAGTTTATTCATTTCACATAAATCATGTTCGTCATTTAATGAAATGCCTGGAAAATATCCAGAAGAAAATATATCATCACGATTTTTGACAAATTTGCATTGAAATTTGAAATTGATCGTAAATCAACATCGTATACTAAAACTTAAATCTACCTTGCACGCGTGTGATGGCATCTCTGACCTTTACGACGATCTTTCTGTGAAAAGTGGCACGAGATGGTATCGAAAGCGTGACAACCAAGGGATCGAAAAGAAATATATCTGATCGAACTAACAAACTGCCAGACAACTGGAGAAGATGGGTTGGTCTTGTTGACAATAGACGAATATTTTCTGACCTTGTGGCTAAGGAGCTATCGGAAGCGAAGCCCGAAAGAAGGTTCACACAACCCAAGATGTCGACATCCTCTTTTCCTCTCTAGAAGAAGCCAACACTCGTATTATACTCTACGCAAAAGACGCAACTTCTTGTGGGTTCAAGAGGCTCATTGTGCACTGCCGGAACACTGACGTTTGAGTGCTTCTAGTAGCACTACTGAAATCTTCGCCACAATAATGTTGGATGAGATCAGGCACAGCAAAATGAAAACGTATTTCAGCAGAATGCAACTCTCCTTCGCGAATTTTGCCAATACAACTCCATGAGTCAAGAGGGCATCGCGAGTGCAGAAGCCTCCGTCTGCAAACTTTACGATCCACGAACGAGTTCCCAGTCTATAGAAGAAGTCAGGTGTTCTCTCTTCAGAATTTCAGAGAAGAACTTCCTGAAAGTCCCTCCTACAAGAGTTGCACTGATCCAGCACATCAGACGAGCTACATATCAACAGTATGTTTGGTGGAAATCAACGGAAGCCTTTCCTACAATTCCACTGTATACATACAGTGAGTGGTTTCTGCAAGATGGACATCTTGAACCTGTTCTCATGATTCAAGATCCCATATCCTGAAAAATGTTGGAGCTGAAATCATGTGACTGCAAAGAAAAGAAGAACCATTATTGCACTCGGCAGTGCGTATGCTTCAAAACAAACCTACCATGACATGTAGTAGTGGTATTAGTAGTGGTGTCCATTCCTTTAACCCTCTCTCGAAGAAATCGGTACACAATTTACATATTTCACAATATAACTCATAGCTTAAATAGCATCACAAGTGAGTATGGTAGTAAGCCATCATTTATGATTTGTCAGCGAATTAGTAATCATAGTATATCAAACAAATAATACAACAAATGATGATACATCACAAGATGTCAGATGCATGCCAGCATGCAACTGTGGGGACTGGTATCACAATAGCAACACACAGTCAGGGTAAGAGCTTAACAGGGTGAGCTGGATGCTCGCGGGACTTGGCTCACATAGAGCTACCACTCGACTAAATCACGAATCAACATCAATGTATGTAATCAAAGTATGACATAGATAACGTGTTACAATTCCCAACTTCCAATTCAACTTGAAGTATTGTATTTTAATCACTCATGTAGGGTCTACATCGATCAATTTCAAATGTCAATGCAAATTTGTCAAAAATCGTGATGATATATTTTCTTCTGGATATTTTCCAGGCATTTCATTAAATGACGAACATGATTTATGTGAAATGAATAAACTGGGTTTTTTGCAGGCATGTCCATATTATTCTCATTCAATATGGGATTCAGCACTTTGACACTAATAAAACACCAATCTGATGTAGGCATACCTTGACGATACGACCAGACGGTTATGGATAACCAATACAGTACAAATATATATTGGCATTCGTTATAATTGTTTCAATACAATAATGCCACCAATTTAGGTGAACCTAATATCAATTGAAATCAAAAACTCGAAGCGCATCGTAGCCAGGCTTACAATTATGCATTCAGCAGGCTTATAATGTGTATAAGACTCCCGCACTCGCGCTCACGTTTACGGCTCTGAAATGCGTGAGTGAATATTGTGATAATCGTATGAAATAAGCTGTCACCGATTAACAACTAAATTGTGCACAATATTTGTTTGAACTATTTTACGCATATCGATGAACTTTTCAGAATATCTGAGATAAACGACGCATCAAAATCAGTATTTCATTTTCAAGATGGCGTCAAGAATTATTGTGTCACAAATAAGGTGAAACTTTTTGATCACGCTATGAGAAAATATTGTGAGCAACAAAATAGAGAAAACCGTAAGGCATTAGGACGAATCACTACCGAGTTATTAACGTTTCAATGCAAAATTGCGCGCTTGACCTTTGACCTCCCACCAAAAGAGCCTGGGTCATTTGCCAGCTTGTACACCGGCATATTCGTTTTCAGCGCACTTTACTGAAGAAAATGAGGTATGTGTCCTACTTGTAACCCAAAATGCGAGATGCAAGGAATATCAATTTTGTGCTTCTCTACTAGTACATAATAAACCACTCGAAGTTTTGTGCTATAGTGCTAACTAGCTCAAAGAGGATTGATCAATGTTCACTCAAAAAGCCAGCAACAATGACAATATATTATAATAACATATTCACAGTCTCTTGGACTGAATAATTCCATCACATTTCGAAGCCTACCTCATAAGCAGGGCTAGAATTTTGTGCCAACAATATTGTAAATACACAGAGACCAGACATGTTGCCATGGCAGGTAGCTCTCCTAGTGAATAATAACCAATCAGAGTCCTAGCCTCTTGGAGCCAGCTAGCACTAGCATGGAATGTATTATTAGGTGAGGATCCTGGACCCTTACCTAATAAATGTCGTGGTAGTGCTAGCTAGCTCCCAGAGGCTAGGACTTGGATTGGTTAATGTTTACTAGTAGAGCTACCTGCCATGGCAACGTGTCTGGTCTCTGTGTTTTTTTTTATTTTTTTTTTATTGGGTTTTAATGACGCACTGTAATGATGACTAAGATCTATTGGCGTCGGATGAATGATTAATGAGATGATGGGATGATGAGATGAACGTTTTTATAGGTAATGGGAAGGATAGTGGGAAGGAAGCGGTCGTGGCCTATATAGTGGGAACCATCCCGGCATTAGCCTAGACTACAGAGGGAAACCACGAAAAACCCCTGTAAAGATGGACGGTAGCGGGGATCGAACCGGGTCCGACATGCCCACTACCTCCCGGGTCACATGGAGCAAGTGCACTAACCACTCAGCTACCTGTGCCGGTCTGTGAATTTCCATTGTTGTTAGCACAAAATACTATTCCTGCTTATGAGGTAGGCTTCGAAATGTGATGAAACTATCGAGTCCAAGAGACCGTGAATTTGTTATTATAATATAATGTCATTGTTGGTAGCTTTTTTAGTGAACATTAACCAATCAAAGTCTTGGACTCTTGGAGCTAGCTGGCACTAGCACGTTATTTGAAGTAGATTGTTACGTAAGGGTCCTGACGACTATTGTGATTGGGGAACACAATCTCGGGGACACTGTTGACTACTTATTGCTACTAGGCAAACGCGAAATATGCGTTGTAAGATGAGCGAGATATCTGAATAAGGTATAATAACAGTCCTACATTTGCTACTTTATCGATTCTGGTATTCTACACACTTTGTCCTTCATTTAATTGCTACTTTATCTTCTCTGGTATTTTTTATCTGAATAAGGTATAACAGTCCTACATTTGCTACTTTATCGATTCTGGTATTCTACACATAGAATAAATAATAGATTTCTGGTATCCTTCATTTAATTGCTACTTTATCTTCTCTGGTATTCTACTCACCTTGACGAATATGAAGAATATATTTTAATGCTTGGGCAAATATCGAATCTAGGAAGCAGTGAATCTTGGCTCATTTCCATATATTTGATGTATAAAAACAGTTATTTGAATTTTTTTCTTCGAAACGGCTGGTTCGAATTGCTCACAAAATGGTGGTTATGTGTATAATTTATGTTTGAACACTCGGAGAAAATTTTATTTTTTTCGGAGAGGTTTCATTTTTTCAAATGTTCTCACCCAGCCTAATCTTATGGGGCTTTTAAAAACTTTGACATGATATTTCTCAAAATCTAATCGACCGATTCATTCCAAAAACTATACAGTTCTAAGTTGTAAAAGTTGGCCCGTACAAAAAAATTTCATGTTGATCAGTCAAACCCTGCGACCTGTGCAGTGCCCACAAGAGAAAAAAAAACACACATGCAGACAAAGCCCTATAAGGCCTGGTATTACCAAATCTAGTTAACCTTTATCTGACAGTTCAAACTTGTTATCACCATGGTTACCTGTGGTATTTGTTTTCACCAACTCTCAAATAAATATTAACTGGACTTGGTGATACTGAGCCTAAGAGTGGGATGGAGACTTCGCTATACGCTCATCTAATAAAGTGATGATATCACATGACAGAAGCCTATATATAGTATTATAATTCAAATTTAATACATTTGTACATTTATTCACCTCCTTATACTGTTTCATCTAATATCGAGACGTGTCTCGTCTGCCAAGTAATTTAACTGCAATCTGACAACACCACGTGACATCACATATTATAACATAAAATTAATGTCGGCTATCGCGACGTCTCCCATGCAGTTAAAAGTGCAATCTTGAAACGTGCATAATTAGACTCAACAAATACGTCATGCATATTACATATTAATACATGTTAATAGGAGGATAAGGGAGATCTGGGTTGCAAGACCTTGGCAGAGTTGATTACGTTAATTATTGTAGTTCAGACCCTTCAGTAATTAGCAGATAATACTATAAGGTATGTTGAGATTTTACGACGTATCAACGAACGTTACCGATTAATACCATACATCGAGTTATGATCGGAGAAAAAAAATACTCTGTATATAATGAGAACGTCTATAACAGAGAATTATTAGATATTTAGAGAAGGTTAGAGAGAGGTAGCAAGAAATAAGATGGTATAGTGAAGGCTCGGAAATAAATTAGAACACAATTGTGCCGGAGTTCCAAGTGAGCATTTGCTACAAAATGATCTAGGTATGGATTCTCATCATTGACCAATCAATCCGGCAAGAGTGACCCATAGTATGAGCTAGCATGAAGCTCCCACCGACAGAGCTCTCACAGAATAACTGAACTGTATATTATCAATATAATTGTTTCAAAAAGTAATTTCAAATAATTGGATGAGCGAAGCGAAGACTCAATTTCGCCATACCCGAAAAAAAGTGCCTTTTTTTTTTTTTTTTTTGTTCGCGCTCCACAGGTCAGACGAAAATTCAAAATCAGTTGAAACTTGGCACACACAAGTATCCTTATTCAATTCGATACTGTATAGTTTTGAGGCGTGATCGGTTGAACCACTTCTGAGAAAACTCATTCCAAAGTTTTCAAAAATCCCATTAGAATAACCCAGAGGAAAAAATTCGTGAAAAATATTTCATCTGAGAGAATTCAAATTCTCAGGGAATTTCAATCTAATAATGATACACATTATTCCGAACTTTCACTCAAATCGGATCAGCCGTTTCGATGTAAGAAAATATATAATGTAATTTGTGCTAATTATTCAAAGCTATTAAGATACCTATTAAATCAAAGCAACAAGTGTCACCACTTGATTGTAAACGATTAAAACAAAGCCTTCTTTATTATCATATAAATTAATAATGGAAAATAAGATGGCAGTGATGTAATGGTTTGGATCTCAAGGTGCATATATATATATATATATATATATATATATATATATATATATATATATATATATATATATATATATATATATATATATATATATATATATATATATATAATAACCAATCCAAAGATAAGTTGATATATTCCAGCTCATCCATCAACGAGGAAACACATAACGCGTTTGCCTAGTTTTGATAAATACCACACTATATTACGATACGAGACGGGTCGAAAGTGTAAATATAGATATATATTCAGATTTGGAGTCAGACCCAGGTGTCGTAATTAAGCCATGTGGGCGTTGTTGTTGTTGTTGAGCGCAGCCTAAATCAACCTAATGATCTAACCTAATCCAAACTAACCCAATTAGCCTAACCTATACCATATAAGTAACCCAACCCACCCAAATTTAACCTACTGAGACGGGTGGACCAGTGACTAGGACCAGTGAACCGTTATTCAGGAGACCGGGGTTCGATTCCCGCAATGGTCGACCATTCTAACAAGAATATTTCCGTGGTTTCCCTCTGTCTTTCAGGTTGATACTGGGATGGTAACAACAATGCTACGACCGACTCCTTTCCTAATAGAAGAACTTTTCATCTCATCATCTCATTCACCATTCACAGTCGCCGAAGATCTTACAGTCATCTTAGTAATTGAATCTGTCACAATAGAAAAACTGATTCGGTATAATTCCAATCTATTTCTATTAGAGAGGTAGGCCTATCGTCCTGTGTGTATACATACATATACATAGCTTGGCGATTGATTTACGTACTATATAAGAGAATTATAAGTATTGAAGACGTATTTACTTGAATTGACCGTTCGGTCCAATGGGTCCATTCTCTATGGTACAGGTACGATGAATACTGATTAAATGGTTATTCTACGCATAAATACATCATGATTACATAAATCATAAATTGTTTACCATAAATACAGGCCTGAAATTAGAGATCAGTAACCATAATGGATATAGGCAATCCTTAATTTGATAGTAATTTGATAGTGTTGGTACAGCTCAGATTTTATAATGAAAAAAATGTTTACAATTTCGATAGAACATTGCTCCACTTTTCACGCAAAAGGACCAAAGTACACGAAAGTATTTAAATAACATTACGTCACATCATCTCTTCAATGCCATCGCGAAGACCTTACTTGTTCAGCAGATAAGAAGCACTGATTATATATAAAAACCGAAATACCACGTATAAAAAATCACTATTTTGCCATTATCTACCATCTGTCAACATGAAATCAAATCAGAATCCTCATACTGACTTCAGAAATATTCGAAGAATTCACATTGAATGCAAATCTTACTTCAGTATATTGACGAATATTTGCCTGAATTATGACTATTTTTTCACTTTTTCCTCTATATTTATGGTATAAACAACCTCAATTTGTGTATGTTATTTATTACAATATATATTTTAAAGAATTTAAAATGGTATTAAAAAGTAGTTCTCGTGGTCGTTTCGTTCTAGTTACGACCCCAATACATTTCTGCTTAAACTATGGCAACCTGACAAACAAGTTATTTTCCCATACCAGCATGTAACAATACTTACAATGGTTTCACAGAATGAGGCGTCGTCTTTGGATCGACGCCTAAATGCCATGTGCACCGACTCGGCACGTCGGGACGCACAAATTCCATCTTATCTCCAGGCTTCCTGTTTCTCGACGGCAAAGGTGCCACTGGTACTTGGTTCGCCATCGCAATACTGATCACTCAGTCAACACTAGAGTCAATTAAATACAAGTTGGAACGTACTCTTGAGAACGGAAGGAAATATTTACACTTCGCAGCCAGACCTGGGTATGTTTCAATCCATACGGGAAGTGGACGTACAGGTACGTCGTTGTTGGACGTGCGACCTATGAATGGACGAATATTATTGGGGAATTTTACGAAGCGTCAGCTGGGTCGTTATATGACGTAGGGTTAATAATTATTGTTTGTTTACTGATGATGATCTCTATTGTTTGCTTAACGACCCCACCAACAGAGGTTATACCGGGGTACTAATGAGCAGATGATTATGAAATCATGAAGTGATGACAAGTGAAAGGACGTTTAGAAAAACATGCCTTATGCGGGACTCGAACCCATGCCCAACGGTGACCTCAGTTTCTGAAGTGGTGCCTCAGCTGACCGAGCTACCGAGGGTGTTCATATGTTTGTTTACTTCAATTAATAAATGACTAGTGTAAAGAATCGGATCGCGTGAAGAATACTGTACAGTATAGTTTGGCTAGTATTGGACTAAAGTACTAATAAAAGGAACATAGAAATCGGGTGTGGAAAACCGAAACTAAGGAACTATTGGCCCTTTAATGTACAGATTGTACTAAAAGTAAAAGTTCTTTCTCCACCTGATTGAGCCTTGTGATATTAGTATAACGAAGGTATTGACACTTGACAGGTATCAGGTAAACATAAAATGGTATTTTACTATTGGTTCAAGTTCTATAACAAGAATGAGGGTAAATTGCCATGCATGCACTCGATTGCGAACGGGTCAATTGTTTGTCTGTTCTGTTACGTTCTGTAAGTATTCTTATTATTTGTATTTATTCTGCAAGTGGCATACACTTGGCGCTCGAACGTCGAGAACAGTTTTGAGAACAGTTAGTTTATACCTTTGGGTTTCTTGTAATCAACAAGTAGGGCCACTGACTATCTGCTAATCACAGTACAGCGAAACCTGCGACAGGAAGCAGTATGCTAGCGAAGCAGATATTAGTATCCATTAGATAAGTAAAGTATTGTAGGATATACATAGACTAAAGAATACTAACTACTTATTTAGTCTATGGTATATATTAGCATTGTTTGGTAGCCACACACATATTCAAGTAATGGTCACGTTTTGCAAGTCGATGTTGTATATACTAATTTTGTGCTATTTAAATTAGGGTCTATATAGTATATACGTCAACTTGAATGAACAGCAGGTGAAGATAATTTTGTATGGTAGAATTGCGGTCTGATTTACCAACATTATATAGATTAAGCATTTAGATTCTATAATTTTTTTTACAGATGAAGAATTTTGCATTATTATCTCACCTACCGGTAATAATTGCATTTTTTTGTACTAATAAAGGTATATTGATAATTTTTGAATATATTATTATTAATTCATTAAATTGCTGTGAATACACTGATGTAAGGTTCATAAATGACTTGCGATGCAATAAATACAAACACACAGTTAAAAATTAACAACAGTTTAAATTAATTCAAAACAACATGAATATTTCCATGTATACCATGGTAGTGAGTGCCATCTTCGGTAGCTCGGTCAGCTGAGGCACATCGCTTCAGAAACAGAAGTTATCGTTGGGCGTGGGTTCGAATCCCGCATAAGGCATGGGTTTTTGTGAACGTCTTTTCACTTATCATCACTTCATAATTTCATTATCCTCCGCTCATTCGTACCCCCGTATAACCTAGCTGTTGGTTGGGTCGTTAAGTAAACAATAATCACCATGGTAGTGGTACACTCACGGTCACATGAAATGTTTCTTCTCCGATATTTGCATGTAAATTTATGCAAATGAACAAAAAATTGCCGCCCCCGTGGCTCAGTCAACTATCATAGATAGCGGTAGAAACTGATGCCAGGTCGGGCGTGGGTTCGAGTCCCGCATAAGGCATGGGTTTTTGTAAACGTCCTTTCATCTATCATCACGTCAACGTTTCATTATATAAGCTAGCTGTTGGTGCGGTCGTTAGACAGCATCAAAATAGAATAATAAAATAAAATAAATAAAATCTCAAAATATTTTTATCGCGATTATGAGAGTTCACACGTGGAGAGTACATATCTAATGTATAGCACATTGTATGCTGCTATTAGAGCGTAATGCTAGTACGCCTAATTTTCTCCTGGATGCCTTTTTATATGGCTTGATAGACCACTTCGAGACCGCACACCTAATTGACCACTAAGGCACTATAGAATAAATAAAAAACCACTAGTTTCACAATAAAATAGCATTGAATTGAAAAAACATACACTATACGAGTAATAGTAATGGAACATACCCTTCTGCTTATTCGCGACAAATGAAACTTGATTACGAAATCAGTAAAACGTGTCTTCTCTAGTGTATTAGTATATAGAGACAGCTGAACAACACATACGTCTACCAACTGTTAGCCACGCGGAATGAATGAGTCTCTGGTTCGATACTGCGGCCTTGCGCATGGTCTGTGGTATAGGCCTATTCGCCGGTCTCTCTCTCTCTCACTCTCTCTCTCTCTCTCACTCTCTCTCTAGCTCTCGCGAGAATAGGACTGGTTGACCTTCCGAATAAAACCCTTTTGATAACAGTTAGTCTCACAAATGAAGAATTTGCGTATTAGGAATTACTTCCACTATTTCCATTGAATACACATGTGGAGGTGACACACATGTATTAATTTTAATAATGGAATGGAATTTAAAATGTGACATGTTTATATGAATTTATTGTTTCAATTTTTTGTTATAATTCATTACCAGCAAGTGTTCACAATAATAATTAACAATAAACAATAACCTGCTCACGGCCTCATATTGAAATTAAAATAATGTATCAAACTAAAACCATGCAAAAGTAAAAACTCTATATTTAAATAAACATAACAAGAAAACAATAAGTAAGTGATGTTAATAATGCTTCAATGGTGATAATTTTCAATTTCTTCTTACTTCACCATTCATTTCAAGATGATTTCCGGTTTTGCATTGTTATGCATTCCTGTTTCCTGTTGTGGAACAAGTTCCATTGGCAGGTCGTCCCAAGGGGCATAGAAGTGGTACTTTTGCACGAGACTTACGACGAACAGTCCAACACATAAATAGATTATTATATGCCAAAAGTGAGAGTTTGTTTTCTGATCCTCGTTTCCTCATTTTCTCATTTTCTATTTCTCGTACCTAATCCTATAATTTGAATTATTTAAATATTCATTGAAGATTATTTGTCATCATTAGGATATGATTATGTAATGATTATTGTTGTGCACGTTTGACTTATCTAAATTAAGCAAAAATAATATTACCCATTTAAATATTGTATTCTTTGGGGAAAAAATACGACTTTGTGTGAGTTATAGAGCTCTTAGGACTCATTCTACAATTTTCTATTATAGGCCTGATTTGTATATTCCAAGTTCAAGTACAAACATCGAGTGGTACAATTGGTTGGCTGGAAGAGCGGTCGCAAGACTAAACCTAGCTGTTTTTTTTTATTGTAAACGTTATAAGAAAAATATAGACTCATCTATCCATCTATCTGTTGAATATTATAAAATATCACAAGGTGTAAGAATGAGTTTTACTTTTGGTTCAACCCGTACCATCTATGTTATACTATAGTGCTAGCTCCTGAAAGAATACCGTACAGCTAGTCTAAGCTGTATGTTAAGTTACATACACAGTAGGCGTAATGGCGAACAAAATATGAAGACTAAAGAGGGCATTGAGCTTGCTTGTTGTATGATCCAAGATGCATTGAGGGTTGCGTTGATTCGCCGATGCAAACCAACGCAACCTTCAATGCATCTTGGTATGACCCTACGATAGTCTCACTGAGTATACAGTACTACATCATGTCGATAAAATCTTTAGATGAGCGAAGCTAAGATTCTCATTTTACATACCAAAAAAATCAGGCTTTGTTGAGTTTTTTTGTCAATTTTCTCTTTTTTTTGTAGGTGGTATACAGGTCAGACAAAAGAGCCAATCGACTTGAAACTTCTTATGTACATTTTTGTTATACCAGAATGGGTTGGGATTTTTTTACAGATAAATCGGTCCATGGTTTGAAATTTTTTTTTTTATAGGGGAAAATGAGAAAAATTCCCATAAGAATGATAAGGAGGGAAAATATTTTATTACTAAAAATTCTTCCAAAACTGTAATTTTACAGAACACAAAATCAACCATCATACACATCTTCAGTAATTTTACATCATTGATCCTACCCCCCAAAAAATCATCTGAAAGAAAATGATCTGAAAGTTGAAAAATATTGAGTATTAGGATTAAAAGGTGTTGCATGTGGGCACAAATTCAACAGGTCGCACATAAATATCAACAGGCAGTAGCATAGTGAAGGTAGGGTTTTTAAACATTTGCAGTAATCCAAGGTCTGTAGATGTAGAGTGAAACGACAGAATATTTTTCATTCTACATTTTCATACTTTGCTCAACTCACAACGCCTATCCTGCGTTTTCCTGGTAATAAATAAATACTGAATAGGCTGTTCTGCAATTTTAATCTTCTTATTGCAGATTTTCAGACGAGCGTAGCAAAGACTTCCTTCTCAATTACCCCCCAAAAAATCGGGCTTCGTTCCTATGTTTAGTTTTTAACGTGTTTTACTTTAGGCCTATATTATATAGAACACACTCATACCATTGGACTAAAATGGCGTGCGGTCGGTCGGTCGTGTGCCGTTGGTTTTCGTTATGCTGTATAGAACCGCTAGTTTTCAACGAAAAATATCGTGAGCGCTCAGAATATATAATTTCAAATTCTCTTGGTGCTTTTCAGAACCTTTTTTTAGATGTGCAGCTGAAAAATTTAAATATTCAAGAAAATAGTAATAATTTCAGGTGCACTACAATTAAAAAACTCTAGAAGGCTGTAAGCACAATAACAGTTAAAATATTGCCAACAAACAGAACAAACTGTCAGATCCTGAAAACAAAACAACGAAAAGTGAATATATTGATTTGTACCGTTACTGATTTTGTTTACTGGAAAAACTCTTATTTACCGTATTAGACTTCTTCACGATTTATAATGACTATAAAACTACACTGCTCTTGGGTCTTCACTTTCCTTATTAGGCTTAGACTGAGCAGGCCTAGCATATCAGGTCAACAGAATGGAATAAGTTTACGCAATTCCTTGTTCTTCTTGTAATTATTATGTACATAGTATCAGGAAAGGCAAAGTAACCAATCCACTCGAAACTTTTTCTGAACATTGTTGTCATATCAGAATACGCTGGGATTGTTTTTGAGCAAAATCGGTTGGATGGTATTTCGGAAATATGTGGAAACTTTGTGAAATCTCCATACGAATAGTGAGTACTGATAGAAAACTCAGTTTTATTCATTTGACATTAAATTTTCACTGAATGTTGATATTGTTCTAAACTTCTAATACATATTTCTACGGAGATTGGAGGGATTGAAATTGATCGTTCATAAGAAAAGAAATTATTACATTGGAAAAATGTTTGATATTGAGATTTGTTTATTCATTGAATATCAGGATCAAAAGGTGTTGCAAGTGGTTGCATTATAAACATTCAACAGGTTGCACTATATGAATATCAACATCACAGCCTTCTTCATACAGAAATGAATGATTTGAATAAAGAAGGCTGTAATCAACATGCAGTAGTAGGGTTTTTACCCCAACGTTTACAGTAATTCAAGGTCTTCTGATGTATAGTGAGCTGGCAGAATATCTTTCATTCTAGATTTTGAAACTTCTAAACTCATCACACAATGTATATGCGTTTTCCAACCGCGTTTTCCTAATATGACAAAAAATTCACTGAAAATAAGTTATCAGATGAGCGTTGTGGAGATTTCCATTTAACGCTCCAAAAAAATAGGACTTCATTTGTATGTATTTTTCATGCCGCATACAGGTTAGACAAAGGAACAAATCGACTTGAAACTTTTTCTGCATATTAATGTCATACCAGAATAGGCTCACATTGTGTTTTATCAAAACAAGTTGAACAGGTTCTTTATTCTATATTCTTTAAAAAATCCTCATAGTGGGTAGAATTTTCAACTCTTTCCATATGACATGAAATTTTCACAGAATGACGATATTGTTCTATCAAGTTTGAAGAAATTTGGATCCGTGGTTCATGAGGAAATAAATTATGGTACTGGAAAAATGACTGTTATTGAGAATAATTGATTAATTCGACGACTGTTTGCTTAACAACCCCACCAACAGCTAGGTTATACGGGGGTACGAATGAGCACATGATTATGCAACTATGAAGTGACAATAAGTGAAAGGACATTCACAAAAACTCATGTCTTATGCGAGACTCGAACACACGCCCAACTGTGGCTTCAGATCCTGAATATTGAGATTAAAGTTTGTGTATATAAATCTATGGGTTCCAAAGGCTATGAGTCATAAGAATGAGATGATATGAATGAAAAAATGAATTGAAAATCAAGGTGTGTAGGCCTATATAACTTTCAAGTACATTCAATTTAAATATCTTGCTCATCTTTCAACACTCAAGCTGCGTTTTACTTCAATTAAATTTTAGAGTAGGAATACATTTCATAGTTGGGTTTGCAGCTTCATTGATCAACAGAAAAAAAAAATCTGTGAAAACTTCATAAGCTTATTATGTTCCTAATTTTTAGAATGTTACAATGAGAACCGAGAAACTGCGCGAGTATCTTTTTATTAATTTTAGGATTACTTTTTACTTGGTTCATACTTAGTTCAATTATTTCCAATTTTTCCAATTGATAGGCCTGTTGAATGTATCTGGTATTCCAATTCCATATTGATTCGAAGTCCTGAAATATAGAAAAGGAATCGATAGAAAATATTGAAACAAATGGGCAACGCTAGTATTAATTGGGCACACTATTGATGTGGTCAATCAATGATCTAAACTATAGGCCTACCATGTAATGCATTTATGCTTTTTTCAAAGTTGTTTAAAAAACATAATTAACAATTGTTTAATTTACTTGACTATATTTGATTCATCATAAATGATTAAAGGACAGAATATGACAGATCAGTAATTATATGTATTACAATAATATTAATGATAGCATTATAATAATTATATGTATGAGATGCATATCTCAGTTATAGGAGATAACCTAATCATAATATTTGCTCAAATTCTTTACATAAATAAATATATATATATATATATATATATATATATATATATATATATATATATATATATATATATATATATTTATAATTATATATCTTCACTAATGAAATCATGGGAGGGAGAATCTCGTGCGTGCGTACCTGCATGCGTACGTTCGCTCTATGAAATGCCTGGTAGGGCGGGGTTTCGGGTAATGTGAACGGGCGGTAATGTCAGATAGGGGAAAACGAGGAGGTGGGGAAACTACCAAGTGGGGGAAGGCTTTCGGCTCAGGTTCTTCTCTGATGCGCAGTTGTGCCTAGGGGGAGTGGGGATGAAGGCACACCATTTACTTCATAGTCATGGCATGTCGTAGGCGTATACGATGGGCGCAACCTGCTAGTATATAATATATATATATATATATATATATATATATATATATATTTTTTTTTTAGATATCTCTAAGCAGGCACAAGTTCTATCCAGTACTTATCATATGAAAGTGGAAAGGTGAAGGTGAAGTCAGTTGTGGGTAATCAATATTATACCAGAAATACATCAATGAAAAACTGTTTTATTATTGAAATAACTGATCAATGATCATACATACAATATAACCAAAACTTATTGATGTGAATTATTGATGTTTTGATGTGAATCAAAACTTGTAACATCATTATTAGGGCCTATAATTAATTATTCAAGTCTTTCAATTTTCAGTTAAATGCTGTCACTTTTCGTAACTCGAAATACATTGCTTGGAATCAAAACGACATAATTTTTTGCAATAATATTAGAAAATAGCTATTTTCACCATGATATTGTTTTTGTTTATACAACTTAGCTTGTAGCTTGAAACTATAGTATTTTCGCAAGGTAAGGCAACATGTATAGGTAAATAGTATAATAGGGCCTAATCGTGAAAGGTAATTGACACTTGTCTCCATGGGAGCACCTGCCTCCTGTCAGTCTTTCATTGTTTTAAAATGTTGTATTTTAGGCATGTAGACCTAGTTAAAATGTTATATATCAGTCTGACTGTTTCGTGATAAAATGTTTAGAAACAAGAACGACTTGGTGAAAAGAATTCACAATTTTAATTTCTTTATCTCCAACAATTAATGATATCTCATGAAAATAAGGAGCCCGCTGAACTGGTCAAAAGACCTTCCAAAACACTAATACAAATTCAAACAATTTCCTGCGGGATTCAGGTGTCCTTCTGTCCTTGTATCCAGCTCAACGTACACTCGGGTATCGTTTTACTTGAAGAAGAGAATGACTCTGATTGCCATGTAGGCTGTGGTGAAGAGACCAGCGCCGAACGCGATACCACGAGCAGGTTGTCTTACGGGGACGACTGCGTAGACCAGAGTGTGAGCGATCCTGGCCACGGTGAATACGCGGAACAGGTTAATGGCCAGTTCGGGCGCAGGATTAGTCAGGATGTAGCAGAATGATACCACGAAGAACATGGGGATGTTTTCCAAATCGTTCAAATGAGCCCTGTCAAGAAAAAAACAAGAAACATGATAAGTATAGTAGGATAGTATATTGTATAGTTCTTCTAGCCTTGAAAGGCTTGATTTCAATATTTAAAACCATTTATATGGTTTGAACGAATCGAGTGTGTAGGCCTTTTATATCATATGCATTTTTTTTCAAATAACTTCAAACATTTTACCACTTTTTTTTCAGTATTTTATATTTTTATCTCTTCTTTTTTCTTGATAAGTAGGCTAATCAATAACAAAATTGAGTTTTCTAGTCCCCAATATTATTATTCATTTTTGTATCAAACTCTATTGTATTATCTTTTTGCTCTCTTTATTGATCTGTTATTTTCATTTTCATATTCAACACTAAAAGTAACAAGAGATCGCGCTAGTGTCATCGACAAAATTCCACTATGGCCGCTGAAACGAGGATACATGGTTGATTAGCACTATTGGTTCCATGTACAATGGCAGGCGCACCGATGTCAAATAAGGGATTTTTCGATAATATGTGGACTTACATGATACTTTAATATTTCGATTTAATGTACAGTTAAAAAAAAACATTCATATGGGCCAAATTCAAAGCCGAACTTTGTGTGTTAAATTCTTAACTTCATTCGATCTCTTTGATTTGATGGAAGTAAAGATATAATTGATTGAGCTCAAGTCTGATTTCTTAGGAAACATGATCAAGAAGATTTCTATAGTAGGGCCTATATCGAAATATTTCAAATTGACTTGCATAAAAATTATTGCATTCTATAAAATTAATCTTTCAAATTATGATTCATTCTACCTAGCTAAGCTTGACAAAAACTGATGTCATTTTCATTTCATTTAACAAAAATGTGACATATTTGTAGGCCTACTCAACATCCTATTATTCATTAGGCCTATATGAATTTATATTGTTCTTGATTCGTCTTTACTGTACAATTCCCAATTTCAGCAGTACTGCCATAATACAAATTTGCCAAAATAATAAAAATCACCCACCACATTTTCTCCACTAGGCTTACTCCCCCTTGGTACAAAGCTGAGACATTTTGTGGGCAGGATATATTATAGGCCTATTATTCAACAAAATTACTATACAGACTGGAAGTATAGACCCGGATTACAATACTTTTCTCATTATTAAACACTGCCGCCACAAAATGACCTCGCTGTCGACATGCCTCTACCCAACATTCACTCAAGTCAAAAGTCAATTTGAAAATTATGCACTAGCTAGATACGTAATACAACATATTGCTGATATATACTAATGAGAAGGGTGAACCAGTAGCTAAAACGCTGAATCTCATTGTTGATCTTATAGTCATCATATGAATGATCATACAATACCATATAAATAATAAATGCCTATATAATTGACTAAACTATGAACTTATAATCACCCAGTTTGGTGATGAAAGATTAGCTTTATTCCACAAAAAAAAAATCATACTGGCATCAGCAATGTCAAGTACTTTCCAGGCAATCCTCTCACTGGCTATACGGGACTTTTCCCGATCAATTACGTTGATTTTGATATTACATTTTTGTAGTAATGGTTTAGCCATTTCATGTGTTATTCAAGTGCACGTGTGCAACCTATCCTCGTTTCAACAGTTCATATTTTCTCCGCCGCGCGCGTATCTGCAACTTTTAGTGTCGAATAATATATTATTCTGTGTCTAATGGGCAACCATCTGTAAGACAAGAGTCTTTATTTTTCACTAATGCAGAATTTACATATTAAGAAACCATTTCCTTTTGCGTTGTCTCAATTTCATAGGCCTACTTCAAATGTTATTAGTTACTAGCGACTTTTTATTCAATAACAGCTTGTATTAAGAATCATGACAGTTCTTGGGCCATGCTTTATGAAAAGGTGAAAGAAGTAGGCCTTATTATTTATAATGTACAAAAATAGCATCTTTGATAAGTGAGGGTAGTAATATGTTGACCCTCTAATTATAGCCATAGATGATATACATATGGTACTCAAATCTTGTCATGCAATATTACAATAAAACTGTTCTCCGTCCTACTTTATTTCTACTCCCATCTAAACCCCAGACCCTGTAGTAGTAATTCCAGCTGCTGGAAATACTCTGGACTATTATGCTGGACAACCCTGCTGGATTGAAGATTAAGATTGACTATCGCCAGCTAGTGACGTGAGAGGAGAAATTTTTCGGAGAATTTCTCCAAGATGGCAGAAACAGAATGAAATTTTGGTGTATTCAATATTATTTGATTGTTGACCACATTGGTTGATTTGGCCCTAATTAATTTGACATATTCAACTAATGATTTGAAGTTGAGCTAAATTGGTGGGAATCCTACTAAATATGTATGTGTTTGTGTAGTGGGTTTATAATTTCATGTGATTTTCAACATGACCTCAAACCATAAGCAGCATCAAGTCGTTTTTTGTAGTGGTGGGGGTTTGCTGTGATTCTCAGTAATTACATTTTATGTTTAGTCCTGGGTATACGTATATGTAATGTACATGTCAGTTATGTTGGTGAAAAAATCAATAAAAATGAAGTATTGATGCAAAATAATGAAAATTGGTGGAAAATGAAAAAAAATCATATTTCTCCGTCTAAGAGAAATTTATTGAAATTTGTCAACAAATTTCACTTAGAAGAGTTCTTATGAAATTGGAATTGCTATCGCCAGTCTGCTTATTGCACTCTCTGAAGGTTGGAACTTGGAACGCTATTGTCATACTAATTGCAAACATACTAATTGGCAGGCTACTAATAGGCGAGGGGAATGAAGTTGTGCAGGGGCCAGGGAGTTTTCAATTTTGTTTTCCACAGTGTGTGAAGTGTTTTGGTCCAGTAGTATCTTTTCTTCATGTTATTGCATAATCCACTAATTAATACTTCGGAAAAGCACTTGGTCAGCTATAAATCACGAAGATGGTGGTTGTTTAATTTAAAAAAATGTGTGCGAAGCTGAAAATTTGGGAACAAGTGTAAGAAATCTATTCAAGATCACTGTGAACTACTTGAACAATCCTCTTCATCTTTGAAAATCGAAATGTTCAACTTTCTAGGCCCAACTTTAAAATGATTGAATTGAAAATTTCATGGAATGTTACGGAGTGCATTAACTAATCGAAAAAAAAGTGCTTGAATAATAAAGTGTTCCAATAAAAAACTGTTTGAATAAAAAATTGTTCGAGTAAATTACTGTCGAATATTAATACAGTAGCTTGATATTTTGGTCAAGCTGTACGCGGGCATGAGGGGGAATCTTTCTCCCCTTGAAATACTATTAACCTTTTAACAGCGTCAATTCGTAACCGAGCAGTTGAATTTGTACTGTGAGTATTCAAACATTATTTTGTCCAACATTTTTTTATTTTAACATTTCTTTCAAAAAGTTTCTTTCTCATTTTTTTTCCAAACATTTTTAAAGAGACTTCTTTTCAAATCATTTTTTTTCAAGTATAAAAATGATAAAAAGTGTTTAAAAAAAAAGTGTTTGAAAAAGTCTCTGAAAAAATGTTTGAAAAAGAACGTGTTTGAATTTTATTTTGGATTTTAAGTGTTCAAAATGAAAAAAATTTGAAAAGAAATGTTTGAAACTGTTGAAAAAAAGTTGTAATGAAAAACTGTTCCAAAAAATGACTGTTCGAATATTCACAGTATGAATTGAACTGCTCAGTTACAAATTGGCGCTATTGAAAGGTGTTGATAGAATTTCAAGGGGAGGAAGATTTCCCCTCACGCCCTACAGCTTTTCCGAAATATCAAGCTACTGCATTAATATTCGAAGTTTTTTTTCAAACAGTTGATAGCATCCCTACATCATTTTATCTGCTGCACAGTAAGATTCTGGTACAGTGATACTAATGTCTTGCAATATGCATTGTTATATTTACCGGCGCACTCGTTCTACATCGGGATCATCCAGCTTGACTTTGGCACCTTTTGCAGATTTGAGATCTTCAGGGTTAGCAAAAGCCTGCAATATTTACAAGACATTAATCGACATTATTAAGCTTCAACTGACAATACAAATAAGACGTACAACTGGTTACTTTTCATACAAATAATTATTATTCAATTATTATCTCAAGAATTATCTCATTAACAGTACCGGTAAATAAATAATTTTTTTTTGGCTTATCTACATACCTGGTTGAATTATCTAGGCCTAGATATATAGGCCGACCCTACTTGCAAAGTAAATTGTGCGAACAAGGACCGAAAACGCTATTCGCAAAGTAAATTGTGCGACAAGCACCCGGCTCCGTTCCACCTGCCGGCGGTGTACGCGAGGTTTGGACACTAACCTGACCTCAAAAACCTAACCTACTGTCCGCAACGTGACTATGTCTACATAACTCGCGGGTTTTAGGCCGTTTTGCCATTTTTTACTTTGCGAATAGCGTTTAGGTTCTTTTTCGCAAAGTATTCGGCCATTTTTCTCTTTGCGAATAGACACTTCCATATATGTATATGTATAATTGTATTATATTACGTCTCTGCTACGAGCTACAATATTTATAAATGTTTTTCTTTTGTCAGCCCGCACTCAAGAACTTGTGTTCTTACGCGGGCTTCTGTTGATTTTACTATCCTCACTCATATTATGTATCAGTTATTGTACTACGCAGAATAAAATGAAAATGAAATTATATATGAATCAAAAAGGTCAATAAAACTAAAACTAAAACTAAGCACAGATAATGGGAGCTTCCCTTATCTATGGTTATACAGTAGTAGGTTATCTTATCTTCATACCTATTTGCTTGAAGATAGGTAGCCTACATTCTATTGATGATTATTGTTTCCCTAATAACCTCATTAATTGCAACTATTTTAGGCTATTTGCAGGTATCAATAAGCGAATCATGGACGAATAATGTATACCCGTACCGGTATAACGTCAATTTTGAAGTGAATTGACTACAAAAGCAGGTTCATAGGCCTACTAGGCCTGATATGGAGGTATTTGAACCAAAAACAGTAACAAATGAGGCCTTAAGAGTCCACGGGAGTAAATTTGTCGAAATATCAGTTTCTTGGTGATAACTTTTCAACGGTATGAGATATCAAAAAATTTCTAATAAGCGAGAAACACAGATAATTATAAGAGCTTCAAGAGGACGTAAGTTGCATAACTGTGAAGGGTCAACAGTAAAAAGAAGACATTTTTTAGCTGTCGACGCTTGACAGTTGAAATGCGACATGATTTAAATAGTTATAACTTATATTAAATTGGAGCTATTATAATTATCTGTGTTTCTCGCGTACCGGTACTAGAATTTTGATATCTCATACCGTTCAAAAGTTATCATCAAGAAACTGTTATTTCCATAAATTGACTCCCCAGGATTCTTAACAAAAAAAAAATTGATGATACAATATGATTTTGGCATAGGCCTAGACTATGCATTTTATATAGGCCTAAGTAGGCTACTACATTAATTCATACATGATAACAGCTTGAAAACATTTGCATTGACTAGGCAATTTATTTATTAATTTCATCTATTCATTTATTTATGACAACACCTTACGAATAGCAAGGCTTTTTTTTAGCAAGGGTTTGACTTTATAATAACTCAATGATTATTATTATTTATTTAAAAGTACAATTGTGTAACTCGTACACAGTGGCACAGTAAAACAACCACATCTGTTTACCACATAAACTTATTCATTAGTGTCCCCTCTTTCTCACTTTCACATTCCACAACCCTTCTCTTGAATTTACCCAAACTCGCTTCTTTTACTATGTCCTCCTCCAAATCATTCCATTCAATTCCTGTCCTTATCAAAAACGAAAACCTGCGGACATCTCTTCTACATCTTTACCTTTTACAGCACCGAAATGATCTCACTCTTACCATATCATGAACCAGTAGTGCCTAGGCCTATGTTAGATTATTTTAATGCATCATATTAATATTTTTATTTATGAATAATGTTTTGGCATATTCTCTCCATTCTCAAGATTCAAGATCTTTTAAAAGGTACAGGCTGACAGCTCGCCGAAATATTAAAGAAAACAATTATAAGTAGCGCTTCAGTACGATCATCGAGTTTGTAGTTATTATATCGTCAATGGCACGATTATTCATCATTTATTATTATTATTATTATTATTACTATTATTTACCTTATTGTTATTCATCATTATTTATTTATACTCCAATTGGGTATATTACCTCTTCTTTCAATATGTTAATGAAGCCCCTATGGCCCTAAATTCTTCAGTAGGCCCTACCGTAATCTCGATAAGGACTAGGGAGTTTACATACCTTCTTGGCGAATCTCTGTCGAGCCGTAAGAACGACCATAGCCATCATTTTGACAGCCAGAACAGCCGAGTAAAATGCATATGCGTTAAACACCGGGTTGTCTAGCGACAAAAGATTATTTGAGTTCGACATTTTAATGGTAATTCGCCGTCACTTATGTTACACGGATAGAGAAGAGATGAACGTGTCAAGTCTTATCGAAGGTTCGACAGAGAAGAACTGGATGGAGATTATCACGTTTACTTTTGAAAATAATGCCGACTCACACAGTGACCTTGTGTTTACATTAGTTTTTTCTACGAGTCCGAGATAATTCGGTAATCGGTAGGAGGAGCGATGCCTGCATTGGTACCAACTCTGGCAACTCACGAAATGAAATTCACATTTTTTTGATATTCAGTGAAAAAATAATATCACGCATGATTATTGTGATTCTTATGACTCACAAGTCACAATATATCGCGATACCACGTAGATATTAACAAGGCGATATACATCTAATTAATAATATATAAAACAAGATAACAAAGAAACATTCATCTTGAAAGCATAACTTTTTTTGGGAATAATCGATTTTTTTAACACAAGTTTTGCGCCAGTCCAGTTGGTGTTTCATTCATCAAAATATTCTTCCCAATCGATATTTAAATTGAAATATCGCTCCAATCAAAATTGCAATATAGGCCATTACTATAACGGCCATTGAACTTCATGCCTGTTGTCTACCAAAGCTGTCTACCTTAATCCGTACCGACTGTACGTAACTGTCAGAAGTCAGCTGTAAACACTGTGTAGCTGTAAATAAGGCACTTGGTTAGTTCAGCAGGTAGCCAAAACGGAGCAGCACTCATCAATTACACGACGGTAAAACAGTTCTCTGTCTTACTACTCATATTGTGTGGTGATTGTGCTCGGAGTCGATAACGTCAATAGTTATATCAACTCCCCACACATTTAAAACACATTTGAGAATCAAACACATTTGAACACATTTGAAAAGTGCATTCATTAAGAATGTGTTGCATTTTTTTTTGTTTCACTACCATTTTTTAGTTATTCATATTTCAATGTGGGAAGGCTAAGTTGATGCCAAGTAGCCTAAATGGCCAGCTCCCCTAAATTTGAAATGCATACTTCTTCTTTGATGTTGCTGAAATGTCCTCGTTTTGAGCTCAAATGTGATGTAAGAAATCGCTTCACCGTTTTTTTTTGTCTGTGGTGGGAGGGGGGGGGGGGGGGGCAAATTGATGGTCAGCCTTCCTTAACATTTAAAATATGAATTTTTTCTGAAGTTATTGAAATGCGCTCGTTTTGTGTTGAAATGTGTAGCAAAGATTAGTTTTTAAGAAAAAATCGCCGAACCTGGACGAAGAAACAAGTAAAACAGGAAGACCGTGTATTAATAATTTTCCATGTAAAGGAGAGATGAGTCTGACGTCAGAGCTTTTTTCCCCACCAAGCTAACCCCACTACTCGCTTCTTAAGAATGAGAGGTCCGAACTTCGGCGAAGGGTTCGGACCTCTTACCCCAATGAAGCGATTAGTGGGAGTAACTTGGCGAGGAAAAAAGCTTTGACATCAGAGTCATCTCTCCTTCATGACATGGACTTTATATAGCTTTTAATCGCATTTCACATATTAAATAGGCCTATAACGGTCAGCTTACAACGTAGGCCTACATGCTCTGTTCCCTATTTTTAATTAGCAGCACGAATGCTATTTCCATTTTCCAAGAGATTTACCAATGAAGCAGTCAAAATATTTGAAACACTAAAGCTGGATTCACAATGCGAACTAATGATTAGTGATTAATGATTAACTAAAGTTGGCAGATACGGAATCAGTGTTGACGTTCACATTGTGTTTAATATTAGTGACTGACCTTGAAAGTTAACCAACTTTCAACTTTAGTATTAATCATTAGTTTCAATCATTAGTCCGACCAATCAGAAGTCGTGAATTCGAAACGACAGAAAGTCAATGCACAAGGAAGCTATCCCGCTCGATGAACCGCTCGTTTACAGCCTTCTAACATGTAGATTTCAATTTAAATCTGTCATCTTACGAAAGCTACGACTCATGAAAATTAATTCCTATTGTGAATGCTCAGTTTCTTAATTTTAGTATTTAGTATTAGTCACTAATCATTAGTTCGCATTGTGAATCCAGCTTTACTTTTAAGAGGCTCTTCACCGATAACGACCATCACGGCCTATAGGATAGATCATGAGAATCATCTGCGATGAATAATGACGTATCGTAATGTAGTATACACTTTTATGCTAAGCCAGCCAGCCGACTCGAAATGGACGTGGCTTTACCAGTCGGCCTTCTAGATCTACATCATTGGAGGTCATTCAGAGACACCCTCATTGGAGATTTGAATTTCACCTCAGTTCTAACAGCCCCGTCGATTGATACAGGATGTCCACGATGCAGTGATGCCAACCTATTTCATCTTAATATAAAGAAGGTGCTCCAACTTGGGTCTTGAAAGTGAAATATTTCCAGGGTCAGTGTTCCCGAGTCCATGGTCCCGATTGCCTGTAGCGCAACTATCGCATTTATATCGAACTATATAAAACATCAATACTTATAATGCTCAATAGAACACTGCTCAATAGAATTAAAATGTTAGTAGTTGCATTTTTTTTTTACGAAAATGATAGATTTTGTGAGTTCAACAATGCCACCGGTACCGTGGCCACTCTCATCTACATCTAGTTCACAGGGGAATCCGCTAAAGCGCGACAGGTAATCGGGACCTTTGACTCTGAAATGACCGCAAGAAACCTCAAATGCCTTCAATGTTATCAGCATGGGAGTTGGGTCACTTTCTTTATACTATGATGAAATGGGTTTGTATCACTACATCGAGGAATGTCTCTAAAATCTATGAAGCCACGTGAGTCTTGACGACACATTTCTGCTATTACTATTAGTTGTGTTCGTCAGCTTCGTCTGTCATGAACTGAAAAGAACTGGAGTACACTATAAGGGGGCGGAGCAACTTGAGTGCTACTCCGTGCAGGATACGCTGTCGCTGTGGTTCAGTTCAACTTGGTGTACGTGAACTAACATTTCCATCTATTTGATGAATAAAGAACATTGTAATAAACTATTTCTTTCAAAACGGCTGATCAGAATTACCTACAAAATATCTAATAATTAGATGAGCGTAGCGAAGTCTCCATCCCACTCTTATAGGGCTTTGACTGTGTGTTTTTTTTTTTTTTTTTTTTTTTGTGGGCACTGCACAGGTCGCGAGGTTCGACTGATCAACATGAAATTTTTTTTGTACGGGCCAACTTTTACAACTCAGAACTGTATAGTTTTTGGAATAAATCGGTCGATTAGATTTTGAGAAATATCATGTCAAAGTTTTTAAAAACCCCATAAGATTAGGCTGGGTGAGAAAATTTGAAAAAATGAAACCTCTCCGAAAAAAATGAAATTTTCTCTGAATGTTCAAAAATAAATGATTCACATAACCACTATTTTGTAAGCAATTCGAACCAGCCGTTTCGAAGAAAAAAATTCAAATAACTGTTTTTATACATCAAATATTTGGAAATGAGCAAAGATTCACTGCTTCCTAGATTCGATATTTGCCCAAGCATTAAATACTCTTCATATTCGTCAAGGTGTGTAGAATACCAGAGAAGATAAAGTAGCAATAGAATGAAGGTCAAAGTGTTTAGAATACCAGAGTCGATAAAGTAGCAAATGTAGGACTGTTATTGGATGAGCGTAGCGAAGACTCAATTTCACTGTACTTGAAAAATCGAATGTTTTTTTTTTTTTGTTTTGTTCACGCTCTATAGGTCGAACAGAAATTCAGATCATGATGAAACTTGGCACACACATGAACCTCTATCTGACTTGATGCTGTATAGTTTTGAGGTGCGATCGGTTGAACCACTTCTGAGAAAACTCATTCCAAAGTTTTCAAAAATCCCATTAGAATAACCCAGAGGAAAACATTCGTGAAAAATATTTCATCTGAGAGGATTCAAATTCTCAGAGAATTTCAATCTGATAATGATACACATTATTCCGAACTTTCACTCAAATCGGATCAGCCGTTTCGATGTAAGAAAATATATAATGTAATTTGTGTTAATTATTCAAAGCTATTAAGATACCTATTAAATCAAAGCAACAAGTGTCACCACTTGATTGTAAACGATTAAAACAAAGCCTTCTTTATTATCATATAAATTATTAATGGAAAATAAGATGGCAGTGATGTAATGGTTTGGATCTCAAGGTGTATATATATATAATAACCAATCCAAAGATAAGTTGATATGTTCCAGCTCATCCATCAACGCGGAAACACATAACGCGTTTGCCTAGTTATACCTTATTCAGATATCTCGCTCATCTTACAACGCATATTTCGCGTTTGCCTAGTGTAGGCCTATATCAATCATATATGAGGGAACACTAGTATAATCTAAGCTATGATAAAGAAAACCTAACTAATTTATTTTCGAATGTCACTTATGTACCACTATCAGTTGGCTTCTGACCCCCTCATATATTTACATTCAAAGAAAATTTCAATTTTTTGAGAGATTTTATTTTCCAAATAATCTCGTCCAGTCTAATCGTTTTTTTCAACTTCGTGATAGCGTTTCTCAGAAATGGTCGGACCATCATGGTTCTACCGATTCGACTCCAAAACTATACAGTTCCAAGTTGGATAAGTCTGCGTGTAAGAAGAAAGGTTTCATTATGATCAATCGAACCATGCGACCTGTGCAGTGCCCACAAACAAACAAACTAACAAAAAAAAACACACACACACAGACAAAGCTCCATAAGAGAGGGATGGAAGTCTTCCATCGTTCATCCTATAATTTGTTGAACCAGCAGTTTATCGAAAATTGAAAGCTCCACCGCATTGATTGGTCTTGAGCTGATTGTTTAGCTTTCTACTAGGAAACGCAGTATATGCGTTGTAAGATGAGCGAGATATTTAAATGGATATTCAGAGTCGATCAATTAGTTCTACCTTCTATAGACTCTGGTATAATTGAGAACTTCACACACTTTGACTCGTATATAAAATATACTTCAATCGGTAAATATTAGATCTAGAAAGTCGTGAATCTCGCCAACATAATTGACCACTAGTGATAGGCGTGGCTTATCGGGAGGCCACCTAGATCTATACTTCATGTGGGCATTTAGAGATACTCTGATGGGCCATGTCAATTTACCCACATAACAAACAGCCCATTTGATTGGATGTTTTTTTTGTGACGTTTGTGGGCGGGTCAATCACTAGTCGTCAATTCTAACATTTCTTTGATTTGATGAATAAAATACTTCCATTCAATTATTTTCTTCAAAACGGCTGATCCGAATTGAATACAAATTTGCTTAAAGTGTATCATTTTTGTGTTCACATTCAAATAAAATTTGGATTGTTTTGAAGATTTTATTTTTCAAAATTTCTCACTCAGCCTAATCTTAAGTTTCTTTCGTTTTTTTTTTTGAGATTGCGTTTTTCATAAATGGTCCAACCGACTCAACCCCAAAACTTTGAAGTTTTAGTTGAATAAGTCGGCGTGTACAGAAAATGTTTCATGTTGATCAGTCGAACCACGTGTTACCTGTGCAGCAGTGGATACAAAAAAAAAAAACACGAACAAAGCTCCATCAGTGTGGGATGGAAGTCTTCGCTATCGCTCACCCAATTATGAAACTAGGCAAACGCAGAATATTTGTTGTAAGATGATCTTAATAGATAATCAGAGTCGATAAAGAAGTTCCACCTCCTCTTAGACTCCGGTATAATCAAGAACTTCAATCACCTTCACTCAATGGATGGGCGAAGCGAAGACTCAATTTCACCATACACGAAAAAGAAGTTTTTTTTCTCCTTTTTTTGCTCAAAAAAATGAACAAAAATGAAAATTCAATTGAAATTTGGCATACAAAAGTGTCCTTATCTTATTAAATACTGTATAGTTTTGAAGCACATAATCGGTTGACCCAATTCTGAGAAAAGTTCTTTCAAAGTTTTCAAAAATCCCATAAGAATAACCCCGAGGGAAAATTCGTGAAAAATATTTTCTTCGAGAGATTTCAAATTTTCAGAAAATTTCTATATAATAATGATACACATTATTCCGAGCTTTAATTCAAATCGGATCAGTTGTTTTGATGTAAAAAAAATACGATGTGATATTTTTAAATCACTCAGAGCTATTACCAATTAAATCCAAGTAACAAGTGTCACCAATTAATTGGAGACGATTAAAAAAAGGTGTGTAGAGTCTTCGATTATACTTCATTGATGAGCGTAGCGAAGTCTCCATCCCACTCTTATAGGGCTTTGTCTGTGTGTTTTTTTTTGTTTGTAAGCACTCCACAGGTCGCAAGGGTTGACTGATCAACATGAAACTTTTTTTGTACCCGCAAACTCATCTAACTTAGAACTGTATAGTTTTGGGGATGAATCGGTCGGACCGATTTTGAGAATCATCATCTCAAAGTTTCTAAAAACCCCATAAGATTTGGCTGAGCGGAAAATGTTGAAAAATAAAATCTCTCCAAATGGGATGAAATTTTCTCTAAATGTGTATACATGGATTTTACACATTATTGCGATTTTTTAAGCAATTCTGATCAGCCGTTTTGAAGAAAAAAAATAAAATGACTGATAATTGATGAGCGTAGCGAAGTCTCCATCACACTCTTATAGGGCTTTGTCTGTGTGTTTTTTTTTTTTGTTTGTAAGCACTCCACAGGTCGCAAGGGTTGACGGATCAACATGAAACTTTTTTTGTACACGCAAACTCATCCAACTTAGAACTGTATAGTTTTTGGGATGAATCGGTTGGACCGATTTTGAGAATCATCATCTCAAAGTTTCTAAAAACCCCATAAGATTTGGCTGGGCGGAAAATGTTGAAAAATAAAATCTCTCCAAATGGGATGAAATTTTCTCTAAATGTGTATACATGGATTCTACACATTATTACGATTTTTTGAGCAATTCTGATCAGTCGTTTCAAAGAAAAAAATAAAATGACTGATAATATTTATAAAATATAATATCATAAAAATTGTGACAGAATTAAGTTGTCAAGATTCACTGCTTTCTAGATTCAAGAGTTGACCAACAATGAAGTATTTTGTATATGCGTCAAGGTGTGTAGAATACCAGAGTCAATTAAGTGGCAAGAGTAGAACTACTTTAACGACTTTAATAGCTTATTCAGATATCAAGGTGTGTAGAATACCAGAGTCGATAAAGTAGCAAGGGTAGAACTCCTTCAAGGACTTTTATACCTTATTCAGATATCTAGCTCATCTTACAACGCATATTTCGCGTTTGACTAGTATTGATAAAATATATCATAAAAATTGTGACAGAATTAAGTTGTCGAGATTCACTGCTTTCTAGATTCAAGAGTTGACCAACAATGAAGTATTTTTTATATGCGTCAAGGTGTGTAGAATACCAGAGTCAATGAAGTGGCAAGAGTAGAACTACTTTAACGACTTTAATAGCCTATTCAGATATCAAGGTGTGTAGAATACCAGAGTCGATAAAGTAGCAAGGGTAGAACTACTTCAAGGACTTTTATACCTTATTCGCATATCTCGATCATCTTACAACGCATATTTCGCGTTTGACTAGAATTTTTCATTTTTTTTGACGAGCCCAATCTTATGTTTTTTTGTTGTTGATATTTCTCAAAAATGGTTTGACCTACTTGACCCCAAAACTATATAGTTCCAAGTTGGGTGTGTCTGGATGTACAGACAAAGTTTCATGTCGGTCAGTCAAACCGTGCGACCTGTGCATTGGGTGCAAACAAACAGAAACAAACAAAAAATAAACACACACAAACAAAGACTCAGCTCAAACAGCTCAAAAGACTCACACAGACAAAGCTCCATACGTGTGAGATGTAAGTCTTCCCTATCGTTCATCCAATAAAGAAATGTTGCATGCATTTGCTTATTGTAAACAATAGTTTAAAAATCAATAACATATACTAATTATTGTTATTCGCAATTATAAAGTGCAGTTCAAGGACATAATTATAATGGTATTTTTATCACATCTATTACAATGATAAAACATTATATGACTGAAATATGAAGGTAGACTTAATGACATATCAAAATAATGAAAAATACTTATATAAGCCGATAAATTCCAAGGTTTCAAATATCGGTTTACTGTTAGTAATTTATGAGTAACAACTATTTGATAAAATAAAATGACTCGGTATTATTCGTCACCAGTAATAGTGATGTAATGGTAGTGATTTACAATGGGAAAATAATAAAGAATCCAAAAATAATAATAATAACCAAATCATAATATAATCGAAGTATTTAATTTTATCACACATTTTTCTTCATTGTCCCTATCCTGAGCTTATTATTTAATTCACAGTTTCCAGTTTGGTAACTCATTTACGAACTATTTTGTCAACTATTTGTATAAATCATTCAATTTATATTTTTTACCACCACATACCCAAGTTTCTCCAGTATAGGTACGGGGTAATCATCAAATCGGCATTAAAGTCTACCAGTAGGCTGTGAAAAAACACCACGTGAACATGACCAAGTGGTTGATTGAATTAGCGAACGAATACTCAATTTCACCGTACTCGAAAAAAATAAGCATGTTTTTTGTGTGCGTGTTTTTAAGATTTTGTTCTAGAATCTCTAATGAAAAATATTCTGTTAGCTTAATCTACATCTACAGACCTGGGTTTACTTCCGAAGTTGAAACGTTTGAAAACCCCACCGGCTGGTTGTTGATATATGCACCTTGAATTCCAAACATTTGTGTCACTGCCTTCTTGTTTTATTCATCATTCATTTTAATCGTTTTAAATTAATTGGTGACACTAGTTATTTGTTACCCAACTAGCCTATCGAAGTGTAGTTGAGTGAGGCCCATTGATCGTGGCTAATGCTCTTACTAGGGCATTGACTAGGCCTAGTTATGAACCTTCACAACGTACAAAGTAGAGTAAACTTATTACTTTACATCTCACAACCCATGAGTAAAACCTAGATAGTAAAACCTATAGGGGGACGCAAAAAGCGTCAATACAGGCCTTTAGTTCCCAACACATGGTGGGTAAACGGTAGGACCAATCAGTATAATTATTTTTGCAATAAAACAACAGTGAGTATATCTGTGCCTCTACGTTCAGTAAAAGTCATAATTCTATATCATATTACTCTGAAAAAATCGTAAAATCGATGAAAAACAGGTAGTAACATGTTGATTTTTGACAATTATTTTGAAAGGGTTTAAAACATACTACGAACTGAAGCTCTCCGTACGAGCATGTATTGAATACTAATGATCATCTAACCGAAAACTGTAAGTTGATACGGTGATTGGTCTTCCGTTGCCAACTTGGGCCCCGAACGTCTGCAATCAAGCCGGTAGGCAAGATGTAAAGCGACCTCTTCTCATCTTTGACCTCGACGATAGAGCGGTAGTCACTGGCCGTAGGCCCTTGGTTTGTGTTCAAAAGCATCAATTTGATATATTTGTATGTATATTCTCATGTTAAAGTGATACTTCAAAGTTTGAATTGATTATATGATCTTTTTTGCAAATCGTGACAACTGACAAGCAGGCCGTAAATCATTCAACCAGCCCGGCCATATGATTGTGTGGATAGCTCGTTCGGCTGTTTGGAGAGACGTTGAGAAATGAATTGATTGCATTCGACTGCAACCTTTTCCCGTGTAATATAGGCTTTACTTAGATTCAATCGGTCTTTTAATGGCAATTTGATTGGTGTGAAAAATTACTTTATATAAATGCATTTTCTCCGTTATTTCTCATTCGATTGTTGAAAAACTCACCGATAATGTGTATGACAGTTATTTTCATATTCAGTAAGAATTTGAGAGCTTTTGAAAACTATTTGTTTTTCAAGTATGTTCTCCAACGGATTATTCTTATGGGGATTTTCCGAACTTTCCGGATTTTTCTCCCGGACAAAACGTTCAACCGATATTTTTGGGAGAAAAATCCCAACCTATTATGGTGTAACACCAATTTGCAGGAAAAATTAGATTCCTACCAAGTGAGGTTGGTACTTTTTCCTGAACTGTATGCCGCGTACAAAGTGATAAAAAAAACACAAAAACGAAGCCCAATTTTTTCGGGAAAATATGGAGGAAGTCTTTACTATAGGCTCATCTAACAAAGACTTCAAGTCAGAAGTCCTATATGACCCAAGTGTTGGTGGAAGGGCCATGTTTATTTAAGCCTCTTCAACAGAAATATTTTGTTTGTTATACACAAAACCTACATACAAATTGAGTGTACATGCCTCATACTCGACATTTACAGTAACAGAAATTCATCTATGATGGAATATTATGCAAACACAACATTTTTTGTATATCTACAGACCCACGATGATATGGAAAACTAATGCAGTGTATAGTTAGCTTCAATTGACTTATCTTCGAATGAACATTTATTTAATTACAGGAGACGAGTAAAACAGAAATGGGATTATTGAAGAACTGATAATAATCCAATCAATTCGAATACGGCATATACCAAATTATTTTCTTCTTCTTTCAAACGTTATTATGAACAATATAAATTCAACACCTTCTTTCTTTCAAATCTCTTACATATTTTTAATGTGCATTATATATATTGTATTTATTCTGTTGTACACACAAGTCAACAGTCAAACATCAGTCGTGGACTGAAGACAAGAACTTCAAGTTTTATGAATAATACATTTTCGTTCTGCACTTCTAGAAATTGTTAGGTATGTACGTTTAGTTATTTGTGTGATTGAAAGTATATTTCTTGTATAAAATATATCTGAGGTTTTCTCTCTAATTAAAATTCATTTCGAGATTAACTACCAACAGGTGAAGTACTATTGTCAGTCAAGTTGATCCTCAAAAGTCCTTCAACTGAAAATTAATACGACAATAATGAACACAGACTGCAGTCAGGTCAGGCCTACTCTACACTCTGTTCTGTCTTATTAGCTTCATGTCTTTCATTAGCAAGTGATTCATCAAGAAATGAGAGTCAGATGAACTAAAAACTCCGTTTTAGGCGTTTGGAGAACTTTCGCTTGAACAGTGTAGTGACTGTGTATACTTGGGGACTTGGCTTCCGTCGAGCTGCTGCTCGACTAGATAAATGTGCTGTGTTAATGTCTGATATTTATATTGAACAGATTATTCCAATGATCTGAAAGGTTCAAATCTCACTTTGTGACTGAAGTGAGCGCGTTGGATCGCCAGTGGTTATAATTTACGGCTTGCATTCTTCGCCCCATTGACGTCACGCATCATAGCATCCAATCGACGGGACTTTTAGAAGTTAAAACTGAGGTAAAATTGAAATATCCAATCGGGGTGTCTCCAAATCACCACAAATGATAGATATAACTGGCCGACTGTTGAAGCTACGACGCCCATTTCGAGTCGTCAATTGCTGTAGTCTTAAAAAACATCGATGTCAGAAAAAAATCAAATAAGTTAATTTGATTGTAAATTTTGGCGTGTAAGAAAGTTGGTATTTTCCGTGCTCTGTCTTGAATGACAAAATAACTTCGAAATGAAGTTGACTGCCGACTAAGATACTCTGTTAGTCGATGGATCACCAGCGTGTCTCTATGTAGACTTGTTTTCAGTAGAACCTTCGTCGACAGAGGTTTCTCGCAGATGGAATTTCGTTTTGGACGTAACTTCAATAGTCGTGGCTCGATCGTAGTATAGGTGAGGTCAGCGATCCATACACATATAATTCGAATGAGATATCATATCCTGAAGATCAAAATACATTAAAACGTCAGCTTGCGATATTAAAAAAACACTGCTCTCAAGTTTTAGTAGAAGTGCCAAGTTTATTCCTGGCACTTCCACGGACATTTTTTCCATGAACATACAAAACCTGAATTTGAATTCAGTGTTCATAGAAAATAAATTCGAATTCAGTAATGGAATGATAATATTTTATAAAGCATATATCCTTATGATTTCATAGAAAATGTTTTTATCAATCATAGCCTGCTTTTTGTAGTTGATTTTTCCTGGAAAATTAGTAATAAAACCACAATGTTACGCAATGCACTTCACACTCCTTGATTGTTCATTCATGATCACTGTTTTTTTGTTTGGATCTCGTGTCACATTTAGTCATTCACTGCTCTTTCCTCTGCAGAAGTTTCAATATGACTGTTCCATGTATTCCATATATTCCATGTACTTACCTTACTTGTGTTGGTATTCAGGTTTACAGTTTACATAATTACTGGGTTCTGTTTGGATCAGAAATCAGTTAAATATAGGTCTAATATCATCCGGTTCAATTTCTGCTAGCAATATATCTCTTGAGGGCAAACATGGCAGCTATCATTGATTTTCAGGACTCGGTACCACTCAGACTCAGACCCAGTATTCAGGACTCGAGACTCAGTGAACATCCTCATTTCAACATATTATTCGAATAATTAATTAATTATATCTTCTGAATTCCAATAATCATCATTGTTCTTATATATTTTGAGAATATCTGTGAACATTTAGTCAATCTGAAACTACACATTAATTAACCTTCACAAAGTATGGTGTAGATAGTTCAAGCATGGTCCAAAGAAGACGATTTAGCGAAATATCAGTTTTCTGGTGATAACTTTTGAACGGTATGAGATACCGAAATTATAATACGCGAGAAACACAGATAATTATAATAGCTTCAAGATGATATAAGTTAAAGCTATTCAAGTCATGTCGCATAACTGTCGAGCGTTAACAGCTAAAAAAATTGTCAGCTGTATACGCTTGAAAGTTATGCAACATGACTTGAATGGTCACAATTTATTTCATCTTGAGGCTATTATAATTATCTGTATTTCTCGCGTATAGGGTATTCTCAACTGACGTCACCCATTGTTGAAAGAGAGAGACAACAATGTGCACCAGTTGGAATCGACCAATCAGAATGTTTGATAGTCCACCAGTTCGCTGTATTGCTATAGTAACGATTATTTGTCGTTTGTTACGTGCTACCACCCTATAAGAATCTTGATATTTTTCACCGTTCAAAAGTTATCACCAAAAAACGGTTATTTCGCTAAATCGACTCCCAAATAAGACTTTGGAGTAGAACAACTGCAAGCCTCAAACCGACAATGTTGTACATGCACTTTTTCGATACGTGTTTCACACAAACTGTTTTCACACAAACATTTGTGTTCACACAAATATGTGGTTACGTAAGACTTTTGTACTCATGCACTGAAAAATGAAATGATAAACAAAAATTGATCGTTTTTTTAAGTGAAAAAAAAAACTTTTTCATACATATAACAATTTTTACTCTCGCTGTTTTATCACACGAATACAAAAACATCCCTGCACAATAGCGCAAGTACGACATACTTATACCCAGATGTGGTAACAGTTTGGAGTGATTATCTTCAATAGTTTCAGAGATTCAAGTACCGAGATTCGCATTTGAAAATGACAGCACTACTGTGAATTGCATTGAAATATGAGGTGTGATAACAAAGTGCTGAATGAAGAATATAATATAATTATAACCACTTAGAATAATCTGATGATTCTTTCTTGCAGTATCCAATTGATAAAACATTATACTATGATCATATATGAAGAAATATACAAATTATAAGAATATAGCTTCCAATATTCCTTTAAAGTCTAACAGCCGTTTGGTCAGCAGAGTCAAAAAGTAATTTCGAAATTAATTTTAAATTGGGGAAATTTGCGTAAAGCCTTATTGAACATGTGTATTCTTGAATTGACAAAATGGCATCAGAAACACTGTCATATTTTTTTTGCTCAAGTTACAGCGCTTGAATGAAATATTAAGTTGCTGTTTTGACTTCATTTTGGTGAAAAATCAACTATTTTTCCTCTTAAAATGAGTGCGATTCATAAATGAGAGCGCGGGTACCTATATTTATTTTTGCATAATTCTATTCATAATGTCTTTATCCACAATAAAACAAGTTTTTTGATTGAATGTCATTACTTTTAGTGTATTTTTATGATCTGTTGAATAGTAAAAATGCATGAAATTTGAAGGTTGCGTGTTAAATGATAGGGAAAAATCCAGTTTTTGAATTGATATATCTCAAAATTTATCCCGGTTAGTCTATCATCTGTTTTGATATTATTATCGAGCACATCAAAATGAATCGATTGATAAAAACTCATGATTTTTCCTTGACCATGAGGTGATGGAGGTTAGACCTTAATTGGGATGGAAAGAGTAAATATGGAAAGGTGGAAAGGTGGTAAGGTGGTATGGACGTATGAAGAGAATGAATGAATATAATGAGTTGAGTGTCGGATATGGTTTTCTCCATTTTCATTGATGTATATATAGTGTCACAAGTATACGCATGTGCGAGTGCAAGTAAATAACATAAAATAAGTCAACTCAAATCAACCTAATCTGACCAATTAACCTAACGTACAATTATTTCAATAAGGTAACATAAAACCTGAAACTAGAATATGAAACGAACCCAATCTCTTGAAACTACTTGAGTGCAACTAAGAAAGAGGCTCAATCCTTCATTCGATCAAAGTCGAAAAAATGATTAAATCATCTACTCTCTCTGAGATGGCAACTCTTGCATTATTGGAAATATTAATATTTTCATCAACAATAATTGTTAATAATATAATTAGAATTAATTGGGTCGGAAAGGGGGGTAATTTATCATCCTTTCGATCTCCAAATCATCCACTTTCTTGAGAAGGGTTCGTGGTCAAAAAACGGTAGGAAACCATTGCGTGAATGCATTGTCAACATTATGACCTTGCATTATGCCATATATTATGTGATACTTAAATAGTATGCCATGGTCATGTTTCAATGGATGGTATCAATGTCGTGGTATCAATAGCAATTCCCTTCCATTTACCTCGATGCCAACTAAGAAATGAGTTTTAATTATTATCAACATTAATATGCTATATATATATATATATATATAAATATGCCATTTTACAGAACTATACAGAACTCGAACATGCATAAATCTTGTTGATAAATAATATAATATCTTCACTATAACTCAAGGGTAAATATTTACACGTAAGTGATATTTTACAAAATTGCAATTGATATTATATTAATCACAATATTTCTGATTGTATGTCAAGTTTTGAGTTGAAGGCTTCTTTTCACGTGACAATATATTCTTATCATGTTGGTATTTTTCAAAACATTGACACTTTGAGACATCGTCGAGGAAATTAATCGGAATGTTATAATTTTCTCGGACTTTTCTACATGACCTCAAATGTTACAATTTCTGCTAAGATTCCTTGCATTTCCAATAAATACATCCTGCTGATTGTTAGTAACAATATCTATATAGCCATATATGTTTGGATAACACATCCTATAGGAATTGAAAAAATAAAAATACAACCATTAAACTATTTCTGATTAAATATAGGCTCATGAGACGAGTATTTTCTACGTGCGTTTAGCTCAATAAGCGGTGATTTTTAGTATATATAAGACTGCATATTCATTGGTCGTATTATACTTCTCCTGAACAGTCAGTACTTCATCCTGTCGTCTGCAATACAGTAGTTACGATGTTCACTGGTAATAAGCTCATGTTCACCCTCGTCCTCGTTGTACTCATGGCTGGTGAGTTGAAACATCTACAACAATCGATGAATATTGTATATATGTATATGAATATATATATGATATATATATATAATATATATATTATAATATATATATGAATATATATAATATACATATATATATATATATATATATATATATATATATATATATATATATATATATATATATATGTATATATATATATATATATATATATATATATATATATATATATATATATATATATATAATTGTATATTATATGATTGTATATACTAAGTACCGGTATATATATATATATATATATATATATATATATATATATATATATATATATATATATATATTATTGTATAGGATATGATTGTATATACCATGTGTATACCATGTATATATATATATATATATGTATATATATATATATATATATATATATATATATATATATATATATATATATATATATATATATATTATTGTATATGATATGATTGTATATACCAAGTGAATATATATTTATATATATATATATATATATATATATATATATATATATATATTTATATATATATATATTATTGTATATGATGTGATTGTATATACCATGCATATACCATGTATATATATGTATATATATATATATATATATATATATATATATATATATATATATATATATATATATGTGTGTTTAATATTGCACATATATATATGTATATATATATATATATATATATATATATATATATATATATATATATATATATATATATATATATGAAACAATTTGAATATAATTCAATTATTCAAATGTAAATATTGTCATTTGCATCATGTGAAGAAAAGTTAATATAGTGATAAATATATTTCTGGAGGAATAATGATTCTGTTCGTTGACGCGCCGTTAAACCCCGATATTCATTCATTCATGATTCTGTATCACGCTCTGATGTGTATAAGAAAAAGGGATAATATTCGATTATTTTACTGACATCGTTAGCTCAGCAGTGCTCATTCGCGTGCTAGATGTGACCAGGAAGTTGTGGGTAGATTGAACCTCGGTTCGATTTCCGACACCGTTCAACTTCACATAGATTTCTCATGATTTTCCTGTGTAAGCTAGGCAGATGATTCGTGACCCTTATCGCAACTGCCACAGTGTGCCACTCAAAATAACGCCCAGGCTCAGCTATAGCTTCAAGCTACTGAGGATTTTGATTGGATAATGTTATCTAGGAGGGCTAAAATACCATGACAATACGAGATAATAGCCAATTAAGTCTTGGTCTCTCATCCAGAATGGGAAAATGTGGCCTAATTTTAGCCCACCTCAAGAGCAGTGCTATAGGATTTTGTGCTAATAATAATGGAAATACACGGATACTGGCCATGTTGCTATGATACTGATAGCTCTATACTATAATACTATAGTGAATAGAAACAATCAAAGTACTTTTAGTCTCTTGGAGCTAAGCTGGGCCTAAGACGTTATTTCAAGTGGCATTTTTGATAAAGGTTATGGTTCATACTATATAGACTGAGAACGCTTTCTTCTCACTATATCATTTCCATTAACTAAGGAACCTCTATCTTATTTCATCAAGCATTCACCTGGCGTCAATAGATTCTCAATATTATTACAGTATACGTCGTAAACCCACTATCAATACGAAAAAAATGCCAGCTTGTAATTCTTCGTTTTATTTTTTGAAATTGTTTAATATCATCAAACTTGCCAATTATATAGAAATGTGATTGAGCGAGAATAGTTTTTCAACGATAATTAGAAAATTGTCGCAAAAACTTACATGCAACCTTATACTGAGAAAAAACAATGACTTTATTTTCATATTTGTATTTATTTCTTCCGCGGCACACAGGTCACACAAAATCAAAATTGTTAGAAGAATTCAAGAAAGGTTGTAAACACATCTGTGATTTCTCATGAACTACTGATTTTATGCTAAATGAAAATGTATATAAACTATGGCATTTGGCGGAAATCAGACGATTTTAAGTTGACAATGTTTTTTTTTACTGCATTATTGAGTGTATTTTACATTTTATTATAATATTGACCATTCATATACTGGTAATTTATTGTAAACAGTCATCTGAATGAAAAAAATAAAAAATAAATAAATAAAAATGATCTTAGTGTCATATCAGAATTGAACACTATCGGAATCAGGTTATATATTAAGGTCTTTGATCGGAATTGAGCAAAATTGGTTCGACATTTTCTCGGAATATTTGAGAATATTTTAGAATTATCGTTAGCATTTGGTGAAATTTGCAATTGTTCCATTTTATCCCACCGAAAAGCAGTTGTATGGTAATATGTTAATTTTAATCTCGTTAAAATATATATATAATCACTTTGATCAAATTTGTTTCGAAAATGGTCAAATATATTGTGAAATATAGTCCAAGGTGCATCTCGATTACTTCATAAGAATATCTCGCTAATCGTACAATTAACATAATAGGCCTATTGCATTTTCCTGCTGTTCCTAATTAAAGCCATCTTCGATAGCTATAATTCAATCTTTGAACAAAATTTACTTACAAAAAATAAAAGATAATGATATATTTATATATATTTCATCCTGGGCTATCGTATCTATCGATAGACAACAGCGTTCCGAATGTATTCAGAGCTGTGCAACTAGCTAAGAAACTAAATTGTGCGGTTACCGCGGTGCAAATTACACTCTGTCATTTTATATTGCACTACGCGGTAACGTTTCGAGTAGATTATATGATGTATCAACTTTTCATGCAGAAAACCAGGAGGAAAAAAAAAGTGTCAACATATAATTTTTGCGCAGCATTTTTTCTGTCTACGTTGAAGTGTTATTTTTCAAAACATGTCTCTCAAAAATCAATAAAAACAGTAAGCCTACACTGGATTACCGAGTAAATGTCGAGAATCAATATAATACGATTTACATATATAATTTGAATTTAGAGCTTCAATAATTATTTAAAAATGAATGATCCAAAAATGCACCCGCATCAGAATGAGTATGAGTTGTGTATCCATCTGTACAAAAGTCAAGATTTCATATATGGATCCTTCACGAATTAAAAAAAAACTATACCGACGAATTAATTACAGTGGTTTTGATATTAAAAATAATAAAACATTTGTACGAACACTAAATTCCAATTGTATACATATTTTAAATAATTCGACTTGAAAAACATGTACTATATTTTCAGGTGTGGCGTTTGGTCATCATGCTGTTGATCATTCGTCTACCGGTTCCTCTGGCTCGTCCAGTCGTCAGGCGGCCGGTGATGACCTCACATCGCTTCTCACGAACGTTTTGAAGTTGGGTAAGGACAAACGTTATTAATTTTCACAATGATTATAATAATGAATTGCTTCAACTGATGAGCTTACCTATGAGTTATATGTCTCAACCTTTTCTTTACATAAATGCCTATTAGCAATCATTCCTGTTTTATCTATACAAAACCAAAGGGTAATGGGCATCTCTCAAGCGGTGCCATACATTGTTGTAATAAATGGACAATAATGTCCCTCATATTTTGTTTTTATCACAATTATACTATTAGTTCGTTTGCCGCCAACTTTTCTATTCGCTATGGTAACCTGACAAATATGCTGACAAACATGCTATGAAATGGCATTCTATAGGAACAAAATAGTTTGGAGATTATGAATTCAAATGGGGAAAACTCAGCATGGAGTTGTGAGAGGAGCGATATAGATATATTTATATTAAATGTTACAGAAAGCTTCAAACACACATTTATTTCCAGACTGCTATGTCACTGCCTTCCTGTTTGATCTATGTCTCATCAAAGCCGGTCAATAATTCAATTGGTTTAATGTGTATCATTCTTGTGCTGAAATTCCATACATATTGAATATTTCTATTTAAAAGGAATGATTCTCAAAAATGTCTCCTCCGCGTCATTCGTATGAGTGCTTTATAAATTTCGAAATAGTTTTTCTCAAAAGTGGTTCAACCGACTGCGACTCAAATCCACACAGTGTAAAAGCTAGTTATTGATATATGTGCATGCCAAATCAGAAAAATTCGGCTTTCGTTTGATCTGTAGGCGCGAACAAAAACCAAAAATTTTTTTTTTTTCAAAATATGGGTAAATTGAATCTTCACTTTGCTCATCCAATTATTGTATTATTTTTCAGTGGAAGCCATCTTGGGCACGCTCAACTTGACTGGTAATAAATAGAAGATACCAGAATGAAGGAGCGAGAGCGAGAGATGCCTTGGAATACCTGCATGCACACTGGACAATTTTCATCAACACTGAACGAATATCATATATTTTATTCATAACATATGAAGCTGTACTGTTTACTTGTTTACATATTTGATTGGATGAAGTATATTTCAATTCACATTTGAAACGTGCAGTTGCAGTTCTAATTATGTATCCATCCTTCCTCTCCTGAATGATTTCGTTTAGTTTTTGAATATGATCCAAAATACTGGTCATTTTCAGTTAGAAGTTTCCAAAGTTATTGTGAGTTTCGTGAAAGAAAATTTAGTGTTTCAAATGGTTAAAAAAACAATGTTATTGTTGAATGAGGTCAACTTTTGTTTTATTGGATAAGCGAAGCAAAGACTCAATTTTACCTTACTCGGAAGAAACAGTGCATTTTTTTGTTTGCGCTCCACAAGTTGAACGAAATGGTATATTTTCATTGTATCTTGGCATGAACACATGTCATCAACTGACTCGATCCATACTGTATCGTTATGAGGCGCAATCGGTTGAACCACTTTGGAGAAAAATTCTGTCCAGGCACTGGATGGGTTACCGCTTGTCGAGCTCGAGGAACTGCGTCCGCTGCTGGCATCAGCACTGCTTCGTCTCAGAGACCCCGGACAAGATTGCAGTTGAGCAACACTGAAGATGACCACGTGTTAGATAGGTGACCATTCATCCCACTGATGACTGCTGGACCACTCACAAGATGATGGCACTTCTCAGCTACGACACATCGACGAGGTCTCTAGCTCATTTGAGCTAAAGACCCCGTCGATGCATCGTTAAGTAGTAGGCCTCGTCGTCAGATTCCATGCTGCACCAATGGAATCACGTGAAAGCGATCCATTGGATCGGCAGAAGTGCCCTCGGTCTGTGAGTGGTCCAGCAGCTAGCAGTATTTTCACTGATCAGTAAAATACTTACTGCGTAATCAAAATACAGTTAGGATGATGAGTCTTGGGATTGGGTTTCTCAAAATGATCTAAAAGCCGCAAATGGCGGCGATATCTCCACCGAAACAGAATTTTGTGAGAAGGAGCCAAGCGCATGCTATTTAAACATTTTAGCATATACAATTTGTGATATGAACAGTTTTGATCAGGGTCTCTTTTCAATGGAATAAAAATGCATATGCGTGGAAAGAGATATATCTAATATACGCTTCCACACATGCAATTTTAATCTATAAATTGAACTGTCAACTTGACTAAAGCTGTTTATATCTATTCATATACGTACACGGCGTATATCTGGTTATATGACTAAGGTCCAGCATTACCAAGTTCAGTTGGTATTTATCTGAGAGTTGGTGAAAACAAATACCACTGGTAACCATGGTGATAACAAGTTTGAACTGTCAGATAAAGGCTAACTGGACTTGGTAATACTGGGCCTAAATATATATATATATATATATATATATATATATATATATATATATATATATATATATATATATATATATATATATGTCATGTTTATGTCTGTTTATCTCTGTTTCTGTTGACCTAAATCAGCTTTCACACATTTGCAATTTCAATTTATTAATTAAAAAGTTAACTTGACTCTTATATGACAAAGAATCCGAATGAAATTGACACCCTTCTCTACAAGATTTTGTGCTGGTGATGAGAAATTGAATTATAGAATTCTGATCGAACTCTAGACTGGAATTTTCAACCTTGTTCTTGTTATTACAATGATGGAATTCAGACCATCTGTCCTCACATAGTGATGATTTCAATGGACTTACAATTTTATTCTGACTCCGAATTTCAGATTCATTAGATCGCCAGTGTGATTTCTATATACATGGTCATTGTTCACTTGGAATTCAAAAGTTATTCGGTTAAAATTTGAGCGCTTTCACTCCTATAGATCGAATCAAATTCACAATAAAAGGCTTGAACGACCTCGTATAAAAAAGATCAAAATAAAACAAAGGTAAATCTGGATATGTTGGAGAATAAATGGACGAAGTACTCAAGATAATATATCAATACTTTTCCTTCAACATTTTATTTTTGCACAATTCATCATATCATACTGCATATAAACAATTAGAAACGGAAAAGAAAAACGTGATGAAAGTACTCACTACTTATATATTATAATTATATCCACGAGAATTGTAGATTGTGTATCGACTTAACATACACAAATATCACCGTTTTATTCATCTTGATATGTAGTATTTTTAGTGTGAAAGATGATTCATGATTAGAAACACAACAACAGGTTCAAAAGCTTTCAGTGTTCCAATTTGCTCTGAGCTACTCCATAATTATGAAAGTTATCACATTTATTATTCACTTGGTAGACGATCTCCGTCACTCGTTTATGGAATTATAATATAATATTCACCTTTTGATACCAATAGTAAGCATTACGCAGTAACAAGTATTATCGCACCGATTGTATTTCACCAGTAGAGTCTTACCTACTTAATCCATCACTCAATTCAAAATCATATTCAATGACTGGATCATAAATATCACAACTAACGTGACAAGCCCAGTCGCATATCAACAAATCGACATCAAAATTCTTACCTTCAGGACATTGGTTCACGACAATATAATCGTATTCACAGGTAAAATATAGCGAACAATTTTCTGGATCTGATATCTTCTGATTTACTTCAGTAAAACCCTCACACTTTGGAATCAAATGATCAGGTTTTTCTGAGATGATATCCACAGTTGTATCACTGTTCTCTTGTTTTTCGGTAGTTGTTTTTTCGTTGTCATTGGTAGAAATTGTAGTTTGCGGTTCGATTGTTGCTTCATTCATTTTACATATAGTTGTGTTGGGCCAATCACATACTTGAAGGAAGGGGTTAAAGTGAAGCCCTCCTGAGCAAGATTCTTCCTTAGCTATGCCATGGTCACATCTCAGAAATTTTGAACAGTTGGATTTATGAGGTAAATGTATGGTTTTATTCAAAGGGTCAATTTCAGGGCAATTGCTCAAGATTGTTGCTTCATCAATTGTACATATAGTTGTATTAGGCCAATCACATACTTGAAGGAAGGGGTTAAAGTGAAGCCCTCCTGGGCAAGATTCTTCCTTAGCTATGCCATGGTCACATCTCAGAAATTTTGAGCAGTTGGATTTATGAGGTAAATGTATGGTTTTATCCAAAGGGTCAATTTCAGGGCAATTGCTCAAGAGAATTGGAGATGAAGTCGAGGTAGTAATTATTGTTGTGGTCACTTCGGATATTGTAGACGATGAGGCTGAGTTGTTATCAGTTATATTGGTAGCCTCTGTACTTGGCTCACTTGTAACTATTGTGGGCTCATTAGTAATTATTGTAGGCTCACTTGTAATTGGATTTTCAGTTGATGAAAGAGAAACATCTGTACTTGGCTCACTTGTAACTATTGTAGGATCGTTTGTGATTGGGTCTTCAGTTGTTGAAAGAGAAACATCTGTACTTGGCTCACTTGTAACTATTGTATGGTCGTTTGTGACTGGGTCTTCAGTTGTTGAAAGAGAAACGTCTGTACTTGTAACTATTGTATGGTCGTTTGTGACTGGGTCTTCAGTTGAGAGAGAAACAACCGTACTTGGCTCATTCGTACCTATTGTAGGATCGTTTGTGATTGGGTCTTCAGTTGTTGAAAGAGAAACATCTGTACTTGGCATACTTGTAATTATTGTGGGCTCGTTTGTGATTGGGACTTCAGTTGTTGAGAAAGAAACAACCGTACTTGGCTCATTCGTACCTATTGTAGGATCGTTTGTGATTGGGTCTTCAGTTGTTGAAAGAGAAACATCTGTACTTGGCTCACTTGTAACTATTGTAGGATCGTTTGTGACTGAGTCTTCAGTTGTTGAGAGAGAAACAACCGTACTTGGCTCACTTGTAATTATTGTAGGCTCCTTTGTATTTGGATCTTCAGTTGTTGGAAGAGAAGATTCTGTCTCACTTGACTCACTTGTGATTGAGTTGATTTCAGTTGTTTCGTGAGAAACATCGATAGTTAATTCAGTTGTTTGAATAGGAGTAATTGTACTAAAATGAGAAGTAGTTGTTTCTGTATCCGGTTCTCCTGTTTGTTGAGTACTTGGAGTGGTGAACGAGATCTCTGTTGTTTCACTTCCAATTCCAGTACTCAAAGTGGTATCCTTGGATTTACATCCAGCGTGCTCTGGCCAATCACAAACCTGGAGGATGGTATTAAAATGGAGTCCACCGGGACACGTTTCTACTTTCGGTTGTCCATGATCACATCGATAAAACAAGAAACAATTTGTCTCGTGGGGAAGGTGTATGGTATAATTTTTTGGATCAGGAAAAGGACATTTATCAGGAATAATTTCGATCGAAGAGTCCGTTGTTACTGGATTTGATATAACGTAGGAACATTCAGAAGAATCTGGCCAATCACACCTTTGTTTCACTGGATGAAAATGAAGTCCATACGGACAGTTCTCCTCTATTGTAATCCCATTCTCACATTTAAAGAACTTTGAACAATCTTTTGGATGGGGAAGAAATATATTTTGTCCAATGACATCTGAACTTGGACATCCATTAGGTAGTATTTCTACAGAAATTTCCTCTTCTTCAGATGACTCGTGTAGATTGTGACAGCCAGCATTTGATGGCCAATCACATACTTGTAGAACGGGATTGAAATGAAGTCCGACTGGGCAGTTTTCTTCTTTTGCCACGCCATGATCACAACGCAGATACTTGTCACACTCTTCTGGGTGAGGAAGATGGAAGTTATGTCCAAGTTTATCTGGTGAAGGGCAGTCTGTAGTGAGACGAGGTCTTGCATCACTACGTACAAACATCAGTACGATGGACAGTATCCTCATCATTAAAGTAGCTCTTGTGCAACCTGAAGAAAAAATATTTCCACACTTATATTCTAGAGTAGGTACATACACCGAATTTTATAATTAAGAATGAAAAAAAATACCATCTAGTTAGTAAAATACAATCGCATGGAACGTTAATGACCTCTGTTTAACATTCAACTGTCGCATATTAAATTGTTCAATATTCTATCAATAAAATGTAGAACAGTTATTGTTACGTGATTATATTTCGTGGACCTATGTGATTAATTACTTCACAAAGTACTATAACATGAATTTCACTCTCATATACCACTAAATGGTATATTGAAGATACTACAGTCAGGTTGAGGTGATCACTTCCGAAAGTCACAAAAACGTACAGAAATGAAGCTCTATTTTCCTTAAGTTTAAGTTTATGTTTCTTTCTGGTGATGCCTCTACCGATCGATCCTATCTGGTTATCCTTAGATTAAAATGGGAAACAATGACTTCGTATCAAGTATGATATGTTAATAAACAAATAATAAGTTCTTATACACGTGCATGAGAAGAGTTATTTTGAGATATTTATCGTTTTGTTGCTTTCTCGTTTATCTCTTTCTCAATTAACACCTAATGGTCGTCTCCTAGTAAATAGTAATATATCACTTACTCATCTTGACCTTGATGTCTGCTTCGTCAAGCTTTTTCTTTCCATCTGACTGAAAATGATTCTTTTTATAGAATATACACCAAATAAATGTAATAATCATTGTTTGTATTCTTTAGAAGCGGTAAACACTAATTCAATTTGTAGGTGACATGTTTTATATATGTTTGGGTTTTTTCTCTTCTATAGGTTAAAGCCCCTGAAATCTTGTGAAACAGCGATAAATGGTTATCTAAGAAATTGTGATAAACACCGCACGCCTGTATGTGCAGCACACCTGTAAACGATGACGAAATGAGACTAAATTATGGTATAAATGTAACATTTTGAACCAAATCAACATGAGGCCTGTATTACTTGAATCTATTATGCTACATATCATTGTATATCCTCGTATTTCAGTTTCAATGACTTATTTCACTCATAGAGGTATTATTTGGGATGGTCTAGAACAGTATAATCATAGGGACTAGAAGTGAAATGTTTTATGATTTCGATTTCACTTTCACTTCCGCATTGAGTTTATTACAATTTTGAATCTGATTTCGCTTTCACAGCAAATCTACATTACATATAGATTCAGATTTCGATTTTTTTCTTTGGTGATATGAGATAACAATATAATTGAAAGAATATGATGAGAATATGTAGAAACATATGGAAGAAAATGATTTTTTCAATATATTTTTTTTCGATTCTGATTTTCATTGAATAATTTCGATTTCGATTTTTTGTTTTAAGACTCTTGAAATAAAATTCGAAATATGTAACAATCACACCCTGAAACCCGACATCTTTAAAATGAGCCACAGCTGATATTCGTTCAGAAGTGATAGCAACAATGAGTCTTCTAATCTGTGTTTTGCAATCAAGTAGCAATTATCTCCTGCTACTGTGAGTTATGACAATTTCCGTGTTCCACTAAATTGTTCAAACATCATCAGAAATGACGGTATCATATAATGAATTTGTATTTCACGGTACCTGACATACAATTTACAGAAGTCGAAAGTTATTACAATGTTTTTGGAAAAAAGATAATCTATCTCCATTATGAAACTTGTGGATTTGAAACGTTCAATGAGTCTACAGAACATATTCAAACACTTATTACATTTCATATTACAGGAAGATCCAGTGTTGGCGGGCCTCTATTAAAAACCTGATCTTCTTTTCTAACTTTCAAAATAATCGGTACTTATGTCAAGTTTTACTTCGCCCTTCAGCTACAAATAATAACAGAAAATCAATCAAGTTATTGAATATTTTCTGTTGAATCAATAAAATAGTATCGATTTCGATTTCACTAGATACAATCTCACAATAATAATTTTAATTTTAATCCCAGTTTTCATGCATTTGGAATAAAAATTCCGATTTCGATTTCACTTTCACAAAAAATCATTTACCTTCGATTTCGATTTCACTTAGAGTCCTTGTTTTGCACTATATGAACAGAATAATTATTATATTTATATATTCATTTCCAGCATAGTGCTCAGCTGTTTGTTCAAAAATGTGCCTCCTTCACAACTCCATTACATGTGCATCAGACACCATTTAAATACATCATTTACTCAAAATACACTCTTGTTACATATTCGCATCGCATCATATTGTACATGTCACACATCGATCGGTTTCTCAATATAATATGAGGACTTTTTATGCACATAATGATCTACATTGATCATTTTAACCCCACGGTGATGGAGTTTTGTATATCCAGATTTTTATTCGTGATGGGCCCACATAATTTTTATTGGGTTGTGTTAGCAGAAGAAGCAAAGGAGCAAAACACAGAAGTAGACGACATTGAAACTTCAAAATAAAGTTCCAGAAAATCTTTGAAAATATGCAATTTCTTCACATAACTTAATAAAAATATATAAGAAATCAAAAGAAAACGTCAACAAAAATCCTGAACAAGACATAAACAGAAATTTCGATAATTTTCTAAAGGATTTCATCATGAATTTAAGAAAATCTACAAATAAAATTTAAAAAATGCACAGTTTAAATTTTGAAAACATGTTCCAAAAAAGTTTTGTGAAAAATAAACAAATATTTCCTAAAATATTCTGAGATAGATTTCAGCATATTGATGCCAATCATAATTGTATCATAGTTCACTAATGATCACTTTTAATAATTGTAATGATTAATAATTGTAATAATTGCAATTTTTTAATTGTAATATTCTTACCTCCGGTAAAAGTTCTGCCTCAGATCATCGAGACATAGTCCATCCTTATCCTACGAAAGACCTGACATTCTGAGCTGATGCCAAGATGCATTGAGGGTTGCGTTTGCCCGTTGCGGCAAACCAACGCAACCCTCAATGCATCTTGGATGATACCTTATTTGTTAATTGTTACTAATTAGACACCACATTAGAGACATTACGGAAATTGAGATAAATACCCATTATGTTTCATTCAGTTTATTTATTTCGAGTAAATCGATAATAAATACATTACATAATACCTGCGGTAATTTGTGCTGTAAATACTCATCAAGACCATTACCCATACAGAGGACCATCGTCTATTCTCGTCTCATCACCTTATCGTCTAGTTCTTATAGTCTTGAGCATAAAAACAATATATTTTTCCTTTGACTACCCACCAACTATACACAAGGTGGAACAGTGCTAACGCGCTTGCTTCGAGTGAGCTGGAGACGAGGGTAGATCGGGCATCGTTGCGATCACAATTACCGTCCATAGTTACTGAAGTTTATCGCGGTTCATCTAGATGTGCTGAATACATCGCGATGGTTTCTACGATAAAAGCCACGACCGTTCCTACTCCTTATTCTTTCCATTACCTAAAATCTTTCATTCTATTATTCAGTCTTTCGATGCCAATAGATTTCAGTCATCATTATACAGTGCGCTGTTAAATCCAATATGAGTGAATAATATTTGAGGGTACGAATAAGCGGATCATACATGGATAACGATCAGAAATACGATGCCTTATAAGGGGAATGAAACCCACGCCTGACTTTATTTCAGTTTCTAAAGCAGAGCTTTAGCTGATCCATTAGCATGATTAGCTGAGTTAGGTTCAGACGATGCATACTTTTTTGAACATGCTTTTTTTTCACATAGTTACGATTGAAGTATATAATATTTCATTAATTGGATGAGCGTGAGCGAAAACTTAATTTTACTGTACTTTTTTATGAGTGTTTCATCCACATGGTCGAACGGAGAAACAAATGTTGATGAAACTGTGCATGCACATGTTCTGGTACATGATCTAACTCGATAATTCATAGTTATGAGACGCAATCGGTTAAATCACCCTTCAGAAAAATCATTTCAAAATTTTGAAGTTCTCATAAGATTAACTCGAAGGGGATCTTTGAGAAAAATAATTTCTTTGAATTAATTCAAATTTAAAAGGTATTCAAGTAAGCGGCATATGCAGCTCAGTTGCTAGAGCGCTTGCCTGATGTATTGTGGGAGGTGAGGGGCATATCGGATCTGCTTCGATCCCCACCTCCGTCCACCTTCACAAGGGGTTTTCAAGGTTGCCACCTGTACTCTGGGCTAATGTAGAGATAGTTGTTACAATATAGGTTCCGACTACTACCTTCCCACTATCCTTTCCATCACCTAAGAAACCTTCATCCCACCATGGACTTATAATACAGCGCTCGCATCATCCCATCATCTCATTATTCATTCTTCCGACGCCAATATATCTTAGTTATCATTACAGTGAGTCGTTAAACCCAAATGCGGTATGCATGAAAAACAATTCCAGTAAACGGATGATACACGATATCCAAAGGTTTCACATGAATTGGATCAACCGATTTGAAGAAAAAACGACAATATTATGTTTTTCAGATCGAAATATGAACGTATTATCAAAAACAAAGGTTAACGCAACCCAATTGGAGCGTGAAACCATTGAAATAATCAGGGGGTTTATCAATTAGTGCTATTCTATTACTATTATTTGTATCTTATCGTCTTATTCCGTGACTCATAAGTTGAAAACTCAAGGTATGAGTATAAGGAAAAACTCAAGCTTTAGAGTAATTAATATAAGTAACTCTCTCATCCTACGACTTATATAAGCTGCGTTTTCTCAGTATAAGTAGGTGAGACCAGGGACGAAAGTAACATAGGTTGATCGAAGCAACGGCTTTCAGGTTCACATTTACGACCGTAAACTCGCGCTAGATATTTAAAAAAAATCATTCTAGAAGGCAGTGTATGTGACGTAATTTTCAGCTCTGTGTATAGTAAAGACTGCGCTTCAGAGAGAAGAATTTATGTTTTGACACATGGGAGTAACTTTGTAAGAGGCAGTTCGATTTTGGTCTGGCATGCTATGATTTCATCCGATTTGTATATAGATTCAGTATTAAATTGTGTATACTATCAACTAGCTGTAATATATTTTGGTAAACATGTGATGAGTAACATTAGTTCACTTGAAGAAATTAGGCGCTGTAGGGACATTTGTAACACCATGGTTGAACCCATGGCAGGGGATAATTGTAACAAACTGCCACCAAACAAATAAAAAACAACAAACAACGAACAAACAACATGCCACAGACTAGATTCGCGCTACAAACCCGGTCTAGACATTCAAGAAACGAGATGGATAGGCGGTTTCTTTTCCTGTGTACTATATTTATACCATTCCTTGTATTGTTGCATTGCATTGTATATTGATAATTAAAAGATGTTAATCAAGCTCAAATGTCGTCACAAAATCAGCTGTGTACATGGTGTCACAACTGACCTATGTGTGTGTTACAATTGCCCTGTATACGGGTCAATAATTTATTCATTTATATTGGGTATCAACGACGCATTGTACTGATGACTACGATCTATTGATGTCGGTGAATGATATATGAGATGACTGAATAGTAATACCATACTAACAAAACACACTGTGCTACAATCATGATTTTTTTCAAGTCGATTCGGTACATTTTTGAGTCATGTAAGAAGTCACAGTTGATCTTGAATATATGATTGTAATTGTCTTCATTCTTTTGAAGCGTCTACCACCCAAACCTACAGAGATATACGCTTCTTGGGAAAAATGAAAATGTGTTACTTTCGTCCCTGGTCTTCCCGACTAGCTATGTTCAACATAATGTTCCCGGTATAAACATATTATGATTAAATAACATGATTAAATAGGCAAATGAAGTCTATTAGGTCAAGAGCTATTTTCGTGCATTTGATCATTACACTGAATTGATATAAGATAAGGCTCAGCATCTGGGTCTATTTCGTGCTACGTCATGCATGACTATATTCTGATCATAATCTCTCAGATGGTGATAAGGTAGAACGGAACCATGACGCAGGTATATACATGTGCTTCAATATGTGCTGTGTCCTCATATTCCTATTATTGATGATTTTTCCAGTGTTTTTCACCTTTCCACCAATTACATATTTTTCAATTTTCAATTTCAATTGTTGAAAATGAGCTCATAAATTGTTCAACCCCAGAGAAAAATTTAGAGTATACGAAATGTATCACTTTTACAATCTCCCTTGTTAACAACTAAGGCACAATTACGATTAATGTGAAACCTTTCATCAACATTATTCATATTTTCTTCACTTGATAGTTTTGAAACGAAACTGTGGTGGATTCAGAGTACATTTCAATCCTGATATCTCGCTCATTCTACAACGCTTCTGCTGCGCTTGCCATGTTTATTGCAAGAATCGAAGTAATTTGATTAAAACCATCGATAGTGTGTAATTGATGGCATTACATATATTCTTCGAATGTCTTAGAGTTTGCAAGATAAGATTAAATCAAGGTAGAAGCACTGTCTAAATAAAAATGGACCATAACAAAATACCGCGTGCTCTATACATTGATAAGATTATAAAGTTGAGTACTTTAGGGGCCCATTTTATTTGATGATGTTTTAGTACAATGCTCAGTAGTAAGTTGTAATTGAAGTGAAACTGAATTGATTCAGCGATAATTCACAGAGAATTGTCAAGTGAATATGATAGGACTAATATTACTTGTATCAGCGATCGTGTCTTTAGTTTGGTGGAATTTGACGACAAAACATAAAAATCTTCCACCAGGTAAGTGAATTCATCAATCATTTTGTTTGACGACGCATTAACGATTCAGTTATTTCGCGTCAGTTGAGTAATGTATGAAATAACATTTCAAGTCACTATCCGCGGTTAAAACAAGTCAAGTGAAGCTTGCACTGAATAAAAAATGATATTATTCGCTCAATTATTTATAAATGCATGCTTATACATTTGGATGTTCTATACATTGAATCGTTTATTATGCCTGTTCGGATGTACTAGTTTGCTTTTAGAGAATGTTGAATAATTTACATTATAATTCATTTTCTCCGGAGTGGTAAGATGAACTGTTCGACCAGTACCATCTTGTCATCCTCTAGGCATCAAGTAACATCGACCTCATATCAAGTTATACATTTTCATTATATATTAGGTATATCATCACAGATTATCCAATTGAAAATTATGCCAGGATGTGAAATCATTTATGATTTAGGACAGAAAACGAAACTCCTAGTTTCTGCAACTTCCGAATCTTGTTCAACGTGTATCAATTTGATTCAAAAATTCTCTCAATTTGTTTCAGTAATAACAGTGAATATAACAATTATTTATAAACAGTATATTATTGTTAAGAATAACCTCTGAAAAACTGAGTGCAAAAGTCTGTTGAAAAATCGAAATTACTTATCACAAATGAAATAAAACAAAATAAAGTTTGTTCATTTATGAATAAACGTTCAATTTCAATTGGTTTCATCTGACACAGACATACTATACTGATAATATAATTGAATAAGTAATTAATGTTTTCCAGGTCCTTATCGCTGGCCTTTTGTCGGCAACTTGCTAGAATTCAAGAAGGGCGGAAGATATCCTTATGAGGTAGTTGAAGACCTAAGCCATCGATATGGTAACATTGTAGGACTCTACATGGCATCGATGCCTTTAGTCATTGTATCCGGGCTGAGCGAGATAAGGGAGATACTTGGAAGACCAGAGTGCCAAGGAAGACCAACGGGTGCCATAAGAGCGTACAACAATGATATGACTGGTAATTAATCTGGAGACAATTCATACGATGTGGTTGTAATTAGAATCTTCTCGAACTGACTTTTCTGAAATTGGGAAATTGTATAATCATCTAATTCTAGGTAACCATCAGTGTGGGGCCAGGAGGTACCAGGACCGTTACCTAATACACTACTTAGGCCCGGTATTACCAAGTCTAGTTAGCCTTTATCTGACAGTTCAAACTTGTTATCACCATGGTTACCTGTGGTATTTGTTTTCACCAACTCTCAAATAAATACTAACTGGACTTGATAATACTGGACCTTGGAATAATGTGATAGGGCTAGCTAGCTCCAAGTTAATGTTTACTAAAAAAGCTACCAACAATGACAATATATCATGAAAACAAATTCACGGTCTCTTGGACTGAATAACTCATCGCATTTCGTAGCCCACCTCATAAGCAGGGCTGTGATTTTGTGCTAACAACAATGGAAATACACAGAGACCAGACATGTTGCCATGACAGGTAGCTGCCCTAGGAGGTATTAACCAATGAAAGTCTTGGATGGCCTCTTGGAACTAGCTAGCACTAGCACGACATTTATTAGGTAAGGGTCCTGCACACTAGATCTAGGACACGTCATGAACTCGGAGCCTACCGTTTCCGAGTCTTCCGTTCGCCTCTTCACTCTCTTCATCTCCCGAACTCCTTTTCTTCTCTCTTCGACCAACCAATTCTTTATATTTCTTTTCACATTCTCACCAACATAGACTAATTGAGAATCCAAAACATATTAAAATGTCATAGGTTCCAATCCATTTCCAGTTTGACATCAATGTTAATTATATAGTAAAAAGTAATAAAACCACTACCTGACTGTTTTCTTCCAGGCATACTAATGATGCAAGGTGACATATGGAAGGAACAACGACAATTCACAGTACATCATCTGAGAAGACTTGGTGTTGGTAAAAGAGAGATGGAGACATTGATTGAAGAAGAAGTGACGGACATGTTATCACATGCCAAACAATTGGCAGGCAATGACTATAATACACCGGTAACAGTATAATTATGTTTCAATTGCGTCCCAGTTACCCACAAACATTGAATCATAATGATTCATTGCTCACGCAGCATTTTCTGTGGTTGCTATGACAACGAGGTAGTGTCAGTTGGGAAAAGCCTCATGGCGCAGAATTTACCAACAATATGTACTTTTACAGATACTATTGCACAAAGTATATATATATTATTTATGGCAATGAGTTAGAATAAGTCATAATGACAGTCTCTATGATTTCCAAGGTTTAGGCTACGTATAACATATTGTTAAGCATGTGGTTTCGATTAGATGTTTTCTTTTCGGAACATTCCGTATGCCCGAGCGTATCCGAGCTTGCGTGTCGTCAAATGACGAACAGTTAATCGCGGGCTCTGGTTGAGTGTGGCTATTAAAATGCTGGCTAGCGATTCGTGTTGTTGATTTTATCGGTCAGCAAGAGTAGGTTCAAATGGACGTACTCTATAGTCATACCTAGGCCCCTATTCCTGAAAGATGTCACTATTGTGACTCATGTCACTTATTGACATGAGTCACTTTTCTTCTCATCTCACTTCTATCACTACACTAACATCTGGAGAAAGTGACTCACATTAGTAAATCGGGAATAGCAATCGACCATTTTAGTGAGATAAACCGAAAAATGACTTAAGTCACCAAGTGACTTCTTTCAGGAATAAGGGCCCTGACGTCATTTGGCTCGGTCAGAAAATAAACATCTACCGTGATCGAGACAACCTGGTTGGCATTCCAAAAAACTGGATCACAATGATGAATAAATATGTGTTATCTGCAGGTGTCGGTAATGGATCTAGTCAGCTCTACTGGAGCCAACGTCGTCTACCACTTGTTGGCTGGCGAAAGATTTAAAAGAGGGGGTCAAGAACTTCAGACACTTCTAGAGTTAATCAAATCAGCTACTACTGTAAACGACGCTTCTGGTGGAATTGCTAATTCATTCCCATTTCTTCTGAAATACGCTAGATGGTTGACTGAATATGATAAGATGATGGCTTCGAGATTGGCAGTCAAAGCGTATTTGAAGGTGAAATAAAACTGAAAATATAATACAAATCATCTGAGTACAGAACAACGATATAATGAATATTGATAAAGAAATTCAGTTCGCTGAACTCTTGTACTCACATCATTTTGAAAAGGCAAAAGCGAAGTGAAGTTGTATAACTTCTTTGTTCAAGTGGTATCTAAAAGTATTAAGCCTGGTTTATGTTAACACGGTTGCACGTTTTTTTCCGTCTCTCTGAGTAACGAGAACCGGTCAGAGACTTTCTATAAACTTTCTATGAAGTTTCTGGCTAGTTCACATCACTCTATCGGAACGAAAACCCCCGCACAACCATGATGCTATATAAAGCAGCTAGGCTTCAGTGGCCAAATATATACGATGGCAGTCAGATTTAATTCATGCTTTCTTTCTTTCAGGAAATGGTACAAAAGCATGAAATGTCTGATAATGAGGATGATACATCCACATTCGTTAATTTATACCTTCGAGAAATGAAAAAAGAAACTCGAGGTGCTTCATTTCATAGTAAGTATCGACATTATGATTACGATATCCTATCCTAACACTTGTACTTCGTGAGTGAACTGAAAGTGTAAGCCCAATTTTTATTCATCTGATACCTGTTAGATCCTACGAATTGTCAAAATGTCGACTGGTTCAGCTAGGTATAGAAGGAATACTTTTTCTTTTGGTCCAAACTTTTACAATCCCCAGTAGCACAGTATAGCTACTATACCATCAACAAGCGAAGGATGAATAATGAAGTTGTTGCTTTTGGCCCACCCAGGAATCAACATTATAATAATTATTATTTTCAATTAAGAGTTCGTTGTAGGAATCCAAGATGGTGACTAAAAGAGGACACTCAATTATTTTTCTCACATATACATTCGTTTTTCACAACATTTTAAAATATTCTCACTTTGGTGCAGCTGCTTACAAGAAAATGCTGAGAGCAAATATACGCACTTGTTTTGATGGTTCGAACGAAATTCTTGCTATTTGTCGTTTGTTTCTGAATAGAGAATTTTTTGGTTGATAGCTATCACGGTAAGAAATATCTGATGACGCACTGATTTATTATCATTCTCAGAATAATTATTGCACACACGTTTAGACTGACTGGGCATTGCACTTATTTTAGAACTTCTATACTACTTCTTATATATCGTATCTGAAAGGTGATAAACTGAATGAATGGATCACTGTGTGAAAAGGATGGTAAACGATCATAGAGCATCACAGAGCTCATACAAATATCCAATAATAAGTAAATACTCCCATCGAATTTTTCTCCAGAACGCGAAAATAAGTGACCAGAATAAAAAAATCCTGTGTTTATTCAAATAATGAAAAGAATGCAGATCCGCAATCTGAAAATAGCAAATTTATCATCCCCTTAGTTGTAAAATAATGATGAGATACTCAATTGAAAACTATACTTGTATAAATTTGATAAGTATTTTAATTGTTTCTAGTGGATCAACTTCTCACTGTATTGTTTGACTTATTCGTGGCCGGTAGCGATACAACAGTAGCTGTTCTTGTCATTGCTATTCTGTATTTGATACGAGAACCAAAGGTACAGGCAAAGATACACGCCGAGATGGATGCTGTTGTGGGAAAAGACAGATTGCCCAATGTAGATGATAGACAGAGGTATGGAATTTACGAGGCGGCCATGTAGGCGCCAATATGTACTTGTAAATGTTTTCTTGGTCATCTACGACCATGAGTTTTAACATCAGTTAACATCATGTATAACGGCACATGCAGCGTAGTGGTTAACGCACTTGCTTCATGTGACCCGGGAGGCAGTGGCCATATCGGACCCGAATCGATCCCAACTACCTTACATCCTTACAGTATTTTTTCGTGGTTTCCCTCTGTAGTCTAGGCTAATGCCGGGATGGCTCCCACAGTAGAGGCCAAGACCGCTTCCTTCCCACTATCCTTCCCATTACCCACAAAAACCTTCATCTCATCATCCCATCATCTCATTAATCATTCATCCGACG